>WBNH01008951.1:0-377539 GCA_013401255.1 Urocolius indicus | reverse complement strand
CCCACCCCCCAACAAAAATACAATAAAAAAATAAATAATAAACTTATTTGTGATAGTTGCTGTGGTTCCGAGCTGCAAAGGCACTTTCAGATACAGAACTAGTTGTACGTCACCATAAAACCAATATACAAAAAACTCAAATTCAATAAATATAAATAAAAAGGTATTATTCTAAAGAAACTGGAGAAATTGGGACATNAAGTATTCAATGACTAGCTTATTAGAATACTCCCTAAATGCAGTAGATTACAAAAAAAAAAAAAAAGTCAAATCTACAAGTGGTTCAGTATTACATATTCATGGTGAGAAAAAAAAATAATTAGAATTTACAAAAGAAGATTGTTGTGTCTCCAACTCCACACGCTAATGGGATAGTTTCATTACATGCAACCACTCACATTTCAGCTACGGAAAGAGCGAGCTCAGTTTTGTTCCCTTAAACTGCTTCTTAGCAGATTTATCTGCCTGTCACTCTTCTTTTTGGTTTTTTTTTTTTTCATGTCTAAAGCAGCAAAAAAAAAAAAAAAAGTTTTCTAAGTCTAATTATCTAAAACTGCCTCAGTCAGTACTTACAAATAGTCTTAAAGTGATACTATGGAAGGTGTTTCAAACGTTGGACATTTTTGTACAAAAAAAAACCCAGCATCAAGGCATGAAAGCCCATCCTATGAAAAATAAACTATTTTAGAACACCTTAGTTTTGGCATATAGGCAACAGGTAACAAGGAAATAAGTTCAAAACAGAGAAGCCACGAGCTTACCGATGCTATCAAAAACCTTCAACTCTAAACACATACATATAAATAAAAAGGAATGATATTTTAAGGCTCTTGATTATTAAGTTAATAAATCAAATATACACAGTGATTAATAAAAAAAAGAATTATTTACATATCTATACAAAATTNCAACCCAACCCAAACACAACCCCCAAGGAAAAGAAACCTTGGGGACAGTGCTAAGGCTACGTCATACCTTCCGAAACGGTTCCGCGGTGTCTCGGCTACGGCTGAATTTACAGGAGGGCACTTTTGACTAGTTTTGCATAGATGTGAAATGCAGCACTTGGTATTCCAGCCAACCACAGCAACTACCCTTGCCAGTGTAAGCCAGCTTGTCAAAACTTAAATTAACACAGGGATTCTAAGTAAATAAGAGCCTCAGACTCAAATATTACACAACAGTTGAAGAACTACAAGCTCTCGAGTGCCTTTCCGCTGCTGGCGGCACCCCGCTGTCTGCTATACAATGTACTCCATCCGATTTAGGCTTTGTGCACTTTCCAAGTCTCTGTTGTCTTGTTTATTTGTCCAGTTGGGGTGTTTGGTGGGTGTGCTGTTGGGGGGCTTCTCATCTCTGTCTACCAAAGTGTAAGCTGGCTGCTTGGCGAATCGGGCCTTCTGCTGGTGTTTGTCCATGTCGTCCTCCTCCACCTCGGAGTTGTGTGTCCTTATTTTGGCTATTTTAGAGTTTTTGTTCTCGTAGTCTTTGATCGGGACAGTGTTTGCTCCGTGTTTCTCGATGGGGTTTTTGATCTGGTTCAGCTGCTCCCTGACGTTGTTGGTGGTGTTGTCGTCGGAGGCCGTGTGAGTGTGGCTGCTCTGCTTCCTGCGCTTGCGGACGCACCAATAGAACACAGTCACCAGGCAGCAGATCCAGGCCACCGTCAGGACCGAGCTCAGTAACGGCACCAAGAAATCTGCAGAGAGACCAGGCCAGTTAACCCAAAGCACTCCAAACCACGTGCTCCAGGACAGGCTTTCAGCAAAGAAACCAAAGCTCTGTTCTTCAGCCTTGATTTTCTTTTTTCCCCAAACAGCAGTGTGAATGTAACTCTCTTTTAAGATACAGGGGGTTTTAAGGTGAGTTTAGGACTCATGCCCCAGCTCAGCAGGGCTGGTTCTTGCTCCAGGGGCAGTGGCCTCAATCCCACTGTGGGTGCTTGTCTCAGCATGTGCCTGGCGCTACACACAAAGCCAATGGCACCTCTGACAACGATTAGCCGAGTGCATCCGGGCAGTGGCACTGCCAGGTGAATACATGGGAGCTCTCACAGAATCCCAGAGTGGTGGGGGTTGGAAGGCACCTCCAGAGATCACTCAGTCTAACCCCCTGCTTAAGAAGGTTCCCCCTTGATCAGGGGGCACAGGAACAGTTGTTTGCTGCTTCCTTATTCCTAACTCAGGAGTAGCAGCCCTGCTAACAGGTTAGGCCACTGGTTTAAGAGCACTGTCAGAACTTTTAAGGCAGTAAGATCCCGCTGCAAAGCTTCCTTACAGTTGCCAGTTAACAGGACCAAGAGGCAGAGATACTCAGGCTTGCTACCCATCTTGGAGGAAAGCTCTGAAAGGCTGTTGTGGGCAGGACAGGCCCAGGGGGTGTTTGCAGAGAAGGGAACACTCACCTGTTTTGTTTTTCACTGGTCGCCGCTGTACTCTGACTTCTGCCACCGCAGCAATTAGCGTGTTGTTGCCATCGCGCTTACTGACGAGGTCAATAATCTTATCTGTGATGTCTTTGATTGGGTTCTCATCTTCCCCTATATCTTCTGCAGACTACAGAAGAAGTCACACAATTAATACCAGATGCCAGATCAGATGCAGGGCTAATCTGCTCTTTATAAACTTTCACAATCAGTTAAGGCTCTCGGTACTTTTAATACTTAAAGAAAACAAATCAGGAAACAAGCCAAAAGCTTGGCTGTGGCCACAAACTGGTAATGCAGCATTGAAAAACAAAACCAACAAAACCCAGCCCCAAAAGCAGTGCTCAGGAGAGTGTAACAGGAAAATGTTTCACTCTCCCCACTCCAGTTGCCACCAGATGGTAGCTTTCAGGTATGCTCATGCAACCAGGATTTCTGCCCTGCGCTGAAAGGGAACTGGGATGGAAACTAAACCACCAGAAGTGCTGACAAAGCCAGGAATGATGGGTTTTATGAAACCCACATGTTGCACGCATAGCCCAGCGATTTAACTACTAAGACCTTTAGAGATATTCCAGGAATACTTACAATAGCAACATGTATTTCATTATTTGCCAAGTGTGAAGGCTCACAGGTAATATAGATGGAATATTCAACAGAAACATTCTTCAGAATATTCAGATTCCTCAGTTCACTGCAGATGTGCTCTGTGGTAAGTCCCTGGAGGATACAAAGAAGGTGGTTTGGTTTTTTTCTCTACATGTGCACATCAACACACAGGTAAAAGAAGTACTGGATATTTTTTTGCCCCTAAGTAACAGTTCTCAAGGGAAAAGGAGGTGGAATTCCCTCCAAACCAGCTTTTGTTCTTCCCTGGCCACAAAAGCATTCAGGTAGAAGTCCATATGAATCCTTCTGTACCTTCTCTTTCCCTTGATAATAAGGGAGCTGTACTTTTAGCAGGCAAAAAAGCATTTTATGCCCCAGGAAACAAGTGTAGTGTGCCACAGGACAGCTACTTACTGGTGCCATCATTTCTTTATTGAAGGTAAAGGTGATGTTGGCACAGTTGTCTTGGTAGTAAGAATCGGAGTTGCATTTGGTCTTCACAGGCTGTTGATTTGAAGGCCAACATTCTCCCACGGCAGCACAAGGGTGAGTGAAGCAGTGGTCTTCTTTAACAGGAACACAAGCATGGCCAGCTGGGCATTCGTTATGACCTTTGGCATGTAGAACACAAGGTCGAGGGCCACACCACACCTAGAAGAGAAGAAATACGAGTAAGTACCTGCTGGTTACAGGACAGAAGACAGGGCAACCCAAACCACAGCCCAGTTGTACCTTAGAACAGGTGACTTTTCCATTGGAACACTGACAGGTATTACAGTCATCATCCCACTTAGCCCCGTCTGGCATGACTCGAATGCTGGTAATGCAAGGCCTTCCTGTAACTGAACAGAGGGTGAACTAAGTTATATATTTAAAGTATGGGGGAAATAAGTAGAAAAAGCCCACTTTCCTAAGTTCAGATAAACTCTGGGATAAGTTTGCTTCTTCAGTAAAGACAGACACTTGCTTTAAAACAACCACCACCCCCCCAAAAAAACCCCACACAACCACCAACCCGTTAACATGCAATTACACAGCTCTTGCTACAAAGCATGAGGAGCAGCTATGGCATCTGGAATACCTTCTTGGCATCCTGCACCGCTGCGACCCGGGGGGCAAATGCAGCGGTACCCGTTAATTTCATCGATGCACGTCGCTCCAAAGGCACAGGGGGACGACTGGCACTCGTTGATATCTATGAAGGGAAGGAGCAAATAGAAAAGTTGTAGCTAAGTTTTATGTTTTCTTTTTATTTTGTCAGAAAAAAAACATACAAAAGATTTGTCTGCTAGAGCTTGAGATTTGTTTTTCATCGTCTACTCGGAGATAGGCCCTTACTAGTGTAATCTCAGAGTGAGTTCTTTGAAGTTTCTGCTGTGTGGCACTGGCAAAGATCAAAACCTGACCCCTATGGCTACTTAAGCTTTTCAAGGGCAAGGACACATTCCTTCTCACCCAAACACACTTCCTCTGCCTTTGACATACTCCAGTTTTGTCCCCCTACTAAATTCTTCAACTGATGACAACCTTAAACCCCTTTCTAGTTGAACGGCAACTACAAAACTTCTATTTCCATAGCTGTTATTGAAAGAAAAAGTGTCCTCCTACCTGTAATTATTATTAAATTACAGGGAAGTACACACATCACCTCAGGGCTTGTAGGTGGATTATTAATCGACAAGGTTTTTGGCTGGCACACTTTCCATCTCAGGCAGCAACCTATACCACACACACACAAACTAGGAAGGCTGTCCTCAAGGGCTTTTTGCCCACTTCAGCCCAACCAAGAAGCCGCAGCTCTGGCTGAATGGACTTTCAGTTTTCAGTAGAGTTCCTGCCCACCCCACATCTGCTACAGCTCTGGGTAGACACAGAAGACACAGGACATCTATCATTAATCTGATCTATCACTTCAGATGATCATTTTACAAGATTCACATGAGAGAAAGAAAAGCCCAAAGCCAGGCAGAGATGACTCACTGATCCTGCAGTCGGGCCCCGCAAAGCCTGGAGCACATTCACAGCGGTACCAGTTGTCTCCATCCACACAAGTGCCACTATTATAGCTATAAAGAAAAGACATGATACACATTAAAACCGAACTTGCTACAAAGAATCTAGAATTCTAAAACAACAACAAAAGAAAGCAAAGGATGAAAGGTAAACATTAAACCTACCAAGGATGAGGACTGCAGTCATTTGTGTCTGCAAAGTAACAAAAGACAGCATTAGCTATGCGGCCTTTGGCTAAAAAAACTCTACTGTCAGTAAAGAAGGATCAAACTTCCCCTAATGCCTACGTTACATTTAGCTCAACTTCAACAAAAACATGCTCAAATTCTCTACTAAATTGATTCCAGGCTTCTACCACAAAAGTTGTTAACTACGTTGTGGAACACATGTACACAGGAAGAGATCCTTGTAAAGAATCTAACGGGGAAGGGAGGAAGAAAAAAAAAAGTGGAAGCAGACAGAGCTGCTGGTGGAAAAAGAATGCAGGAGAAAACAAGACAACATCTGTCTCCACTTAGCTCATTTGCAACTTTCTCATGCCCAGGTCAAGGCTCTATCACATAAAGTCATGAAAAACAAAGATTCAGGTGATGCTAAAGCCTACATCAAACAAGCTTTTCCTTCTGGTTTCAATCTGGGCTCCGAGGGCGACAGGATGAGCTCATGTTCTCATCATGCAACACTCTGGAAAAGTTCACACTGAGACGACTTACTCTGAGTACACGTGGGTCCTTCCCAGCCCTCCTTGCAGACACAAGTGAAAGAATCTCCGCTGACCACACAGGTACCACCATTATGACAGGGGTTTGGCAGGCAGCTGCTGTTTCTCGCTGTAACAGAAACAACATTTGCCTCTAAGTTGTTAGCAAGCTGTCAGAAGCCAACCAAGGGGAGGGACAAATGGAGGTCACCGATACAGGGCTGCGGCAGCTTCCTGCTGATCACGCAGAGTATTTACCTATGTTACAAGTGGCTCCTTCCCATCCTGCAGGACACATGCACTTGAAAGTGTCCCCCTCATCGTAACATGTTCCTCCGTTGTTGCACGTTGCCTCGTCGCACTGGCTGTCACCTGGGAAGAACCCAAAGTATCCTTAATACCAGGGCTTGCTTAATGCAGTGCAGCAAGCTGCAGCAGCCTGGCAGAGCACGCCTCTTATGTTTTGGAAAAGCTGAACTTACGGGAGTGGCAAGTTTTTCCTTTCCACCCATTTTTACATTCACAGAAGAAGTCATTGACCAAGTCTCGGCAAGTTCCTCCATTGTGGCAGGGGTTTTTACTGCAGTCATTAATATCTGGATATGTTAAGGAGAGAAAAGAAGCTAAGCAATGTTTACAGAATTGACAAACACTTAATGCTTGAAAGCTGCATGTCCCATCCCTAAGTTTGGCCTGTGTTTCAACCACGGATTAAAGACTTAAGACAGTATTTTTAAAGCTTTAAGTGCCATCACAGAGATTAAGATTATTCCAACACGTTCCTCCAGTTTGTTTTCATTTTGTTTCTCATCTTCTTTCAGTCAACAAGAAGTGAAAGGGCCTATTGCATAAACTATCTGATCAGTCAGAGGATTGGACTTAAGTGCTCACTCCTGTTCCCGAGACTGAGAGAACACAAGTGTGATCTGCAGGCACACCATTCCCAAAATGGTCTATATTAACACTAAGGGTCTCTTACAGAAAAAGTTATTCAAAGGATAGAGGTGAGGAACAGCAGCGGAGCCAGGTTCCAGTTTAGTTCTGATACAAGAGCCCAGTGGAAACAAAACCAACAAAAAGAAGAGACACTTGTTCTCTATGGCTTTTGAAGCAGAGCTGATGTTGAATGAGCATTGGTCACTGTCATCCTAAAGACATCACCAGCCCTTTCTTATACTTTTCCAACAGACCTTTTGCATGCTGACTAAAGTGTTAACTTACTTGTTTCACAAAACATTCCTTCCCATCCATCACTACAAATACATTTGTAGGAGTTGATGCCATCGATACAAGTGCCACCGTTTTTACAGGGGTTGCTCTCGCAGTCGTTAATATCTGCAACAGTTTGGAGGAGAGGGCATTAAAAAAAGGAAAAAAAACATAATCTGACTAGAAGTACAGCTACTAAAAGTCATCTTATTGCAGACTATTTGGTGCTACTTCTATTTCTAAAAGCCTTTTGACAGGGAGGATAATAAGCAAGACAAGAAATAGCTGAGAAACAGTGCACAAAAATGATGAGGCTGTCACTCAACAATTACTATTAAAAACAAAGAAAATCAGGACCCCTTAAGATCCATGTTAAGCCCCACTATTAACTACCTCAGACCTTGTATACATAAGGTTTTTAAAACATACAATTCAAGGCCAGAAGGTTCATTAGTGTGAACTTTCCCCAAGGCCTAGCAAATTCCAATCTGCCTCGCCCAAGCAGGATATGAAAACTTAAAGCAGTTCCAAGGTTCCCTGTGTTACAAGAAAGAAACCTTAAAGTAATCTGAGAGGAAAGGCCAGAATCTTCTTCCAAACAGAACAGGGGATGGCACAATGTATTCTCTTTTTAGCTCTTACTCTCGTGACAGTAGGTGCCGGTGAATCCTTTGTTGCATTCACAGGTGAATTTTCCACCTGCTTGGCTCTTGCATTTGCCATGAGGACCACAGACGTTGGAAGAGATGTAACGAACCCCTTCTGGTGTGCTGTTAGAAGCTACTGCCACAGTACAGCTGTCAATTACTGTGGAAAAAAGCAGAGACCTGTGTGATTTCTGACTTCTTGAGCTAAGAGTAACTCTTGCATTTCCAGTGATGGACATTTTAGAGATACATAACATAGAATCATTTTGGTTGGAAAAGACCTTTAAGATCACCGAGTCTGACTGTAAACCTAACACTGACAAACACACTTGCTGCTTTTAAAGAGAAGAACCTTATCAACTCTTTGTGCATCAAATCATCACAGCACCTCCTCTGAATATTGCTGGGCTGTGTCCATGGCCTGAATAAATTCAGCAAAGCAGGCTATTTGCTAGATGGGTTTTCTGTCCACACTGACACAACATCGTCTTTCAAATAGCTGATATTTCTAAATATTACTCATCTCCTCGTACAAAGAGAGGCATAAGGCACAGGGCAAAACATCAGCCTCTTTATACAAGGGCTACTTCAGGGATTGCACTAGTGGAGCTGCATTATTGGCTGCAGATAGAGGAGGGGCAGAAGTTACTTCCAGTCTTTCCCATTCACCTGCCAGGTGACACAGACCTTCGCAAGGAGTAGTGCGGCAGTGATCTTTCAGATGGGAGCAGTTCTTCCCTTCATAATCTTCAGGGCAGTTACAGAAGTAGTCCATAGCAAGATTGAAGCACTGGGCACCGTTCTGGCAAGGGTTTGGCTCACAGTAATCTATGTCCAGCTGGAAGTGCAGAGAGGGGAAAGGGAAATAAAACAGGAGGGGGGAAGAAAAAAATAAGACAGGGGGAAGGTTGAGTGAAACAGAAGTTTTATTATAGCTTTCCCTCATTATAACAGGCAGACATTGTGGAATCTGACCTTTTTATCTGCTGCCTCAATGAATTGTTCCTAATGTACAGCATTTAGTTAGACTTGCAGCTATTTCAGCAGACAGCGCTCTTGATACGAAACAGCCGCCAAAAGTTAACAGTTAGCACACAGCAAAGCCTGATGTGCAAACCCTCGCAGTCTGCTTCACAAAAAGAACTCTCTGCAGCCTGTCAGGGGGTTTTGTTGGTTCCTCTTCCACTCCCCAATATGTATTAATCAAGCACTTTCTTGGCAGCCTGACAGCGATACCCAGTACAACTTTATAGCACGGTTGACTGGAGGCGAGGCATTCGGGGTAGGGATGCAGAGTGCTGGCAGGAGTGCTCCTGGCTGCGGGCCTGCCTTTCACCCAGCCTTCTTACCTGACAGAGGTTTCCTGAGAAACCAGCGGGACACAGACATTGGAATCCATTGATTTCGTCTTGGCAATGACCCCCATTCATGCAAGGGTTACTTGCACATTCATTGATGTCTTTCTCACAGTGATCTCCTGCATAGCCAGGTGAACAGATACACCGATAACCATTAACCAAGTCCTGGGAAGGAACAAGGAAATTTAGAGTTAAGGTTTTTTCCTGTCTCTTGATGTAATCTTAGCCAAGAAGAACAAGAGAAAAAAGCTTTAAAAAATCCTCTTACCACATCCAAACAAGGCAAGAATATTTAAGGAGGTAAAAACAACCCCCACACCCCCTCCCTGTGCAAGCTTACAGTCCCAACTTCCAGGCAGGATCTATGAACCCACATTTTGGAGCATCTGTGTTTACAGCAGGTCATTTGCACAACCTCCAGCCCATTCACTGGCAGTGAAAATGACTCATTTATTGCAAGTTAGATTTTTCATCCTTGCTGTCGTACAGGCATATCCTGACATGCTGTAGCATGACACAGGTCCTCCCCCCAGCTCCCAGGAATGACAATTTATACCAGCTAATCACTGTTTTCCATGCAATTTGTGTTTAGACTCAGATGTTTTAGTAACTGTTGCAAGTCTCAGGGAAACCAGAATAAGAATGGCTCACCCTACATGATCCTCCATTCTGACATTGTCCACGACAGTCGTTAATATCTGTAATAAAATTAGCATGGTTAGAAGGCAAAAATATATTTACCCTAGATATAGGGTTCAAGTCACTCAAACTGCAGCTAGATAAACCTTTTGTCAAGTTTCCTGCATGCCTTCCTTGAGATAAGGTTATTGTAATGGGTGGGAACCTTTCGTGATTCTTCTACTAGAGGCAGCAAAACTTCACATCATTGTTTTTAGTCACTTTATCAGAATATAGCTACGTTATGGACTAATGAGTGTGATAAAACTGTGTATTTCCATTCCACACCAACTACTCCCTTTCTAAAAACATCAACTCTTGGGCCTTTGCCTGATGTTTACTGAGCTTTGGACTCAGTGGCCTACACACACAGAGGCACTCAACTGGCCTGTAAGGAACCTCAGGAGAGAAACACTTACTTATATCACAGTTGTGGCCAGACCAGCCAGTAATGCAGTCGCAATAGTAGCTGCCAATCAGGTTCCTGCAGGAGTTGGCATTGACACAGGGTTTGCCCTCACATTCATTCGCATCTGAAAAAACAAGGTGAATGGCCAAATGCAGGGCTTGGAGGGCAGAGGGGAGCAAAGAAGCAAGCCTACAGCAGGCTTTCACAGCAATTATCAGCAGTTCATTCAGGTCTAAGAGGAACTTGTAATATACAGCATGGATTAGCGTGCCTTGAATGAACAAAGTCAATCATACATCAGTCTCTGACATCTCCTTTCAATTTCTCTGCAATTAGAACGTACAGGCTCCGCTAATTATTTGATAATTACCCAGCCACTCATTAAGAGCAATTTCCCCACACACACACATCTCAACTGAGCATTTTGAAGGAGGAGTGCTGCAGCCTGGTCATTGGGATTAGTGTGTTGTGTAAAGAATGCAGACAGCTCATTCTTCATGAGATCATCCACATTTTGGAACCCAGCTGCGAACTCCTTGGGCTGGAGGAGTTGACATGGTTGAAGAGATACAGCAATTTTCTCACAGGCTAAAGGAAGAAATGCATGTGGGGGCAGGACTGGAAGCCATACACATGCACCCTCCCCACTTCAGTTCATTTACTGTTTAAAGTACATGTCTCTGGTTTAGTTAACTATTTCCTTCAACTTGCTAGCTGGCATCAGCAAAACGACAAGGAAGGAAGCAGCCCCTCTGTGCTTTGAGACTGTCCTAGACCCAGTCCTGCAGGTACCAACACTTAACACCTTCAACACGGCAGCACTCACCCATAGGCTGCACAACCAGAAAGGTACCTGACACAAAGTGCACAGGTGCCCTTGCTCACTGGGCTGGGATCCCTCGCATTTATCTATCCCCACCAAACCAACACTGAAGAGAAAAGCAGTTCTCACCTAGCTGGCACGTTTTGCCAGTCCACTGAGGTGGGCAAATACACTTAAATCCATCAACTAGATCTTGGCAAGTTCCTCCATGACCACAGGGATTTGGAGAACAATCATCGATATCTGTAATGCAGAGCAAGGAGAGGCTCAGCTCTGTTACCAAACAGGCACAGTCAGCAACTGACACATTTCATAAATGGTTGCTGCTACTCGGGTTTGCAACAGAACAGAAGAGACAGAGAGACTTCTACTTGGAATTTCTAGGTCCACTCTGATTTCAGCAAAAGCCTGCTTGAAATCCAATAGTGGTATGAAAGAGGGTTCAAAGTACAGGGGGAGAATCTTACACCTGTGGCCTTTTTGCAAGTGGAAGTCAGACTTTGATGCAGCAACTCTCTCTAAACACTATTTTAAACAACTTTTCAGAATGCTATAAAAATCCATCGTTCTTTCAAGAAGCCATTGGCCCTGAAGTGGAAGTCAGACTTTGATGCAGCAACTCTCTCTAAACGCTATTTTAAACAACTTTTCAGAATGCTATAAAAATCCATCGTTCTTTCAAGAAGCCATTGGCCCTGAGTTCCCCTGGCATTTAACCTTGGTACAGGCAAAGGAGAAGAGTGGTCTAGTGGTATAAAGGACTGCCAAGGACCGATGCTACAGCTAGGGAAGGTGAAGTGGGCTGCCCTGTAAGTTTATCAGGGATTAGAAAGCCTGATCTAACCAAGCAAACTAACACATTTCTAATACAGTCTTGAAAGGTCTTACTATCAGTGCAAGTTGGTCCAGCCCAGCCAGGTGCACACACACATTCAAATCCTGTGGACGTCTCTAAGCAGCTTCCTCCGTTGTGGCAGGGATCGGAGAGGCAGGCGTGCTCCGCTGCGCCGGGACAGAAGGACAGCACGGTAGTCACCATGGCAAGAGCACCAGAAGCCACCCCCCGCTCCCTGCACCTGCTTCTACTCTTGACACACCATCATTACTCTTGATGCACTTGCAGTCCTGAGAGAACTGCATATCCAAAAGCTACTAGCCAGCAGGAAGCCACCTTCCTTGCAGAACTCATCACCATGCTGACTTGTGGGTGATTCGAGGCTGAGGCAGAGCCAGACAAGTGTAGTCATCTCTCTGGTGAGCTGACGTTCATAGATACCAACCGTTCATGAAGAAGCATGAACAAGCAAATCCGGATCTTTGTAGCCTGCCCTAACAGTCATTAACATTACAAACTGACTTTTTCCTAACCTCATAAAACACATCCAAAAATCAGCCACTAAAAGCTGGCAAGAATTAACTGCCAAATGGCAGCTCGGCAGCTCCATCAAACACTCACCAATCTCGCAGTTCTGTCCCGAGTAGCCCTCGGGGCAGGAACATTGGTATTTATCGGGGCCAGTGTTGCTGCAGGTGCCACCATTCAAACAGGGTGGGTGAGTTCCACAGTAGTTCAGATCTGCAAGAGATGAGGAGCATTAAAACCATGCTTGAAAAAGAAACATCACCACATGCATGCCTCGTTCCCTTACTCTAGAGCCTTTACAGAACACACCTGCACACAAGAGTAAGACAGGACAGAGAAAAGTTAAGTATACACATGCTAACAATGCCAGAACAGCAGAGTAAGAAACACCGAGTAGCAGAAGGACAAAACACTCCCACCATGTTCCAGGAGGCTCGCTCACTCAGTCTCACGTGCATTCTCTCCTGGCTAAGTCTGCCAGTGTTAAAATTCAAGTGTTCCCCTTGGCTCTCCGTAAGATTAGCATACCTTTGTCACAGAGCTGACCACCCCAGTTGGTTTCACAGAGGCATTGCCATGGTTCAATGCAAGTGCCATGGACACATCCTGGGTGTGGAATGCACTTATCACAGTACTGGCCTTGCCATCCATACTGACACCTTCGTTTGAAAGAGAAAAAACAAATCTGCTCAGGGAAACAAACCAAAAACCCCGTTGGAATTGCTCTGTGTAGATGGGAGTGTGGGACTCCAAAGCTTGGAGAAAGATTGGGGAGGTGGGGGAGAAGGGAGAAGGAGAAAGGGAGAGGAGAAGCTATTCGAGGTTCGTGTGATGGTTTCTTGTAAACAAACATTTTAGTAGTTTTGCCAAGGTCTCTGTAGCTGGCCTCCTGACAAAAGAGTAACTGTTCTGAGGGAACCAGCATGGGGCCACTCAGCACAATAACACTCTTTTGGAGCCTCACACAAATGTGGCAGAGAGGGTGGGTGTGCACTACAAATCAATCTCTGGACTTTGACAGCGTGCTTTATAAATTGAGGGGGGGGGGCAGAAAAAGTCAGTGGAAACAATAGTTATCCAGAGATCCTCATGAATAGGCAGTTCCAGGCGTTTCAGCCACGCTGGGTTTGCAGCAAGACAAACAAAACCATCAACACCAACTGAACCCTCAGGAAGGCAGAAGCAAGCCCTTAGGAGTGCTCTGCCCTATCGGAAGTTCAGCTTATTCTGAACTAGAAGACACACACACGGACTGAGCCACGGCAAGAGATGAAAGGAACAGCACACGTCAGGATTTTACAGACATTCAAAGAAGATCAGCTGTCAGTGTGTTTCAGAGTTTGATTTATGCTAACCTCTTTACAGGGAATAACTAAACCATATCCAATTCTGAGAAACCTTCATTTCATGTCAAGAGAAGAATTTAGTGTTATTTATTTCTTGCTACTATCTATGAGCTACCCGAATTCTGCACTTGAAAGGGAGATGTTCTTTTAAAGCAAAGGTCCCTTGAGAGAAAGCTCTTTTTGGCTTTTGTTTAGTTCTCACTAGCACAGCAGACTGAAGATTCTTCAAATTAAAATGGATCTATGGATAGAAACAAGGAAAACAAGTCGAAAATGAAAAGCAAGGGTTTGTGGAGGTGCTGCATTTCATTAACAGATCCTGAGAGCAATTGATCAGCAGCAATTATGCACTAAGCTGTCACTAAATTATGAAAACAAACCTCATCTGTACAGAAGTCAGCTAAGCTTCCTATTTATAAAACCCCCCACCATTCACTACTGGCAATTTCTTCTCATGGGAAAGAGCTGGAGGGATCTATCCATTGGGTAATCACACACAGCCAGTGGGAAGTCCAACTTCCCTTCTAAAAATCTCAGGTGACAAACTGCATCCTAATTAATCTCTTTTTTTTTTTCTTCCAATAGCTCCTTCAGCAGCTTATTCAAAGGCAATGGGAAATTGTGAGCTTGTGTGTTAAAAAGTAAAAACTAGTCCAACTTATGTGTCTGTGTGCAAAGAACATGAAAGAAAACCAGATCAGGCAAAACAACCTCTCTGAAGTGGCCCTTGGAAAATCCTTCTGTATTGGGAATACAATAAGAATGCACAAAGATCAAAATTTAGGAACATACCCTTTTAATTTGTATGGCATTGAAAGCAACTTGCCTGTGAGCTTGCAACAAGCAAATCTAAGGGACCTCATCTGCAAAAACAGGTAGCCAAAAAAAAAAATATCAAGATTTGTACTCCCTTCTGCCAAATCAAAAGGGTGTTTTTCTGTTGCCTTTAAACCCAGGGTAAACCCAGCACAGAAGAAAAGCCACGATCTTGACAGCCAAAGATGGGACTTTGTTATTCAAACAGCAGAGTATAACCAACAAAACTGGATGAAGCTATGGGCATCTAAAAAGAGTTAGATATCAATTCCAGAAAAAAAGATTTGTGGTAATAATTCTTGGTTAATAATATGCACAGAGCAGTTTCTCATGAGAAATCTAAAGCTAAACTTTCCTTGTATAGCCATTCATGAGTAAATATGGTTTTGTTAAAGAAAGTGACTCGTACCAAGAGGGAAAAGGGGTATTTTAAGAATGTTTGCAATTTGTCCATGGTACCAGAACTCCGAGCAGTTTCTGCTGGGATGTTATTTTTAACCTCTATTGCATTTGTAACATACAGGCTATATGACTCATCAAAACTTAAAAGAAAATAAAATCTTGTTTCTGTGTTCACTTTAAAGATAGTGGTCTAAGCTGGCAAGCTGAAGTTATCCGAAAGCACCAGAAGGACAGCATTGTTTCAAGACTATGCAAATCAAGTGTGGGAAAGTTGCACCTTAAGTAAATAAGAGCACTAGTGCATGTCTGGGCAGTGAGTGGGAGGTAAGAGACTTAGGAAGAGAAAGGAAAGAAAAAAAAAAATCTGGAAACAAAGCCTGTTGTTCCAACTAGGAGACAGCAACCCCTACAAGGCATGTTTATTCTGATGACAGAAGCACAAATCACTGGTAGCCTTGACTGATACACTCCTCTGGCCATCTGGTCCCCCAATACTTCCTTGGTCTTTTTTCTTTTTTTAATTAAAACTAGATTTAGATTTGGTGTTGTGGGGGTTACCCAGCTTGTATCAGTGCTGCTAGATGGTAAAAATCACAGCTCTCTACAGCAGCCCAGCCTGGGGCTCGACTTGCACTTCGTCTGTTGGGGAGAAGTTACTTCCTACCTTCCTTTCAGAACATTCCTTGGTGATGTTTTGGGTTTGTTTTTGAAGTGTAGGTTATGGGGATAGTGTGAAAGAACGAGCCTCTGTGACTATTGAGGCTGACTTCTTGTATGGTATAATCTATGAGACACCAGATTTCATTCTTGTTTGAACTACAGCTTATCTAGAAAGGAAGGCAGTCCACTCCACGCTCAAGTTTCCAGCAATAGAGAATCCACCAATACGCTTGTTAGGCAGAAAAAATACTTTCTGTTCCTTCAGACTTCCGAGGCAGCGAATACCCAAAGCTTCACTTTTAACCCTTCCTATACAGCACTGACAGCAACATTTGGTTGCTGGGCTCAGAAGCCCTCGGTTCCCTGTCGCATGTAAACAGATTTGATGAAGGGTTACATGAAGCAACTTCAAACCAGTTTGTTGATAAACCATGTTCAACATGTAATATCCATTAACTCTCTATTAGTAAGGGAAAAAAACTCCTTCTGCTGTGAATATATGCTGTTAAGTTTTGAGACGTTCCAAATGCTGAATAGTTGGGTTATGGGCAAACTCTTGCTTTTCATTGTCTCCTTGCCAGGACAGAACAGACTTCAAAGCAGAGGAGCAAAGTTCTGCATTCACCAGACCCCAGTGACAAGATTTCATCCCAGCTATTAACCTCTCAGCACTCAGAGCCCTGCTCACAATGGTAAAGGGACCAAGAGATTTAACTAATCCTATTCTAAAGAATGCTTGACTTTTGCCTACTGATGGAAGAAACCAGGGGGTGGGAGGGAGGAAGGGGGAAATGGTGAAAGGGAGAAGAGGAGAGAAAAGCCACACTGTACTTCAAGCTTGTAGTTGAAAAAGCCTATTAATCAGGCTGTTGAAAAAAAACCAACCCATACTCACAAAACATTTGCACTATTTATGCAGAAACAATTAGTAAGTGCTCATTAGGCAGCATTCACACGATTTATCCCATACCCAGCTCCCCCCCAGTGCCACCATTTCATGAACCAAAAGCTTCTTAAAATTATCAGTGCATTAAAAGCCTGCTTCCCCCCTTATTCTGGGCAAGTCAGCATTAATAATGTGCCTTGGTCAAAAACATGACTTGAAAAAACACCCTCCCCAATCCTATTGTGTTTAGCATCACTTGTTTAATTACTAGAGGAGGGGAACAAGGACAGAGACGGAGCATTTACCTGCACTCTCCTGGAATTGTGCAAGAACCATGCTTGGGGCTACATCCCTGACGAGAAATAGCTGTTTAAAAAAACAAAAAAAAGAGAAGAGTATCAGCATGCTGCCTGCTTCCTGCACCTTCACACTCGTGGGAATGTTTTAATCTCTAACCAGCATCGTAATCCTACCAAATCCAAGGGTTTAACAAGTCTCTCCTATCAAGTCTACTGGAAGGAAAACCAAGGTAGGTGGCTCCCTGTGACAGGAAATCTATCACAGGAATCCAACCTAATGCTGTGTAAAGAGCTATTTCTACACAAGAGAAACCATCTCATCTTTAGAGAGCTCAAGTCACTTTGAGTCCACAGGTTTCCTTTTTCTGTCTTTTGCAGGTGACCTGCCCCACTCTCCTTGGCTTTACATTTAATTCAAAGCAACTTTTTAACTACTCTGGATTTACTTTTGAGCCATATCTCTGAACAGACAGGATATCAAGATGAGCATCAACTCCAATTGCAGGTAAGCTCAATCAGCAAGACATGCCAATAGTCTGTTCCTACTCAAAAGTCCTGCTTTCTCCTCCTGAAATTACCTAGGAGGTCGCCAATCCCTAATAAACATGTTAACCATCATCTCAGGTAGAATAAACAGCCTGGGACTTTTCAAACACCAAAGCTTTTACACTTGCCAGGTCAGTTCTAAAACAAGTCTCTCCTTCCTGCTTGTCTTGAAGTTCTGCACCAAAGGGGAAATCCTTTTTGAAGTCAGCAGCAGAACTCCCATTGAAGCCAATGGGCTGGGTTTTCTTCCCAAGGGCAAAGATGTGGATAATCAGAGAAAGAACACATCTGCTAAGTGCCCAGTTCTTGTCAGATGTCTCCCAGGATTTTAAAACAAGGCAGAAACTAGTCTTCTCCTGCCCCTAGGTCTCTGTGTAAAGAGTTAGTCGCTGTCCTGTCACTCCTTAGCCCCCACCTACACAAACTGACCTGGACCTGCAAACCTGGACACAATGCACTCAAATCCTACCCAAGCCCACTGATCACTCAGGGGTCGAGCATTCCTCACAAACCTTTGTTGCATTCTGGTCCCATCCAGCCTTCCAAGCAGGTTTTGTTGCCATTCTGGTCACAGGTATGATGAGTGAAGAAGTCATCTCTCGGCCGACAGAACTTGTTGCAGCCAAAGCCATAGTAATGTTCCGCACAGGTCACACGGATTTGATACTCAAAGTGGGCAACTCCTGCATTATGTTTCAAAGTCTGCCACTGACGGCTGGGATTGATCATACCAGAGTGGGATGCCTTCTCAATAATGCGATCGGGATCTGGAAGTCAGGAGAGATGTCAGAGTTAAAGCTTCATTTAGGTATCGCTGCTTCCCACATCACAGCTCTCTGGCTTCGCAGGCAAGAGGCAGCCAGTTGGTTTTATTAATTTTCTGTTTTAGAGCATAAGATAAGGCTGCCCTGGAGCTACAAACCATTAACTGAAACACACACGCAGCATTACTAAATGGAACAAAGCTTGACATCAAAAGGGACTGTTAGGTTACTGCCAATCACTTAGCTCTTTTGCACTGTAAGGACATCCAAGAAGAATCACACAGTTTGTGATTCAAGACAATTCAGCTGCTTTTACTTCTGGCTCCAATAGGTTGGTACATAATGTGATTTTCCAGGCTTCTCCATTAATGGTACTGGTTTTGTTTTTAACTGCAATATTTAGGAAAATATCATACTACAATAGCCTAATAAAGCAATGTCTACAAACTGAAAGGTTTGCAGCCTTTTGGGACTCTGGTGTAAACACTAAACTGAAAACTAGGAGCTCTGGCCTTCAGACAATGCCAGTGACCTCACCACGTTTTGGCTGAGACACATGGTGGAAGTTCTCCCTTTAGATGTCAGTTGCCACTAAAAATTCAAGACTACCAGACCTCAAAGCAGAGAACTCAAATCACTGCATACATCCACTGTAGATCCTCCTTCTCTCTATAGAGCATTTCAAAGTTTACACTTTGTACTTCACATTTAGTTTCAGCAAAAGTCTTCTGGTGTGACAGAGCCCTACAACTGTCTAAATTATGGCTTGAAATAATAATATATCACATGAGCTCAGAACATTGTATATATCTGTGGTATTTCACTTTGTACTCCAGGTCTTGTGACTTAAATGATCTGACACTACCTTACAACCTGCCGCTAGCAAGCACTTGACTGCCGAGTGAAAGTTTATCATAAAACAGCTAAAATATCTTTGCAGACATAGTACAACCCCAAAAATAAGTACCAGGCTACACTGTTCTGTGTATGGGAGCATAATCCTGGGACAGAAGAATGTGAGGTAGAGGGGCAGTTTGCCAGGGATGTGTCTGAAGGCAGCGCGTGAAGCGCCGGCACATTCGAGTGTGAACAATTAAAACGTATTTAATGTTCAGCCTGTTCTTTCAACAACTACAAAAGCAAGTTTGGGGATTTTAGGTAAGGCAGATTTGAAGACTAATGAAGCAGCTACATCAAGCTTAAGGTGACACACAGGCAGTTTTTCATCTGAAATACTTTTAAATGTATTTGCTAAAGACCTTTGATTTGTAGCTTTCAAAAAGAACTTCCAAACAGGCTTCTCGAGCCTCACATACTCATTACCAATTCTCCACTGGATCCTGCCTGCTTGTCTGCACTTCTGAATAAAGTTAAGTCAAAGCACTTGCTGCACAACCACAAAAGGGTGTCAAATACACAGACACTGTAACCATTTACCCAGTTTTGGGGGTATTCTTGGCTCGAGACTATAGCACTCGTTAAGTGTTTACAGTGTGAACTTAAGGGCAACAACTTATTCACCTTCTGGTATTTCTGGTTCTAGAATATTTTCCATTTAAATCAGTTTTTATTATTCATTGGCACTAAGCCCCCAACCCCACATCTCTGTGTAAGACTTTCAAACGCATGCAGGCCTTTATTAATTTAAATCCCATTCACAAGTAGCATAAGATGCCTAAGGACTTTTCCATACTGGTATATCCAGAGCAATATCATGTCCTGTACCGTGCAGGTGTAAGGCTCTTAGATCTCATCAACAAGATTACTGACTAATTCTAAGAGGTACTTAAGCAGATGCATATCTGTTTGCCTTGAATGGGGCTAGTCAAGCGATTACAGTCCCACTCATGCGTGCTGGAGATGGCTTTGCTGCACTTGCCAAGATTACACCCCGATCTACAGCACAGTTGGAAAGCAAACGAGTTTCCCCAAATACTGAGTCTGTGCATAAAGACATCCTGTTTCTTGCAAGTAAAACAACTCTATTCTTTTCTCCTGTAAGGGGCAAGAAGAAAAAGGGGAATGATGCTCCATTTAGTTTTGCAAACTGCCCCCTCTCCACACACACTCACACTCCTGCTTTTCCAGTCTTCCCCTGTTCCCCGGTGGAAACATACCACACTGACAGCTATTTCAGTCCTTGGCACCAGAAAAACAGTTGCCTTGGAAGGGATCTTTCCTTTTGCCTCTGCTCTATCATTCTTCCCCTATGTGCCAACTCATTAGGAAGCATGTCCTTGCTTTTTTGTCTCCAACATCTCGCTCCAGCCATCAGCTCTTTTGAGCTCTTCACCACAGGGTGAACTCAAATGGAAACATCTTTATTAGTCCACCAACTTTATTTTTTTAAGGACCCAGATGAAAGCCAGCTGCAATTTCACTTTGAACGATGACCAAACTGTCTTTCATTAGATACATGTCACAATGCTACCACCATACACTTAAATTTGAGTAAGGTCTCACTGACTTAAGTTCCCTTTCCATTAGCCGTCACCCGCAGCTTTCACAATGAAGTATTAGCATGTTCGTTCTTGTACAAAAATTTCTCCACCCCTCCCTATTCCCACCTGTCAGGAGGCACTTACACAAGTGTGCTGACCCAGACTTCAGGGGAGGCATTGCAACAACTCTTCCATTCTTAGCCCGTGCTAACAACGCTTTATAGTAAGCAATCCCACAGCAGCAGACTGGTTAAGTAAATAAAAAGAAGCGCTCAGCCAGGCTTCAGAGAAAGTGATCTTCCTACCTCCCCTGACATCCTCTGACTCAGAACACCGCGCTTTGATCGAAAGGTTAGAGGAAACATTAACCAATTAGAAATTGATTAAGTGGAAGAGAGAGGCTTTCTGTACATCTTCAGCTTCCACTCGGCCCTTCACGGTCAAAGCTTGTTGGTTTCATTCACTTTTGGTGGCTACTCTTCAAAGCTTTTCATTTGGTGGGCAACTATATCAGAGGTTTTAGGCACAGGGAAATGAGCTATTTTGACCTTTGCTTTTCAGTGGTCTAATTTCTGGAAATTAGAACCACTCATCACCAGGAAGCAAACAACAAAAAAAAGCCCAGACTCCTCAAAGTAGTTTGGGTGGCCAAGGACACCAGTTCTTTTTGAAAGCCTTTGTTTCAGACAACTAGCAGCAATGGCTTGGTTTACATTGTGCTGAAGTCTCTTATGCCCGACTGGAATTCACATGCAACCGATACCAGTAATTTACAATAGCTCTTTGACATGGTTTGAGATGCCATGTCAGCCCCATTAGCTTTATGCATGAAGAGGCAGTAGCAAGATGGCATCTAGACAAGAACCAGAGCAAGGAAAGCATTTAAGCTGAATCTTGGCTCCGACAAAACATGACTCTCATCAACTTCAACAGGGACAGAATTTAACTGCAAGCCACTCTTGGAAGTGAGACAAGAGAGAGTATGTGGTAAAGGGAACGTAGGAGGAGTGGAATGTAGAGGGGGGAAGGAAATGTCTACTCTATGATCTCCTAAGGACTGCATTGATCAGAGGATGCTAGAGCTATTGAAAAGTTACACAAAGCCTACTACATCCACTTTCTTTTTTTGACAGCTCTCACAGAATCCTTCCAACTCTGTAGTAATTAGAGAAAAAGAAAATCCTGGATGTCACCAAAAAACCCTCATGATTTTATATGATAACAAATGTTTAGTTCTAATGATTTCCTTTAACTCTTGAGAGCTCTTCAAGACTTATTCTTCAGTTATGGGAAAGTTGCCTCTAAGAAAAGTGGTGCAGTACAAAGGAAAAGCTTTGTGCATTGCAGTGACTGAAGTGACCTACAGATGGATGTGTGACAGCAAAGCCAGCGGAGGAATGCAAGTCAGGAACATATGTAAGAACATGTCTGCACTTGGTCAAATGCACTGCTGAGAAATGAGGCAATTTCGTCTGAAGACAATTGTACTTCCAGAACATGAAAGCAAAGAAAGGGTTCATTGTGTAGCTTTGGAAATGCAGTTGTTTCATGAAAAAAGATGAGCTCTAATAATAGTAAAAGTGGCAAAGACCCAGTCTGAAAAAAATCTGAGAGACTACTGTAAACAAGACCTTCATTTTAAATTCAAGCATCTTCCATATTTAATACAGCTCTGCTGCTGTAGCAAGCTATGTGCTCCTCCTCCATAAAACACTCCATAGTCAAGAGCCAAGAAGTTTCCCAGCCACTGCTCAGTGGCTGTGCTGGGATAGGGCTTAAATCACAGGTACTGCAACAGTGGTGAATGTGGCAGGCTGTAAAGCAAACCACGACTGTCCCTGACACCATCACATGCATCACTTGAAAAGGACAGCTTTTCTAGAGCTAACAACTACTAGGACATCCCGTGTGTATTAAAAAGAAATCAAAAAGCAGGCCTATGCAGAAAGGCTCCCAGACTCAAAGGCCATTCCCAAGCAGCATACTCTTCACCAATTAAAATATAAAACCACAGCCCTGTGTACCTTTCTAATAGGCCTTTGTTTCATGAAGTCTGTTTCATTACTGTGTGGCTGTCACCTGGCATTCCAAAGCAGGCTACAAAAGAAGCTGTTGTAAGATTTGTATAAGATGGGCCACAGTGCTGCTGCTTCCTCTTAAAGGAAAAGGCTTGTTGTGTCAACAGAAGGTTTATGAGTTCAGATTCATGCTTTCTCCTGTGGCTTTTACCACACACTATTAAGGCCTTAGATTGAAAATAGAGCTAATTTTGCCCACCTACTTCAGTAACAGTAGGCAACAAGCAGAACAGCTCATATGCCAAGAGACTCTACACAGCTTCCTCCAGCCAACAGGAAAAGCTTAGCAGAAAGTTTCTGAAAGCAACCAAAGGCATTCCAGGCCAATGATTCCCACCCTTGATTTCTAGCCAGCTCTGTCAGCTGGTGTCTGGTAAATATTTTTCAGCCCCTGAATATAAATCCCTAGACATCCAGCTCCCAAGGAAGAGCTGGTAGTCACTCCTGTTTCTCATCTACACTCATTAGATGGGTAACTGTACCAAATCTCACAGGCTTTTTCTTAAATGGGCTTTCAAATAAAAAAGCAGCATGTTAGCTGTGAGAGTTGCATTGCTTATTGAGAGGTCTCGAGTCAACAAGATTTAAGCTTCTGAATATCACTCAAAAAAAGAAATCTAAACAAAAAACTCCTGAAGAAAACCCTTGGCTTTTGTTCTCCCTAAGGAGAAAGAGGGAATTAACAGCATCTATTTTTAGCCATCAAGCCACTGGTGCCTAGCTGAGGGAACTCCTCACCCTCTGCAGCCAATGTGAGGGAGACAAGCTGCTGCAGAGCCTGGAGTGGTTGCTCTGAACAGTCTGAGAAAGAGCTTTTCCTCATGCTCTACTTCACAGTAAGCTGGGTTAGACTACCAAAAGCCTTCCAGTGCACAGGAAATCAAGGTGTCTGAATGATGTAAAGCAGCGGAAGGAATACTTACTAGTAGAGTTATCATTGTAATCCCATGCCTCAACGAGCAGTGTGTAGGACCTCTGCAAAAGAGAAATAAGAGTTAGTTTCAAAGTCACACGTGATTAAGAAAAAAAAAAAAACAAACAACCAAACCAACCAAATACCAACCAATGACAATCCTGGTCTCTGCCCCACAATGGAATACTTGAAAACATAAATAGATAATAGATAACACTTGAGACAAACATGATCTTCTTGCAACCCCATAAGCTACCTTATCCAGTCTGACTTAAAGACCTTTCACCTTGGATAGCTCATCTTTGTCATCATTAATGCATCTTATGTACTTAACCAGGAAGTACAGCCTTTGACACTTTGCTGTAACCACAATAAAGCATGTGTGGAAGGACTGCACATGGAAGACAGAAAACACCGGGCTAGCACAGCAGCCTCAAAAATAACAAAGCCAAACCCTCACCCTCAAAAACTGCTTCAAAAGAATTTTAGATAGAGAAAAGTAGTCTTGATGTCCCTTCCCCCAGCCATCCTGAAAGCAAGAAGTGTTGCTAAGATTACTGTGCTCTGCCTTGACAGCGCAATCTCTAGGGACTTTGCTTTTCAGCACCCCCTTTGAAAGCTTTGTCTGCATGAGGGCCATCGCAGCTCCCACAAGTATCGGGTAACTGAGGGAAGAACTGATGGCTATGGGAAGGGGGTGGGGTGAGAGAGAAGCTTTGTAAAACAAAGGCTAAGATCAGGCTATTTGGAAGAGCAGAGAAAGGGAAGACAAGCTATCCACCCCGTGTCACATTTACAGGCACACTAATCTGCCAATGAGCTTGCTAGCACTCCAGTAATAATAATCATAAGCATAAACTAACTGAAGTGACTCCATGGGTTGGAAAGATGCCAGCTATTACATCTAAGCCACCTTTATCTTCAATCCTTAACTTGAGAACAAGAGCCATTAAAACTTCTTCTCCTCCCCCAGCTCTGCTTTGAGATGTTATTATCCAGGCTGTATCTTTCCAAATTACCATTTAGCCAGCCATATCCAAACTTGCTAGAATGATTCAAAACCATAACAAGATGCCCTCCACCCCCTGAAACCACCACTGAGGAAAAATAAGCAAAAAAAACCTACTTGAAAAAAAAAAGTAATAGTAACTATAAATGAGGTAATAAACATTAACATCCTCTGGATGAGCAGAACAATAACAGAACAAATAAAAACTGTCACTGAAGCGTTTTGATGCTTTGCCAGAGAAGCTGTGTATTGTGAGCTTCATGCTCAGTCACAGTCTGCTCATTTATGGTCTGCAGTGCTTAACACCTTTTCTGTAACTGCAACCAAAATACTGTTCTGAGAATAAGCTGCTACAAGGTGCAAATGCAAGGCAGAGCTCAAATTCCTTAAGAGGAGAGGGGAATAAAATAACAAAGGGGAGAAAAAAAGCTAGTTGAAGCAGACGACTTTCTCACGACTGGACACAGCATGCAGCCTTTGAATGGAAACCTAGTTTGTGATGGACACTGGCTTGCAATATAACCTAAATATGTTTCATATTCAAAGCAGTCTGAGATTCCATTTCATTCACTGATAACTGTGGGAAAATGCTTCCAAAAGTAAGCAAAGCTGGGCAAGCAGAGACATGCGCCCCAACTTCTATGCAGAGGCTCCATTGGCCCAAACCATTTTTGGTTAATATTTTCCGAAGGTGACATGTTATTTGTTACTATTCTTAGACCAAGTCTGCCAGGGTGAAAGAAACTCTGAAAATAAAAGGCAATATGATGATTTAACACTGTTTAAAGCAAATATAAGAAGTCCTTGCAGAAGTCAGAGGGTTAAAAAAACCCCCAAACAAAACCAGAATAGAACTCCTGAGCCATATTACAGACAGCGATTGCGCTATCTTGGGTGCTTCCTCACTGGGTTAATTACCAACACCGAGAAGCACAAGCACAACATGTTACTGCAAGCTTGAAAAAAAATATTATGATATAGAGAATGAATTATGGCAACTAACACTACTTCCAATAAAGTTAAGGATGTTTTCCTTTCGGCCTTGCATAATTGTTTTGGAAGATATTTTGTCTAAACTCATAGCAACAGTTCCTGGTTGGTTCTCAGGACTGTTTACCAACACACCTAGCCCTAAAGGAAAGGAAAGGCTGAATCCTAGCTTTAAGTGCTACTGTTGCTAGATACTTGTGTGACCACTTTCCAACACCACACAGGAGTTTGTTTAAAGAGAGGAGAGGCTTCTGCTTAACTGGATGGAAACAAAATGCAGGAGAACTAAATCTACCCTGGCAATTCCCTTGTTTCTGTGTGCCCCCTCTCACCTTATCTGAATATTTTAAATGAAGAATCCTTGTCCTGAAAAGGGATGACACAAAACAGCAGTTTAATCTCCTGGCTCTGGCCAGGATACTTCCCATCAAAAGGCCCTTCTGAACTCAACAGCGCCACAACAGTAGCAAGTCCCCTCTCAACAATCCAACCATCACATACCTCTAACCAGTCCCCCCCTCAAAGTCCCCCCATAGTTCTGTGCAAATATTGCACAGTTGAGGATTTTTTAAAAGTGCATATCATCCCCACTCTATAGATCAACAATTCAGATATCTCAGGAATGACTGCTTACAGCGTGGAGGTTTAAGTTTTCCCATGCCCATAGATGACCTCCGCCCATCTTAGAATAAATATATATCCAGACACAAGAATTCCACGTCATGCACCTTATTCCATCAAAGTAATGTCCTAGGCAACAAGGCAGCAGTGAACTTTCCAGAGTCACACCCAATTAGCCACTGTAAACCTGAGCTTGACCAGAAGGCAGGGATTCTGGCTCAAGAGGAAAGGCTGCTTGAAGTTAACAGCAAGCTGACACACTTTGCAGAACATCCACTGCCTGAGCAGCTCACAGGAATGAAAAGCAGCATGGTGAAATTTAAGCAAAACTCCTAGGAGTTAAACTATGACTGGTTAAGATCACACTCCAGGAAAAGAAAAGAAAAAAAAGAGTGCATCACTGTTCAAGAGCTACTTTCCTCAGTGACAAGACACCACGATTTAGTCTTGATCCACTGATAATGCAACTCAATAAAGACTGTGAAGACCCTGAAACCCATCATAATCTGTGCTTTCAAGAGTCTGAAAGGGCAATGCAGCCTCTTTTCTGGTTATTTAAATGAAATGCTAGCAGATTCAGGTAAGCAGATGGTGTTTAGAGCTCTCAGCTTGATTACCTCCTTCCCTCCCTTCATCCAGACATCCACCCAAAGAAATGTTTTTGAACTTTGGCTTCCAAGTGCAGTCTGCAAGTCAGTGGGACAGAGCAAGATTAAAACAGGCTCATTAGTCAAAGGACTGCCTCCTTTTTTGAAAGAGATTGGAACTAGTCAAACTTCTTTCCCTCCTACCCTTGTGGTTAAACCATGCAAGAGCTTTGCTGAGCATGTGAAACCATGACTAGACAAATGCAGTGGGAAGTCTGCATTCTGAATGCTGTGCCTGCTCCTCCTCTGCCAAACAAGGAGAGCAGGTTAAGCCCAGCAATGTTCTCCTCACGCTCTGCCAGCCACGCACAGCTGTGAACATCTGTCTGAGAGTGGTGCTCGCACCTTGCCTGCATCCTATGAAAGAATGCTGTCACAGTGGAGCACAGCAAATTGCCAAGAGCTCCAGTAATCCCTCCTCTCTTCAGAAGAGAGAGAAAAGATGAGGAAGAGGGAAATCGAGGCATATTTCAAAGTGCCCAAGAGCCAGGGAAAAAGGCACCTCTGAGCAGAGATCAGGCTAATCACAAACTCACGCCATCTAAAGATCAGCAGGAGTTGGGTACCCCTGGCTGACAAGTCATGATGACACTATACAGATGTGTTGCAACATCATGCCTTAGTGAGCCAGGCAGCTTTGACAACACAGTATTCCTTCAAAGGAGCTGAAGGCAACTGGTTCCTCATCCACAGGAGATAGGGACATATTTGGGAACTGGAGAAAAGGAACCTAAACCTCTAAACCAAATGCAACATCACCAGGAAGCTCTTCTTTGAGCCAGCCTACGTAAGGGTAAGGCAACATCCTATAGAGCTGTTCCTCTCTCAACCCTCTGTATATAAACAAAGTCTAAGCTGTAACAATCTCACACCTCAGAGTCCATGGTCAAGAGCTAGACTGAACCTCAAGCAGGCAGCCCAGCCAAGAGCCTCAGCAGAATATGTCCACAAGAAAACAGAGCACAACACCGTTCCTTCAGTCTTCATTTTGAGTAGTTCCCTCATTGCTGTTAGGGCCAGTAAACACTACATTGTGTATTCTTCTTTATGTGGCAAAGACAAATGTAACTATATTAGCAGCTTACAGGAGAGGCTTTCTCCTTCCATTCTACCCTGGCAAAAGCCAAAGCAGTAACTAAAGTCAAGACCTTCTCTGCAATACAACTGCCACCCTCCTGCCAAACGATGAAGGACACAAAAGTGCCGCTATCCAAACTATGCATACGCTTAAGCATCCAGTACACCAAGCTGATCTCTGATCTGGCAAGCCTGCTGGAATAATGAGTATCCTGTGAATACATAATGTGCTGAAGTTGCCATTGTGTGAAGTAAGTCCACGGTTTGTCTGGGAACCGAGCAATGCTGAGTCTACTGCTGCTTCCTGTTGCTTGTCCTGTATTAGCATTATTTTTGGATAGGCCTCATTATGTTCTGTAATCCTCACTGCAGTCAGTATGGCCACGCTATTGTTCTTGGTTAATATTAGCAGTCAATGCCTCTGTCTGGGTGGCCGGACTACAATGTATTCCAATCATAAAACTAGCAGGCATTAACTGAACAGTGTACTGGGACAGAGTGGGGAGACTTGGGGTCTTCTTCATCTCCTTTAAAACAGAAAAAAAAAAAAGGAGTATAGCATCTTTTTTCTTCCCCTTTTTAAACTAATGATTTTAAGTGATCTCAGGGTGCTTCACACAAGAACAGCATTTTAGTCATCACCTTATCTCGTTACTGACTTATTTTCTCACGGAGCCCCACTTGTCAAAGACTAGCAGATAGGCCAAAATGTCAATGGTTGCTTTCAACCTTCCCCAACAAGCAGATTACCTGTTCTTATCAGTCCCCCTACCTGTTTAAAGCATCTCACTGATAATTAAATGCACCGGTTACAAAAGGGTGGCAAGGTTAATAGAGAGAATACCTAGTAGCCAGCCAAGCAAAACAGTCAGGTTCACATAGAGCAAGCCTGAACAAGAAGCCTTTCTACTTATTTACCTAAGTGCATAAGAACTGGGTTGAGCTGGTAAGGGACTCTGCATGTTTGACTATTTACAAACCACTTTAATCACTTCTATCCACATTTTACAGTTTCTTCTGAATACTACAAGAATAATGAGTGTAATTTATGCTGCACAACAGCGACCACAGAACCATGAGCTGCACACTCACAAGAAATTAACACACGAGCTTGTAGTTTTGACATCTCTCCTCATGTTAAGGCATACGGGTTACCAGCTGAAATTATTAGAAGTGTGTCAATTAACATACATTTTCTATCCCTCAGCAGAAACACAAAGTTCAGTTCACTTGGAATTGTCAACACCAATTTTATCTTTAGGGTTACTCACAATGAGACACTTTCAAGAACTGCAGCTTATGGTTTCTGCATGTACAGCAGGGCACCACACTTAAGAACTGTGGCTGGAATAAGTGTCATGTATGCAAGTGCAAGCCTCTTGTATGGCACAACACCTCAATTAATTAGCTAAGGCCCTACTTCAGGAGCTTCTGAACTAGTTACTTCAAAGTCCAGCCTTCGGTCCACAACGAAGCTGTACGTTTCCTTGAGTTAACTAGGATTGTAAGCATAAAACATCAATTTTATGCAATTGGTTTTCAGACATGCATACCTCCAGCTGCATAAACAAGCTGACAGCATGTAGCCTGAGAACCTTTAGGAAGAAGCTTCAACACCAGGCCCGATCCATCTGCTACTGAAGTTAAATGGGAGCAAGTCTTTATAAGAACTAGAACAAAACTTCTGAGAGCAGGCAGAATGAGGATTTATTTTTAGACATATTATGTTAATACAGTCAAATGGATCTACCAGGAAAGTTCTGAATTGACTACAATGTAAGTAACTATTAAGAACACGTAAGAAGCCCAAAATCTCTGAATGGATGCATCACATCTCTGCAGTCCTGGGAAAAAAGAAGCAGCTTGTGAATGTTCATTACACTTCAGATGTCACTTAACACTGTCAGCTCTGTTTTGGATGGTAATCCTAGGCAATTGCACTTAAGCATTGCATTTTGAGTGCTGAAGATTTTTTTCCTTTAGTAGTCAACAATAAATGACACTGTGTGGATTTGATTCACGTGTATTTTGTTATGATACAACTGTCTTCTGGTCTAACCATGCTCCAAGATCATCTATCAGGCACTCTTTAAGAAAAGCTGCAACAACAGCTAGCATTTGCTTCTACAAGTTTTCAGACAGTTAACTGGAGGGAGGGAAAAGCAAAAGCTAAAAAACAAGCTTTGGTTTTATGGCTGTTCATTACTGTTTGGTTTGGGCTGTGTTTTTTTGTTTCAGATTTTCTTGTTTAAAAGAAAAGAAACTGAATTAAGTTATTGTTTTTCTCTGATTCAAAAGGTTGCTACTTTAATATCAGCTGCAGATTAGGATTTTGGAAGCCTCTTGGGTCAATACAGGGCAGAAAAGTTCACAAAGCTTTAAAAACACTAAAGCTCTTTCATTATCTCTTTCTAGCCAGAAAAAACAATGCCTACCCAGAAAAGACATTTTACATCTTCAGGAACCAGTAGCAGTGAGAGTTATCACTGAGAAGGGGAAAAGGCTGACTGTGCTATTTTTTACGGTAAGGCTGAAATAAGATGTTCAAAACTCTATTTAATTGTCTTTTATGCTAAAGTCATTAGATGCTGGAGGGTTTTCCTCCACCTCAGTAGTTTCCCGATGTGTTGGTGCAATTGGTCCCAATATTAAATAATTACAAGGATCATAATTTCAGGCTAAAGAAGTTGCTTGAAATGAGAGCTATGCATACCAAAGGAATTGCCAAGTTTGACCTCCTTCTTACTTACAGTCTCGCCAAACCCCCCCAAAAGATATTTCTTTGCACAAAACCAAAGTGTATTAATTCATGCCCAGCTCCCTTAAGGTATAGCACACTTTGGATTCTTTAAGGCAGTCAAGAGATTTGATTTATGTCAGAGAAGAGCAAGTGTGTACCATGAAACAAAACCTGTTGAGACAGACTTTGACAAGTGGAACACGGAAATTCTTTTGTTCCATACTTTTCTATATGGCTTCATAAGCCAAGTTTGCCTGTCAAGAAAGCCACTAAGTCTCTAAATGAAGCAAGACTATGTGTTTTGGGGTTTTTTTTAATCATCATCCTTTCAATTTACTGAAAAATTGCTAGGTACTGCAGGGGCAGCTTTCTGATGCACACCAGTTCCTTTATGCTTGTCTGCTGCCCTGTCTCCTAGCAACTTACTCAAACCTCCCATCCCTTCAATTAATTTATGACCCACCATCTCCCACACCCATTTCTCATAGGAGTACCTACCAAAACTGACAAGAGCAAACCACATAAGTTATTAATAAGACTCTGACACTTCAAATCTACATTACAGCTACAAGCCAAATATAACGACCCGTTTGACACACACCATTCTCTCTGCTTCTTCTCTTGCATGGTGCATAAAGACCTGTGATGCAAGGCAACTGTTTTTCACAAATGGCATAAGTGAGCAGCTTGACATAGGAAGAGATTAAATATTTTCTTTTAAAGTGGTCAAGGCAACAAGATTTCTTAATGTTACTGAATCAAGCTGGAAGAAAAGCTTCCCTTAGACAGCTGAATATAAACCAAATATATTCAGAGACAGCACGAATTTCCAAGCACAATAGGATGAACATTTTGGTCTAGCTCCTGTCACCTCTACTGTAGTTTTCAGCTGGATCCATTCAAAGATAAGTCTCATGATCAGCCACATCGGTAAATGCAATCCCAGTCTCCAACTCTTAAAAATCAACAGTATCCAGTCACCTAAAGTAATTTTTTTTAAGTTCTGAAATTTCAGCATCAGATTGGAGTTGACCGAGTTCACTGCTTTATCTGTAGAACTTCAAACAGGCCTGAAGTGATTGACGTACCCCATTTCTGTACAAATAAGAGCTTTGCCACATTAGATATTCTTTTGTTCAAATGCCATTTGAAAGGCACAATGGGCAGCATAAAAGCTGTGTCCTATGGAAGTTAAAGCTAGGAGGCAGGCTTGATAATGGCAAACAGACCATCATCATAGTGTCAAAAGGTGCATTTCTGCGTGGCAATATGCAAGAACTCATTCTAAAAATTCCAGGCTTAGGAAGCAGAGTTTCTGAAGTTGTTGAGTTGTAGACATTTCCAAATGCACTGGAGTTTTGCTGCTGCTGCTCCAGGATTCCAGTGCCCAATTAGATACAGCAGGGCAAGAGAAGCATTTCTTTTACAAAGATGCAGACAAGCTTAAGATACTTCTCCCAGGGTCCTCATCCCCCTAAACCCACCCCCTACGCACAGATTTCCCTTTCCAACCCTAACAAAGGAGGGGGGTTGTTAGAGGGAATATGTCCCATTTTCATATACATACAGACATCTTCAGAATCAAGGAACCCAAATTACTGGGAGGAAGGGACAAGGCTTGTTAAAAAGACAAAAAAAAATACTCGATGAATCTCACTTTTCTGAAAAAAAGTAAAAAATCTGCAAGACAAGCACCACAGCTATTGGCAGAGCTTCAAATACCTCAGATTTTTACAAAGCCTTTTATCCCTTTGATGGCATATTTGATAACAGTTTTATCTCATTTCATGTTAGAAAAAAAAAAAGAGAAAGAAAAGAGAAAGAAAGGAAGGGCTTGTGCTTCCAACAGAGAATACTTTTGTTAACTCTGCTATTGTACTTTGTAATATTATCTCCTAAAAAAATGCAGATTTTATTTCAGCCTTCTGCCTCTCCAGCCCTCAATTCTCCAGCAGTCACAACTGACAGAGGAGGCAGGTAGGAGGCAGCACAGGACATTTCAAGAACACATGGCTGCCTGCAGTACTTGGCCATAAGACTACAAAGTGTGGGTCTACGCAACAACTGGAGAAAGAATGCTTTTGGGGCGGGCTTTCCCCTCCAAAAAAAAAAGTCCAGGCCCTCCCAGCAACCAGTCCTTATCTCACGAGGAAGGGCCAAGCTTTTGAGGGAAAGTCTAAGAGCGCTTCCACCTTGCCAGCAGTGATAGTGACAGAGGATAGGAAACCAGATTCACGCCTCCCCTGTGTGCACGTGTGCCCTCCTCCCCTCACAAAAATGACCTGAGGCATCTAGGTTAGGATGACTTGATTTTCAAAACTGCTGAGCATCAACATATCCCAAGGCAGTTGGTGAGAAATTGTCTGCTCAGCACCTTTGCAGAAGGACGGGGGGGAAAAACAGTTTTGTTTCCTAGGGGATCTCTAAATACAAGTTATAGGAGCATAAATTTGGGAGTTTTCAGTTTTCATACCATAGCATCCCAGAAAGCTACCTCAGAAAGACAGACTGGGGGGGGAGGGGGGGTGTGTGTGTGGAAGAGCCCCTCAGATCAATCACTCTCAGTTTCTGCTAGCCTGCAAGCAGCACTGCTGGGCACATGACAAGAACCTCCTGCCCTCAGCCATGGCAGTCTTCTATGTCCAAAAACCCCATGGTCTCTCAAGCTGCATCTGTGGGTCTGTCCTGGGTGATGACCCTTTTGAAGACACTGTTCTCAGCTTCCATGCAGTGACTAGAAGACTCCTCTCTGCAGGACTTCAACCCTCTTGAACCCCCAGAAGAAACAAGCAGCACTAAAGTCTAATCAAGCTAATTAAGGGGTTGTCTGCTCTCCATAACACCGCTCTGCAAGGCTGACCAGTGTTTGCAAGAGTGGATAACGCTGAGAAAGTGCCTGGCAAAGAGCTCTACCTCCTTGAGCCATTAAGTTTTGCAGACAACTAAAGGGCATCCAGAATCTTTGGACCAGAGAAGCAAGTAGTCAGGAAAAGGTGTGCTGTAAGGAGGAAGGGATGAAACGGACCAACAGCTAAAGCCAGGCTCTTCTCAGTCTTTAGCTTCTGGAGTCAGCAAGTATCATCTCAAAACATAGGAAGCTTCCCAGGAAAGCTGACAACTAGCACACTAAGAGAAGCCACAGCAGCTCCCATCAACACCAAGCAGTGCAGCGAGATTTCCCCTTGGGAGAAGCAGGAAGCCTTCCCAAACACGCTCCAGGGAAGGAGGCCAGCTATGACACACACTTTTCACACGGGATCCCTCTACAGCCCCTAACCCACTGCTCTTTTGGCTTCAGCCCAAGACTTCACTGGTTAGGACAAAGAAAAAAATAAAAATAAAAAAATCAAAGTGAACTTCTGACCTTCTAAGTCTCAAGAGATTTATTCATGCTGTAAAGTGCAGAGATACTGGGTTTGCTTCCCTGACCCATTTAGATCCCCCTCGCTGCACATCTGACTTTCAAATTTAACAGGCTGTGCATTGTGAGCCCCAGGGAACAAAAACACAAACATCACCACATTTTACTCATTTCTGTGCTGCGGATTCCCGATGCTCTTGCCAAGATGCCTGCTCCCTCCCCAATCCTGCTCCCTCTCCCCCTACCCGAGAAGTTAGGTCTCGGCTCGCTACCGGCCATCTCCAACAGCACCATCCAACAGAAGCAGAGCCAGAGCAGGCCATGCAACTCACCGGCCAGGCGAAGCTGAAAGGGATAACAATCCGGTTCTTTTCGTTATTCCTGCTGTACTTTAAATTGAAGGTATTCCCTCCGATGACAGGAGTGGATTTGGATCCGAAGCTGCAAGGACCGCCAGCAGTGACCCGTGATTGATACTCCTTCAGGCAAACTTTAAAATAGGTATCACACTCGTCTCTGGTGCATTTTCTATCTCCTTGGTTTCGGGTGCCATCACAGCAATTTCCATTTTGCAGTTCTCCATTCACATTTTGCATGGATAAGATCTCCAACTCGAACTGTCCTGACGCTAAAGTCACCTGTTAATCCCAAGAAACAGCCGGAGGAGAAAACAAAAACAAAAAATAACCAAAAACTCCAAGAAACAGACTCTTACTACACTCCAAAACATAATCTACAGTAAGTCTGCAGACAGAAGAAAGTCATTTGAAGTGTGTATTCAAGAAGCACACGCCTAACATTAAAAAAAGGCAACCACTCCAAGCTTTTCCGTATCAGACATCCTGAGAAAGGCTCATAAGTCATCCCAACTAAATAATACATTAATGCTAAACAAGAATCTGAAGTGCCAGCTCCGAAAACCACTGTTGTTTGCGAGGAAGGCTTCCAAATCGTTAGGAAATTAAACCAAACCAAGAGTGCACATGCGAGGGCAAACCCTAACAAAAATGATGTATAGCTTAAGCACCCTGGAAATGCAGCGACTCTGCATTTCTGAGAGGTGCAGCGGAGACGGGGAAAACAGCTTCCCTGCTCAACGGTGCCCAGCTGACATTCAGACCTTGCTCATTAGTCACCCCAAGTGTACTGCAATTACCCTTAATTTTTTTATATTAAAAAAAAAAGGGAAAAAAAAGAAACCAGTAATTTCAGAGGAAAACCCCGGTTCGCTGTAATTTATTATGTCCAGGGAATTAAGCCTTGCTGCACGGAGGGCTTCTGCGTTTGCTGTCTCCGCAGAAAAGTTAGCAGCAGGAACTCTAGCTGGAGGAGCTTTGCAAAAGCTCGCCGGTACGCCACTGAAGGTTGGGACTTTTTAAAAGCCACCCACCGCAATCACCGCGGGAACCGCTTTTCGCAGGAAAAACAAAACCGGCAAAATTCCTGCCATCCCGACTGGAGAGCCCCCGGCTAGGGGTTCGCTCCCTCCCTCCCTCCCCTCCCGCGGGGGGCTGCAGCCCGGGAGGACGCCCGGTGCCCAGGTACGTACCTTTGGCCGCAGCCCCAGCAGGGCCAAGAGGAAGAGCAGGAGGGAGCACGCCGCCGCGGCTGCCCGCCGGGGCGCACGCATGCCGCCGCCGCCGCCGCGCTGCCCGCCCGCCTGCAGGCCGCCGCCGCTCGCTCTGGGACGGGGAGGGCCAGCAGGGGAGGAGGAGGAGGAGGAGGAGGAGGAGAAGAAGGAGGAGGAGGAGGAGGAGGCGCCGCTGCTGCTGCCGCTGCTGCTGCCCGCCGCCGCCGCCGCCCCGCTCTAATATACCGCGCCGGCCGCGGCGCGCACCCGCGCCGAACAACGCCGCTTTTCAAGCGCTTTCAATAGCGCCTCGCTCTTCAATGCAAAGCAGCCCAGCCTCCTTTTATTCTCTCGCCTCCCCTCTTTTCTTTTCTCTCTTTCTTTTCTTTTTCTTTTTTTTTCTTTTTCTTTTTTTCTTTATTATGGCGATTATTATCCCGATCCTTTTATTTCTTTCAGGTCGCCGGCTATCGCGCGGTGGAGGCGCGGCGAGCCCCCCGCCCCCCCCGCCCCGAGACACGCACACGCACACACACACGCACACGCAGCACACACACCGCCCGGCAGCCGGCCGCCCGTCTGGGATCCCCGCCGCCGCTCGCCTTCATCTAGCCCACGGCGGCAGGCGGGGAGGCCGCCCGCCCGCGCATGCGCCTATCCATATGCATGAAGTTGGGGGGGGGGGGAAAGGAGAAGGGAGGGGAATGCGATGCAATGGGTAGGAGCGAGGGGAAGGCAGGTAGCGGCAGGAGGGAGGCGGAGAAGAGAGCGCAGAGAGGAGGGTTAGGCGGTTGCAGGCGGGAGCGAGCGGCGGCTGCTGCTGCTTCTCCCGAGGGAGGTGGCGGGGCCCCGTTCCGTTCCATTCCGTTCTGTTCCGAGGCCGCCCCGCCTCCCTCCCTCTGCCCAGTGCCCCTGGCAGGTGGCCGCTGAGCTACCTGGCGCTGCGGGCTCCCAGCACCGCCGGGCGGGCGTGTCCCCTGCGCCGTTCTTCTCCCACGCGCCGCCCCGGGACGAGCCGTGCGGGTCCCCGCAGCCCAGCGGGACGCGCTATGCCTTTCGTCCTCGCTCCTTCGGGGCAAGTTAAAGCAAAAATGGAACCTTTGGGGTGTTTTTTTTTTTTTTGCAGTGAGAACTTAACCCTGCCCTGGGTGGGCGGCAGCCGCCCACTTTCTGTCCCCTGCGGCGGTGCCGCTGTTGAGGGGAAGGCGGGCGCCCTGAAGGGAAAGGAGACTGATGGCTCAGTCTTTGAAGCAGTGGCCGCTGCCCTGGCCAGCGGCTTTCCTGAGGGAAGCCGTGGCAACAGCCCCGTCGGCCTCGTTGTACCCACCTTAGCGCTAGGGCGCACCGCCGCGGGTCTCCCGTGGCTCAGGAGGGAAGGCGCTGGAAGGCAGGTCACATCCCTCAGCTACATCTCCAGGCTGAGCAGTCCAGGGAAGACAGCACTGGCTGACTGACTGCAGAGGCTTTCATAGATTCACCTGCTCCCAGTCATGGAGACCCACGTCCTGTGTGCCCAGCTTCCAAGCGAGTGCTGGGGTTGGACAGCTGCACCTTTTAGGGAGCAGGGTCTGGAAGCACATAGCCAGGTGGTTTACCAGTGGGACTCCTTGCCACAGGACGCTGAGAAGCCCAACAATTTGTACAGTAGCAGTAAGTGTTCTGACTGGCTCTCAGAGGAAAAGTCACACATCAAAGGGCTTTAAACAAACAAACAAACAAACCCCCAAGTTTCTGAACTGCTGATCTAGAAGTTGGGTGAGTGTGCTGGGAACTGTCCCTTTCTTCCTGAGGCACTGGAGACAGGAACCTGGCCTTCGTGACGTTTGGTCTGACCCAGAACAGCTATTCTTATGTCCCTATCTCTGATTCCACCCTGATCTAACTTGGTAGATGTGTGAATGTCTATTTTATACACCAGAGTCAGTGGTATAGAGGAAAACAAGATTTCTGACCTAATTTTGTATCCTTTGTTTTCATTTCCTATGACAAAAAGTAAAGTATATGCTGGTTCTTGGCTGTGGTAACTGTAACTTGTCTGTCCTGTAGTGTTGTGAAGCTGGTGCTATTTGTGCCCCTAATCCTAGCAGAGTGCTCATGCTTTCACCAAACTCCTGCAGATCGCCTCCCATTTGTGAGTTCAAAACTTAGATGACATACCAGCAATTCTAGCATGCCTGTGAGATGCATGGTTGCTGAATACTCCTCCTAGCTTCATTCAGCCCAGAAGTTGTATCAGTGTTGGTTATTCCTTACTTGGAGTCATTAACTTTTCTTAGGCTGGTAAACCTTCATTGTGTCTCATCCTCAAAGTGGCTGAAGCTTGGCAACAGGAGAACCAGCGCCTCTCCATTTTGTTCAGTGGGTGTTGGTTAGCTTTTGCAGCCTATTTAAATGTTACTCATTCTTAAGTGCCACACATGTGCTCCTCTGGGCCTTTAAATATCCTACTGCTTGCTAGTTAGCTCTGTACCTTTAGGGCAGGTCTGGAGTTGGCCTTTCTGGAAAAGGTTACTCCACCTGTTTGACTCCGATGCTTAGGAAATCCAGAGTTCTGGTTCCCACAGTGCTTGTGACTCAGCAGTGTAACTGCCCTGCAACAGAATTACTTGTCTAACAACTTAAAATGCTTTGCCAGCACTAATGAATTAAGCCTCCCAATGTCTTGAGATGTGAAGTTATTACTGATAGGTGCACCAAGGCAGAGCGTGAGTCAAGTACCGGAGCGCATTATGAACACTCTCCCTCACAGCACTGAAAGAAGTTTTGACCTCGTGGAAGTCGGGAGTAAAATCCCCTTAACTTATTAAGGCTAGAATTTCATCTTTGAAGGCCTATCTCCTGCTTTTCTTCACTGGGCTCTTAAGGCCAGACGTTTAGCCACTGCACACCAGCACTAAAAACCAATCAAGCATAGTGCCTTGCGCAGCGTGAAGATCTTTTTAAGACGCCCCTTCTGCACATATACAGCAACGTACAAATTGCTGCATGTGCACTGTGGGCCTAAATTGTAGTTGCTTTGAGTAGCCTGAGAATGGTACATGTGAAATTCCTGCTGCAGTGCTCTGCTTCCATATGTCCACATCTTACGAGGTGCAGAGCCAACGAGTCTTCCTTTGAGGCCGCTGAAAAACTTTCAAGTGTCTGGCAGTCAGTTTTTTACATTGCGTAAAGTTACTTCCTGCTAATCTTCCTATTCTGACATAATTAGATTACATCCACGTTAGAAGCCGTTATAAACATCTAGCCTGCCAAGGTCCGGCATTACAGACAGCACTTCGCTTTGGGCCTGAATCAGTTTCCTAATATAGAGCGAGATCCCACTTTGTTGAAGCCACTGGGAGAATGCCCAGGACTTTGGTGGGACAAGGATCACAGCCTTTAGAGGGAGTGCCTGGCTTACAAGGGTCAGGTGTCGCAAAGTCAATTCTTTGCATTAGGAAAGTTGTAATTTCCTTTGAAAGCTCAGTGACTTGTTGAATCATGTCTGTGAACAATCCCACAGGATTTCCTTAGATTTGTGATACCTGAAGGTAAGCTTGGAATGGTGCCCCTGGAAAAATCCTTCATTCAGGGACCCGATCCATCTCATTTTTAAGTCGGTGACTAAACTTACGTTTACTGCTGTAATGCAGATTGAGATGGTTGCATAGTCATGAGGGCTTGATCCTGCATCAGCCTTCAATACAGCAGTAGAAAAGGTGACCAGAAAAAATGCATTGAGATGTGGCATCTGTAGTAAAGAACTCATAAAGCTTGAAGACCTTGTTTCACAGCAAATGAAGAGGCTGGAGGAGCATTCTCTATTTCTAGTTTTTTATAAAAGTAGCTTTGCTTTTCAAAATCAAGCTCCTTCTAAAATTCATTTGCTGCAGTTTTAGTTACAGTTCGGGACAAACTGAGTGAAGGAGTGATAACTTCATCCCCTTGGATAATCCTTTATCTAGGAGTTAAGCTTCCCTATTGCAAGGAGTAGAATGTATTACTACAGTCCACCACAGATGAGTGAGCTTGTAGATAAGGCCTTTCCTATAATACACCCATAACACTTTATTTTCCTCTTGCTGTGCTGGAACTGACCTCCCCACTTGGGCGAGTGTTGCGGAGGCAGAGATAGGAACTGTGCTGCGCTGCTTCCCTGACACACATTTCAGAGCAACACATTCCAGCAGATGAACCCATTTGCACAGTTGAGTGATCTAAACTTAGAAAGCTAATTTCTCTAATTACAAAGTGAGACTGAATTCCTGTAAAGCTTTTCATCACCTGAGTGGAATGGGAATTGCACTTCCACAATCATTTAATGTTTAGAAACTAATTAGAAAGCGTTTTGTGGGGAGGCCACACCCTGGGTTAGGCTATTTCACAAATGGATCATCAGAGCAGGCTCCCTCTGATAAGAAAGGTGAGCAAGTGGCAGAGGTTAGGAGAAAGAGTATGGCTTATGTAGCACAGCATCCCTGCCTACAGAAAAGCTTCACTCCTTTAGTGTCAGGCATTTTCTTAAGGCTGTGTCTGCAGGCAAGCTGTTGAAGTATGACAAAAGATTATGGAGAAGAAGATACTCTAGTGACCAGAGACCTAAATCCAGTTTGCTGCTACAGGCAGTTACTTTCCTCTTTCCTCGAGCACGTCGTTTAAGAGAATTAAGATTTCAAACCTCTGTTATGTATATCGTGCATGTGCTTTTTGTGACTTTGAAATTCTCACTCTAGTTTTTCTGTACCTCATCTCTCTGGAATCAAAAGGAGGCACTAAATCTAATTTGGAGGCTCCTCTGAGAACAATACAAAATAAAATCTCTGGAGTACTCAGAAATTGGTTATTATAGTGAGAATCAGTGAAGCCCCTGAGTTAATAGTTGAAGAGCCAAAAAATGTCTATTGTATAGCTTTTAAGTTTTATCCATCTGTAATTAACTGAATCCAGAACATAACTGAATCCTTTATTTATAAGCATATAAAATCTGTTTTCTGGTTGTTTCTCTGTTAACCCTTCAAGGATTGGGTGTCTCCACATTAACTTGTGAACCCAATCTCTTTGTCCTTCAGTTATCTTCTCCAGTGGTGACATTCCTATACCCAGTGATTTGATCTCAAATCCCTGTTTTCTAAAAACAGGGCACAGCTGGGACTAGAGTTTTATGTCTGAATAGGAGTACAGCTTATCAAGCTAGAGTAGCTTCCAGTAGGTGCAAAGACAATGACACTGAGCAGTGCTGGCACGTCTGTCACAGACAAGATGACACTTTCATTTGATAAGCAGTAACCTCAGCTATTCTTGTCAGTCATAGGAAAAGCTGCACCGAAACCTAGGTTGAGCCCTGTCTCCAATACACAACAGAAGCTTTTAAGAGAGCTCCAAGTTTCTTGTTGTGTAAATGCTTGGATCAAGTTTTGTTTTCTTGTTATGAAAGCATCCAAATGTCTAAAGTTTTCTTTTCATGAAGATTTTTCTCTTCATTGTTAAATGCATATGATAATATGTGTTTGATATGTTCTCAATCTCAAACCACCTCAAGAGTGCAAGAGTGAAGTATACAGGGATGTCATTTAGCTAAGGAAATGACTAAAAAGAAGAGAGCTGTGATTAGCAAATTTAAATTTGAGTGTACAGTATATGACTTTATGCCCTTGCCTGTCATTACTTCGTGGCTGATCTGATATTCTGGGTTTTGAGTTTACTTTGTCCTGCATGGGGGATATACAGTGATTTGACATTTAGAGGAGTTACTGGATTACTAAAATCCAGATTCATCTCCAAATACAGATGTACCTAAATCAAGGAACAAAAAAACTTTTCATCAACTTTTCAAACTTCATCAAAACTTTTCATAAAGTTAGGGATGTGCTTTAGTAACTTGCTCACAGTTGGGTAATTGGGAGTGACCCTGCTGATCTACAGGAGAAATGTTTCTCCAGGGAATATACAGTGGCACAATGGTCTGTGTTTATCTAGTCCCTTGGCATTGTCTACTCCTTGGCAGAGGGAAGGTTTCTGTGTCAGCTAAATGTTTTTAGATAAAGCTCAGGCCCCAGAGGGTGGCTAGCATCCTTGGTGGTACAGATAAAGACAAGGTCCTAGGCAAAGGGGCTAAAACTGACTTTCTCTCTGTCCATCCTTTACACAGGAATTAAGAAAAACCCAACCCTTGACCATTCTGCCTGTTACAACAGTGCCACTGACATGCAGATGCCACTTGTCTATACATTGAGAGCTTTTCTGTCACCTATGCTACAGCGAGAGGTGTGACAGAGCTGTATGTTAGAGCCAGCAGCATTCGGAAGCTTAAGAGTCTGCTCTGATTTGGAAGCTTGAGTATTGAAACACTGCATTTTCAACAAGGTCCTTATCAACTTCAGCAGTTAACTGCTTGAGCCTCTCCCAGTGTCTCTGTGGGAGCTCTGATCAAAGTGCCTGTAACTACTAGCAGGACTGTGAGAACAAGTGGATAAGGAATGGAATAGGAACAGGCTAGGGACATTATTGAGAGAGAGCAAATCAAAGGCCTAATCCTTGGAAATATGGGCAAGATACAGTGCCCTGTCACCTTGCCTTTCTGATTAAAGGTTTTTCTTTGCTTTTTTTGCAGTACATGGAAGATTTTGTGTTCCTGCATCCCTGTCAGCTATTGTGCCTCACTGTTTACAAACACATGGGAGATGATTTTCCCTTCAGTTGCTCCTGATCTCAGCCCTGAGTCATGGACCACTCCAAGTGTAGAAAGACATTCCCAATCTGTGGCACTGTGGCAGCAAGACATGCCTGGTGAAGACCTGAAAGGAAACAATCCTGGCAGTAGAACTGGACCGTTAAACCCAGTTGATGTCTTTGAAGGTAATGGCATTACCCAGCGTACATCAGCTTTATGTCTGTAAAGGGCCACAGACTCTCACAGATCCACAATCTGTGTGTTGCCCTGAATTGTTTGGGGTTTCTTTTATGTGTATATATATATGTATATAAAATGATGATTTTTATTTACTGTGGCAGAGGGGAACAAATGAGGATATACTACAATTTGAACAGAAGCAATTGCACACCTGTCCCTTTAAATACACGTTTGTGGTTGGCTGCCTTTTATTGTCCTCCCTCCTCTGGGGCTGCAGGGGAGCTCGTGTGTGTGTTTGTGTAGAAGGATTTCCCGGCCTAGTGGGTGAACCTTCATCTTGCTGCTGCAAGCAGTGGTTTCCCTCCCCTCCTTTCTTTCCAATATTTATTGGAAGCACGTGCTTAGGAATCTGTGAGCCTTCAATGCTAATGAGTGCATGGCACAGAGCAGAGCGGGGCACCAGATGCAAAGGGATGGGCGCATTTCCTAATGAGGGAGTTCCGAGACCCATCTGTTGAGTCTCGTGGGCCCTCAATGAAGTTAGCTGTGCAAGGTTGCCAGAGGAGGGGTTTTTTTTCTCTAATGCTTTTAGTTCTCAACAAGTGCAATCCTGTATAGAGCAGCATGTCATGGGGTTAGGCTTTGTTGTTACTAGCAGATAATGTGACTTTGAAAAGAACGCCCCCATCCCATCTGAAAGGAGGATAACCCTCCTCTACCCCTTTCCTTCCCATCCTCCTTGCTCAGATCAATAACAGCTCCCTAGGCACAAAGCCCGCATTCTTTTATTCTCAAATTAGAGCAGCTGCAGCAGCAACACCACAGCTCATTGGAAACCTATTAGCTTTTGAAAGACTTAATCCAGTTTGAAAATAACTAGTGTTTCTCAATCCTTCACGCACTCGCTCCTGTTAAAGGTAATATTCTTTGGCTGCATTGAGAGCGGACTGGGCTTATTATTATAATAACCTGCATCTCTCTCAGAGTCCCAAAGGGGCAACAAAGAAGGCAAAATGTCAGTTTCTCAGCTTCACATGGCTCAAGAACACGGGATTTACTCTGCCATATCACACGTTATCACTGAGCTATGCCGCCTACCGTCCTGCCTTCAATAGTGACCGATATCTCATGATTCACTCTCCAATCTCATAGTTTTTAAGGCCAGAAGGGACTATTATGATAATCTCTTTGACCTCCTGCACAACACAGACATTAGAATTTCGTCCTAAGTGGAATAAAAGCTGGGAGCAGCTGGATTCTTTGATACCTCTCTGCTGGGCAGCAGTGGAAATGTGGAGGGTTTTGGAGGGTGCTTCTTGCTATAAGGGGAGTTTGTTGCTTTTAAGGACAATAAAACAGAGCTTTGCAAATGGGAGCCTTGTGCAAACTCAGCAAATGTCTTGCTTTGCAGTCAGGGGAGCTGATTTTAGGTAGAAAGGGCTTGCTCACCCATCTTGTTTTTTTGTTTAGCTTTTGTATCTAATCACCCTTTTATTGTGGTTCTCCCTGTGAGCTAGTTACTCCAGCTAGTTTTAAAGGTGAGGATCTGAGCTTCAGCAATTGCTATGCCTTTCAGAGACATTTAGTCCACAAATGCCTTGTGAAGACCACAGCAGTGAGGTAACCCTTGAACAGGGTCCTTAGTCTTGTGCCCCAAGTCACACTGGAAATCTATAAATGATTAGGGAGCTTGTTTTCCGAGATTTCTTGAGTCTTAGTGTGTTTTCTGGGAGAGCTTTCCTTCCTTAGTCTTCTCCTGTATCGTGCCAGTCCTAAACCTTTCCTGTAAGTGCTGCCAATTGTTATCGGTAATGATGGTACAGATATTTTGCCAATAGTAGCTGGGGTACGACCACCAACTGACTTCCTGAAGGCCACTGAACAGCAACAACTTTTGATTTCTGCTGACCTGGACCAGATTCAGTGTGGTGACCTAGAGCTAAGGGGCTCAGTATCTCATTACTAATCCCTTGAGCTAGCCAATTCCTTCCACCAAGTCAATGTTTTCTAAAGTGTTAAAAGACTTTTCCTGCCTGTCTGCCCATTAAATCCTGCTCTTCTGTCCGTGTCCTTGGATCAGCTTAATCACTGAAGTGAATCAGTTTCAAGCCTTAACGATGCAAGCTGTGGTATGACAACGCAGAAGATGGCAAGCAGTGCAGATGAGGCCCTGCTTTGCATGCAGCGAGACAGATGCTGCTCTGAGGGCAATTGCTCTTCAGAGCAACCCCGATGTGCTGCTCTTGTAATGCATTACTATCTGAGACATGTGATGTTTCCTGCTTTTGTCTTATTTATGTGAGATTTACAATTTATATATGTTTCTAAATAATTTAAATCTATAAATAAAGAAACCAGGTGTTTGGGTAATCTACTGCCATTACTATTTGGGTGCCTCAAGTACTGTTTCTCTCCTGTGATAATTTAATCTCACCTTGAGATGGGGAACCTGGCTTCACAAAGTGAGCCACACAGAGTGCTATCACTATGTTCCAATGTATATTACTAAAGTCTTATATTTTAAAGAGAGAGAAATAAGTTTCTGAAATAAGTAGAGAAAAAAATAGTTGTGTTTTACATTAGAATCTGCAGTGGCCTCATCCACTTACACTTAGCTGGAAACAACTTCCATTTTCTTAATTTTAGATTGAATCCAGAGCAGCTTAGAAGTTTTGATCTTCTATATGTATGTGTCTCCTCTTCCAGCAAAGCTTCATAATTCATGTAGTCTTACAGGAGGGAGCCATATACATTGTTCCACGTAGTTGCTTTTTCCTCCCCCGTTCATGTAGGTGTCTGTATGAACACGGATTGCTATCCTTAGATGTTTCATTTACTCATCCTTGATACCTTTTTTCTTAATATTTACTCTGGTGAAGTGAGCATAACTGTGTTTTTATAAGGAATGCTTTTCTTCTTGCATAGCAAGTATCCCTCACTACTTCTGCAGCTCCACGTGTGGTGATGTGTCTGTGTGTGCACGTGCCCTTGAATACAAATTTCCCTCATCAATTTTTTCTTAAAACAAAAATTATTCATAGACAGTGTATCTGCCTTTGACTGCATATCGTACACCAGGCTGCAGATGAAGAGCACAAATCTCCTACATCTTGCTCTTATAGAAGGAGTTGGGTATATGCTGAGGGATGCTAACCACATTTGCCCTTACTTTCCGTCAGTGGATCGAGATACTCTAATTCTTGGCTATTTCGTTAAGTATATCCTCACAGTATATAATTGGTCTCCAGAATCAGAAGGAATTGCTCGTTTCCAATGCTGTGATGTCAGATAATGCTCCGTTACTATTTGAAACTAAATTCTTAATGTGGAGCTTGGTGTGAAGGCCTGTGTCCAGCAAAGACACAGAAGCAAACTCTAACAGTGTCCTTCCTCTTGCTAGCGCTTTGTTTATCTGAATTGTTTCCCAAGTTAACTCCTGTGGCCTAACCCCACAGAAGAGAAGATCTAATCTCTAATTGTCCTCTGGGACTATTCCTGCAAGGTCCTTGAAGAATATATCCTGTTTCTCAGTCAAAGAGTTATTCCAAGGATGTGTCCTGTCTTCTCTTCTCATTTGAAGATTGTTTACCTGTTATTTATGAACTGTGTTTTGTCTATGGACTATTCCTAATGTGGCAGCATTGTGATGCTTATTAGAGGAGGAAGGATGAAAATGACTCAGACTTTAAGTTCAATATCATATAATGTATGCAGAAGGATTTAGTCATATTACAAATGCACCAAATCCCAACCAACCCTTGGAGGCAGCCGGAATTCTGCTATTAGTGGAAGACAGATTGATCCATAATAAAGAAATACTGAAAGAATTCATAATAACCCGTTCTGCAATGTTTTAGAGCAGCATGGTAAATGTTGCTGGGTGTCAGATATGGAACAAAATAGTGACCGTGTCAGGGTGGTGCTAAAATAAAAGCAATTCAAGAGTCAAATAATGAACGTGTAGATATTCAAACTCGACTGTAGCAAACAGAATGCTCTCGTTTGTACCAGCTAGGATTACAGTTTGACGATTTTATTAGAATAAGAAGAGGTCACTTATTGTTTCAAAGTGGTTTTTCCTGAAAGGAAGGCAATCAATGCTGAAGACCTGAAAGCACTGAGCTTTGCTCGTTTGGATTAAAAGTAGGTATTTTGGGCTCTCGGAGCTTCAAAATAAGCAAATTCTCAAACCAAACAGTTTTCCTTTTGGTAGCCGAAAAGGAAACCACACATCCAGGAGGAATGTAGATCAAAGCAAACACTGCAAATGATGCAGAAACACATAAAATAACAAACAAGGCTGGTGGGAAGAGGGGAGCTTTTGTAAGTAGATAGGTCTATTCATATTACACTGAAACCAAAAGCAAGATTACTAAAGAAGATACTTGAAAGGGGCATATAAGGCTATAGGATTTTCTCCTCAGAGGATTTTTTTTCCAGCCTGTTTTTGCATGTCCATTGTATTGCAAAGCGACATATAAGGGTCATACTCCACACCACAGATCTCACAGATAGCAACTTTTTTCTTTCACCACTATCTTATCTCTTACTTTCCTTCTCTCATTAGCCTCTCTCTGCCTAGGTTTGTGGCAAAACATGTTTGTTTTACTGCTCGCTCATTATGCTGTTGAAGTATGTCATCAAGTCATCTGCTATAACTAAACTTTCAATATTTAGGTAATTTAACTTTCATACTTTCAGACAGAACAATCCTGAGATAGGTAAGTATCAGCTGGTTAAATTGGAATGTGTTTGTTTAATGTGTTACATATGGGAGTACAAATCCACACAGAACTTTTTTTTTTTAAATAGAAAATATAAAAAGAAAGTTATTGCTAATTATTTTTAAACTTCGTGGTTCATTTATGTTTAAGAAAATATGTTGCTGCAATAATCATTGCTTGTTAAAATGGAATTGATAGGGATTTGGAAATTGTTACAGTGAAGCCACCCTTTAGCTTAATGGCCTTTCTTGAATGTATCTTCATAAAATGATGGGGATATGACTACTAAATTCCTCTGGGTTTCGATTCCCAGAATTCTTGATACCAGAGGAAAGTCTTTGCAGAAGGGAGAGAAGGGTCCTTTGTTCAACAGCCATGAAAAGATGGGGGTTTCTGGAATTGCTGAATTCCCTCCTGCGGGTCCCCGAGACCCTGTCTCTTTCGTCCTGCTAGCTCCTTCTATGTGCCTCTGCAGGTGTGGCACCTACCTCACTTTTGATAGCAAACAATTATTTGCTTGTGTAGAAACTAATTGATTTCATCTAGGCCAAGAAGCGAGAAGGCAATACTGCTTTATGAGACTATTTGGAACTGAATGTGTCTCTTACCTCTCCCCCATCTCTTGTACAGCCAAACACCTTTTAAAAGCACCCTTGTCCATATTGCCTAAGGCTGAAGCAGAGCAATTAACCCAGGTCTCTATAGATATAGGGGCAGGACACATGCTGGATTGACACTGTGCTGGTAGTTGAAGGAATTCTATTAAGATTCTACTTCCATCTTCTTTTTTTCTTTTTTTTTTTTTTTTTTTCTTTACATAGAGCAGCTCCTTTCTGTCTGCTTGCCAGAGCTGCCTGCCATCAGGAAGGGCAGGCACCACTGCACCCATCCTGTACAGGTCATAGGATATATGTTGTACCTTCCCACCTTCCCCTGCTCAGTGCACAAAAAAGAGGCCTGCTCATTGTGTGAAGGGCAGGTTACTGTAGAAATGCAGCTCCTCTGAAGGCTGTCACTTGCATAGCTATGAGGTGGGTGACAGACAATGCTTTCCCACTGTACCAACAGAGGCTTGTTTGCCAGACAGAGATTTTCTCTAGCAATTTTTTGTTTAACATGGCCGTTTTTAGCCTGAATGGAGGCTAGTGAAAGTCTGAGTTCTGTATCTGGTGAAGTTCATCTCTCTGTGAGCAACAGACCAGTCAATAGGCTCCATGTATCAGATTGTTAGACAAAGGGGCTGCCTGCAGCAAAGGGGATGTTTGTACTGTGGCTGGAGCAGGCTTCCTTAAAAATAATAGGCAAGGGTAAACACTATCAATTCACAAGTTAGATGATTGTAAAAAAAAATGTCAGCCCCTTTGCCAAGTCATTAAGAAGGGAAATAAGACTTGACAGATTACTATGCTGTGATTCTAAGCATGATGTTTCCCTTAGAAAGAGTGCTTATGGTGCTCTGTAGGAAGGGTGAGTGCGCTGCAGTCATTGATGACAAGTGATTGGGAAGATTTGTTGCTGTACAGAAGTTTGTGCATGACTTGGTTTTAGGTTGTTTAAACCTATTCACATGAAGTGACAGAAAGCAAAGCTGTTAGACCTGAACTGGCAGAAGAAAGCTGGCGTTCTAAAGAGTGTGTCCATACAGTGACTTCTGTTTTTCTACTCAAATATGGTCTGTATTTTTGTGGCTTCAGGATACAAAAAAAAAAATGTGGAGAGTTTTGTTGAAAGAGGATTATCTCCAAGCCCAAGCTAGCTTTGCTAAGGGAAACTTTCTACTAAAGAAGGATTTTTTTTACATTTATCCCAAGGTGATGACTTCTAAGTAGAGAAGAAATTTATGTTCATGAACTCCCTTTGTTCTTGGTAGATACATGGCCATTAGGTCTGAAATTCACTTAGCACTCTGCATCCAGTGGCTAACTGGATGATCCTGGTTACCAGAGGAGAAGATACTGGACTTGCAGAGTTTTGGGAGGAAGTCCATTAATGGGAGAAAGGTTGAAGAGACCTTGATGAAAGGCGTAGATGGAGTAGATCAGCCATAAAGCAGGCTGGACAACTTCTAATTAATTTCATACAGATTAACAAAAGTTAATGGAAAATCTGCCCTTGACTCCATCAGTTTTTATCCTGTTCCACTGTGTTTAGCTGGATTCAGATATATGGAAAGTCATATTGGAAGTGGATTTTTTTTTAAAGAAAACAAGCAACTTGGTGAAGGCCTTGTATAAAGATGAGGAGTGAAAGGGAAGTTGCTGAGGGACAACTTCCATTATGATTGTGATAGTTTTGCTCAGCACTGATAACTGATTTCAGAGATCAAATTGATCAGGAGACAATTCCTAATCCATAAAAATGAGTTTAAGTACTTGAGACAGAAAAAGGACATAGAGACATAAAGTGAATAAAGTGTGTAAGAAATCCTGCTTAGGAATAAGACTTAGCCCAGACCTTGCACAAAAACAACCCAAGCAGGAGATTAATATATTCTTTAACATGAAACTGAAGACATCAATTGTCTGAGGTTCTTTTGCTGCAATACTTTACTGCGTGCTCAACAGACTGACTACAAGGTTAGCCTTTCATTCTGGTGACTCAACTAGTGTTGATAAACGTAGCTTGAGAACTGATCTAAAAGGACCTGTGGGGTTTTTATTTATACATTTTGCATCAGGACACAGCTTTCTAAAACACAATCACATATTTGATGACTTTCCCATTAAAGCTGATTAATCTATAATTCAAAGTCTTTAATAAATAAATAAATGACCCCAAACTTCCAGAAGCTCAAAAACCTGTAAAGAAAATCCTTAATCATTAGAAAGAGCTGCTTCTGCAGAATTGCTAATGTAGACACTGCTTCTATTGCTGTGAGGTTCCTTCATACTATCTGTTATGCTTACGGATGTTAGCACAAGAATCATATTATTCTCTCTCAAAGCAGACATTGGCATTTTGTCAACAGAAAGTGATCATCACAATAATTTTTGTATGAGCAGCACTTTTACAGTGAAAGTCCAACATTCAACAACAGTTTTCTAACAACACTGAGCTTGAAAGGGACTGTTTTTTAAAAAGGAAAATGCTATTAATATCATAACAGCATAGAGAAGTCAGCTGCATTGGAAGGAAAGCAAAAGAGAAGCACAAACGCTGTCGTACCAGATGAGATATCCAGGGCATTAACATTTGTTGGTATTGGTCAGTTCAAGGGGCAAAGAAATTAGAAACCAATTAATTATTTGCCTAAAAATATTTATATATCTGGAGCCTTTAGTTGGTAGTTTGAATTAGAACCACAGGTTTTTTAACCATTTAGTTGGACCTTGTCATAATTAAGACTAACTTATGAGATGCAGCGTTTTTGTTTTCCCAGTTGTTCTGGCAGAGATTTCTACAGATTAGTTATTCATATTGAGACTTTTCTTAAATCACTTTAAAATTTTATCTTTCTGCTTTATTGGCAGAACCTTTGCCTCGTGGTTTGAGAGAGGCCCAAGAGGATATGGCTGACTGTATGTTTGCTCTCTGTGTAACTCTTCTCTTGCTTTCATTTAACAATGATAATGTTTTCAGCCCTTTTTTTTTACAGATGTTTCTTTGGGCTTCTAAGCAGTACATTTGCCAATCTTTGGACCTGTCTCATTTCTGCTGTCTGTTCTGCTTCCTTTTAATTCAATATTTCAGACAAGTAACTTATGTAGCAACACTATTGTAATAGAATAAAATTTATACTAAATGCCCATATATTCTAAACAAGCACCTAGACAAGATTTTGCAGCACTTATCAAAGGCTTTTGTATTTTAAGCTTCACGCTATCAAAGTAGAAATATAATTAACTCCATTGCTAAGAAAATGATGGCTTAACTGAGCCAGGTAGGCATGTGTTCTGCTGCTACTGCTTAATAATTACAGCTGAGTGAAAATAAAGGTATTTAAATTACAGGAGTGCTGAGCATGACTTTTCAGCCTGAGCATGATATTTTGTATAGCTGCTGGAGGTAAATTGATAGTGACTTGTAGCATGATGGTACGGAAAGTCTGTTAACTCGGGGCCTGTGGTCTTCTACAGAATGTTCATATTACAATTTTAATGTTTCTTGTACATTTGGGTATCTTTAGTTCTGGAGTACATGTTTTAGGAAGGCTTGCATTCTCCATATTTCACACTGTCCTACTGCTGACACTGAGCATTAGACAGTGTGAGTGGCTCATTTCAAGTGATCTTGGTCTGTGGTGAAAAGAACAGGAACAAGTCCAGTACACGCAGAACAACTGGCTTTTGTTTACCAACTCAAAGCTGTAAAACCATAAAGGGAGCAAAAGCTGAAATCAAGGGAAATAGAAATAATGGAGTGGGAAGGGAGAATCAACATTTGAGGGTTCTTCTGTATGAAACAGATCTGATTTCCAGTAGTGGAGGAAAGGTATGAGTCATGCTTCCAAAACTTTGCTTGACACAAGAATCTTGTTATTTAAGTTTGGATTTGAACTTATTGGAGGTGAAGAGATTATTTACCAGCAAGAATTCACCAACACCTTCCCTCCCTTTCAGCTTTGAGCCTGATTTATCAAAGCCAAGAAGTATCTTTGCATGATGATAAAGATACTCTTAGTCTGCTAACTGAAGCTAAGGTCTTCCCTCCTAAGGTGCAGGAAAAGGTTTCTTAAATTTTATTCTTCTTTCAGTGCTCTTGGTGGAGGCTTCCCACTCACTGAAAGCTACTGCTTCCTTGAAAACTCTTTGGTCTTTTAGAGCATTTTAAAACAGATACACTTAGGAAATGCTATTGCTTTGGGGCATCTGGCTTGCAATCAGTCAGTCTTTTCAGAGCCTAACTCTTCTGTCATGACACCGAGCCAGAGCATGCCTAGTGTGGTCCTGGGGAGCCATATGCCTTATATGTCCATTGCAACTTACAGGAGGTCAAGTAGGGGGAAGCCAAACGATTTGTGCAAATGGTGGAGCCAAGCGGAAGGTCAGGGATGGCATTTTGTGGCCATGGGAAAGAGACAGCTCTTTCTCCTGTGTCAGGATGAGTCTCCATCAGTGCTGAGTCTCAAAGGATCATGGGGCTTCCATGGCTGGCACCCAGTGTTCTTAATTTTGTGGTGAATAAGAGCCCTGAAAGCGCATAATTTAATCTGCCTGAAGATAATTGTTGAAATAAATCATTCTCTTGTTTAAAGAATAAATCTTCAGCAAGTTTCAAGAGAGCCTACAGCACTGCTGATTTTAATCATGACTCTGCATAGGGAAGTCTCTATACTGCTCAGTGTTTCCAAACCAGCAGTGTTGCTATTAAAAAGTCAGGTCTGGATTTAGAAGCTGTCACAGTTCAAACAAAACCTTTTTTTGAATTCCTGAATTCACAGCTGAAAGAGAGGAGGCCTGGTGAGCAGAAACCCCCAAACCCCCACTGTCTTCTCCACGTTCAACTAACCAGTAAGCCACGCTGCCACTTAGTGCCTCACTTTCCATGTCTGAACTCTGGGTTGTGTGGCCAGAGCTCTATAGTTAGTGCGTTGCTGTTCTGGAAGGGAGAAATGCTTCAGGAGAGATGGGGATTTTTGGTTGTTAGTGTTGATGGGCTGTTGCTGGAATATGGGTTACGTATGACAGGAAATGTGCTGTGGTGTGTCAGTCTGTACCACAGAGAGCGATTCCAGTCAATGGTGAGTGATTTTTATCACACTGCCCTGTGGTCATCCAGTGGGCTCCCCAGGGTTCTGCTAGGGAGTTTCTTGTTCAATAGCATGTCCTGCCTTGGTTAAATTTTCTCAGGGTTTCACAGGTCTACAAAGGATGTTTTTAGGGTGTGAAAAGGATTGGTTTGGGGTGAGATACATTCTAGCAAAGTAGAAATTGCACTGGTCAGCTGAGGTCTGGAGAACATGCTTCACCAAACCTCATTGCCCCTCACTTGAGAGCTGCACTTTGACAGAGATGGTTCACTGTAGAGGTGGAATGTGGCCTGTGATGAGCAGCTAAGGTGTTCCTTGACTGTCTAGGAGTGAGGTAGGGTTTAGATAGACTAGAGCCTCTTTTGAGGCTTGATTGTTCACTGAGCACTTGGCAATTCATTTGCTCCTATGACAGCACTCTTGATACTCTGTGTGGTTAGTCAAAAGGTGTTCTGATCATTTGAGATCCTTATGTAAAGTTAAATAGTAAAAACACTAGGCCCTTTGTACAGAAACTATGAATCCTTGATGAATAAGGAGCAGATTCCTCCTACTTAACCTTTTTCTTCCCAGCCACTGGTTAAACACCAGAGAAAGGTCTTTTATTCTCCCATGTTTTTATTAATTTATCTCTTTTTCTTGGAGGGTACTTTCTGAGATGAATGGATGCTGCTCTGCTCTTTTCCACTCCAGAAAATCCCATTTCTCCCTGCTCTCCATACTGGGAAGTCCTTACTGCTCTACAGACTGAAGCTGCCTGTAGTGTTAAAAAATAAATTCCTACAGTTTTTGGCACAGCACCATTTGAATAATTCGGAGTGGTTGGGAATTAATTCACTGTGCCATTTAAGCTACTTTGAAGAAAAAGAAATCTAGCTACATTTTATTTTTGTTGTATTTTGTATGAAATGTGTGGAGTTATTGGAACCAGATATATTAACTTTGTTCTAGGCTAATGTACATCAGTTAAAAATTTGTCCTCTAGCATATGGAATCAAAAGCTGAGGGTTTTCTCAGACTCAGATGCCATCCAGCTCCCTCCATTCTAGCTATCCTAGTCCCCTGGTACATTAGTGTGTCCAACAGATATTACAAAATTGGGTACCAGTACTATTTCCATCAAGTAATCCATTTTAAAGGTCTTAGAGCTTGTTTTTGTCTGAAGCAAAATATTTGTCAGGTGTTGTTACTGTGGAGTAAATCAGGAGTAGCCAGGTGAATTTAAAACATTGTTAAATATTATAGGATCATAGAACCAGAGAATAGATTGAGTTGGAAGGAACCTTTAAAGGTCATCTAGTCCAAGTCCACTGCAATGAGCAGGACATCTTCAACTAGATCAGGTTTCTCAGAGATCTGTCTGATCTGACCTTGAATGTTTCCAGGGATGGGGCATCTGCCACATCTCTGAGCAACCAGTGCCAGTATTTCACCACCCTCATTGTAAAAAAACTTCTTCCTTATATCTATTCTAAGTCTACCCTCTTTTAGTTTATTTGCAAGTGTGGGATATATTTAGCTCCAGAAGTGCTGTGAGTGTACACAGTATGTCATGAACCATTCTGTGGTGCCTGAGTAATAATAATATACATAAATCATAGAAGTATCATAAGTCATAAGCACAAGCTTTTATAGGCATTCATTCTTACAAATTTTCATTTGCAGAAAATCTTGGGAACCATTGTCTTTGTTCAAAGTAATCTACTTACAGTATTTGTAAATCAGCCTTGAAATAATGAATTGTAAAAGAGCACCAAAGCAGAAGTGTGACATTTCCAGCTCTCTTTAGAGGGAGATTTGTTCCACAATACATTTCAGGTGACAAAACACAAATATGATGCACAGTGCCAAATAGAAAGAAAGAATAGATCCTCCGCTGCTGGGAATAAAAGAAGACTATAGTAATGTGATTATGGTAATGGTCAACAAGTCATAGTCTTGTGCTTTTGTTCACTGTAATTAACTTCTTGGAATGGCACAGTCGCTTTCTCTGTGCTCATCAGATGGCTCTTCTTTTGTGTCTGCAGTCTGTTATTTCTCCTGCAGGGACTGCAAACCTCCAAGTGCATTACTAAATGAATTCATTGCTGGGACAAAGATTCGGTAGTAGAATAGAGATTGATATCTTTTGTTGTCAGACATTCAATACCATATAGCAATCCAATTACTTAAGCTGTTTCTATCAGTCTTATTACGGCTCGCTATTGAGGCATACTTTAAAGCTGGATAATTCTGTCTTGCAAGAATGTAGTGGAACAGATTAGAGCTTTAATGAGAAAGCTTTCTGTTAGCTAGGGCACTTCCATTGTATGTGGTGGGATTGAGGAATCATACCTAGGCAAAGGCCTGGAGTCATTGTTGCAAAGACCGATCAAAGGAAAGCCTGAAATCAGTACGATTGCTTGAAGAAATTTTACAGGTTATTAAAAAAAAAAACCCAACCAAAAAACCTGCCAAGGTTTCTGTCTGTTTCTGCCTACCTGATGAGAATCTACAGTACACTGAGAAAAGGAAATTGCTTATTGGAATTCAGATCGTGGAATGGATATCTCATTTTGGTTTTGAACTTTTCCTCCACCGTGCAACAGATCAAATTCTGTGCTGAGCTGTAGCATTTGGGGAATGCTAACCACACAAGCTCAATAAAAGACTTATTCTGCATACAACTACCCAGTGCAGATGCTTGGAGAAGAAGGTTTCTAGTGCAAAAACACACAGCAAGAAAAGAGGCTTCAACAATTTCGTGTAGAGGGGCAATGATTAGACTAGCAAGTCAGCTTTCCCAGGTTTGCATTCTTGTTCATGCTCTCTGTAGTACAAAGCAGGTGTAGATCGAGTCCTGGGATAGCAGAAAGTTAGAATCGGTAAGACCTCAAAACTGGGAGTGAAGTATAGAAGTAGAAAATAGTTATTTTTCTGTGAGGGGGTAAAAAAAAATCCAAACAAATCAATATAAACAAATCTACTTAGTTTGCAAGTAGAGGATGTATATGTAAAACACATCTGAATTTATTGTGGCAAACATGAGCAATAGAAAGTGGGAGATGCCAGACTAAGTTTGTACATCAAGCAAGGCAATAGAAGCACCTAGGAATTGCTAAGATTGAAGTAAATTGGAAACACGGATTAGAGTGTTTTCACATGGGGTATGATTGGTGCCATTCATGAAAACAAGTATATCTAAACTTGTGTGAAATTCCACCTTTCTAGATCACTATCCTTAACTGAGGGTTTTCTTTTGGTATGATAAATGCACCAAAGCAAACATTCACTTGATATGTGTAGCAAAGCTATGGAATTTTCTACAGTTCAACAATTTGAGGATATGGCCTGTTTCTCCTAGATGCAAAGAAAGGTGTATGGTGTATGATTTATAATGTTGTTCTAGAAGCTATTTCTTATGATTGTTTTACACTATCAACAGGTAAATATTTCCTCATCAGGGACAAAGTTACTAAGCATTACAATGCACACATACTGTCTGACTGTAATATTTTCAATGCATTATTTAGAAGAACAGCAATTCTAAACACATTTTCCAAAGGAAATTGTATAACAGTTAAGGTAAAGATGTGGGGATGTACACCGAAATCTGAGAAATGCCTGAAAAGTTTATCTATCCAGGTTGATTTGTTTTCAGAAAGAGTTTACAGTCCTATGTATGGACCACAAACACTGTTTTGCTTCAGCAGTAAAGGTATGACCTAGCTCTGGGCAAAAGCTAAACTTCATTTTGTAGCCTCAGTTGCCTGGGGTGGATTGAAGTTAATGTTTCATGAGGCAGAGGACAGCACCTTTTCATTGCAGGAATGGTAACTGCTAAGATGTTTGCTTTTAGTCAGAGTTAAGGTGATCTGGTGATGAATTATCAGTTTCTTTCTCATAAGGAGTGTAAGAGGCAATTAAAGATTCAAGGTGGCCTGACCTTTATTCCATTCATTGTTGACTTGTAACGAGTGATGTCTACAGTAAATGCTGTCTTGTAATTTATTTACTCTATTTAGGAATGAGGAGTTTGGACTTGGGATCTTCCAAGGGGAGCTTTTTATGTACATTTTCATTTATTTTGTCTAAATACATTGAAACCTCCAGGCCAGATACTCAGCTGGTGTAAATCAGCTTAGTTCCATTGACGTCAGTGGAGCAGCGCCAGCGGCAGATCTGACCCACTTCTTTAATCTGATCACTTGTCCATCCCATTTATTTCAGATTACATCAGAGTGAGCAGAGCCTTACCTCATTCACCATGAACCTGATATAGGTACAACCTTGCAAGTTTTGGCAGAGGACTAGCATCACTGATAAAAATGTAAGAAGGAGGAGTAGCATCCAGTCCTCTGCCATGCAGAAATTGCTTGGAGCCAATGTGTCTGACAGACCCAGCTTTACTGAGTATGAGACTGTGTGACACATGGAATTCTGAGTTGCTCTTAATAAATGACATTAAAGACAGTTTCCTACAAAACATTAACACGGCATTTTCTGTGGTGTAAGTATCTATTAACAAATTAATAATATTCATTCAGTGTTCAGGATGCTCTATGCCACTGCAGCAAGCTGTGAGTCTTCAGAAACCTCAGCATCCTAGCTGTCAAGGCTGTGCTGGTACCTACCTTAGACATTTCCAAGGGAATCCAGATGTAAGTTTGTAGTCACACCTTGAGTCTGGCACCTCTAACTTGTTCCTTCATTTTTTTTTCCTGATTTTTACTGTGATTTGCCCTTGGATCTGTTCCCTGACATTGTCTTCTCTCATCGGATCAGTATTGGATGGTTAGACTGAGCCTTATCTTCATATCACATGCTACTCTTCCAATGGTTCTCTCTATCTGATCGCATCTCTGATTCTCTGTCTCTGAGTTCGAGGTTCAGGGTTTCTCCTTTTTGTTGGAAGAGAAAGGAGATGCCAATACACAGGTGAAGAACTCATTTTTTTCATCTTACTCTGAACTGATTATAAAACTGACTCTTGGCTCTTCTGCATATTCTCAAACAATATTCTTATTAAAATGTTTTGGTACTTCCACATGTTTGGGCTCTCTAAGTTTTGAGTACTCAGAGAATTTGCTCTGAAATTTTACAGCAGTCTGCATTTGTTTCTGTCCCATAACTTTCAGTGAATGCATAGTTTTGAGAAGACCCAAACCCATGTTTTTACCACAGCAGATAACTTCACGTCAGTACTGCTACACAATATATCTTGTTTATATACCTCAAAGCTTGGTTTACGTTTCCTTCTTAAAGAGTTTTGCCTTTATGTTGGCTGTTTTCTATGGTTATCATTAATATTGGCAAGGTAGGACAAATATTGCTTTTTCTGGGATCAAACTGTTACATATTTGTGTCCAACTGGAATGAAAAAATCCATTTTCCCAGCAGTCAGTTGATGCTTCACAGCATTATCTCATGTCCTACAACCTTTTCTGAACCAGTCACGCAGTGGCCATTGACTTTATATTGGACTTTTTCCAGTACCTCCCTTCAAGACTTTGCAAATGCCAAAATGATGTGAGCCACTGCAGTTCTAATATCTTATTCCAAACACCAGATGTTGTTTTGGCTTCTCTTATTCACAGACTATGTCTTGTTTTTGTGGACTTTAGTATTTTTGCCACAGGTATTTTTTCTGTATGTTGTCTCTCACATACGTGCCATTTAGGCACTTAACCTCTGGCATGTGTGTACTCTTTATGGTATATGGCCACTGGGCACCTTTTTTCCTAAGAAACTAAGGTAGATGGCCCCTGCCTAAACCTGAAGAACCTGGAGTAGTATCTCAGAGCTTCTGCCCTTCTTTATATCATTACTTTTTTCACTGCAGAAGAAACATAAAGCTCCGTTCATCTCTCTTACGTCTTCAACAAGTTTTTCTCTGCCTTGCATTCATTGGTGCATTTTCCACTGTATCCAGAGAAGCCAAGCTGGAGGGTAGGTTTGCTCTTACAGGTAGTCTTATGGCAAGTGTAGAAGGGAAAATCCATTTTAACAAGAACCCCTCAATGTACTTGTAAACTTCAGTGAGTGCACAGAAAACAAGAAGAAAAATCACGATGGTGGAGGTTAGTTTTAGAGTGTTCTGCTCTTACAGACATCTGTACAATTGTTTGTGGAGTATATGCCCAGGAGCTTTGCTAGATGAGGACCTTATTAAATTTGAGTAAACTAAATATAAACTGAGCAAGCACAAAAATCAATTAATTTTTACAATATGCTTGAGAGCAAAGCAAGCAGGCAGCTTTTCTCTTTTAAGAAAGAAAAAAAATGAGGCAGAAAATTGAAGCAAGTAACTTGTCTCTTGGGAGCAAGTAGCAAAGCAGACCCAAATTTCAGAAGATGTTTATTCTGGGCTTTGTCTACTTCACTGACATTTTACTTTTTAAAAATGTTTTTCATGGGATGTTGTGCTTATTTTATTCATTTTTGTGATTACTTTCATAAACAGAGAACAGTAAAATCACAGTGAAGCTAGTCCAAAGTTGGGACAATATCGAGTTCAAAATGTACAGCAGAAATTTAGTGAAGATGCACATATGTCTGCATCTTGTCAAAAGTTACTCTTTCATTTACCAAGGAAACATAACTAAATTAATGAGTTTTAGATGAGAAGGAAACTCAAGACTATCTAATATGACCATATGTATTTTGCAAGCCATAGAATTCCACTCAGTTATCTCTGCAAAACTATTTCCTGCCAGATAGTGGGCCAGATTGCACCTCTGCTAACTTTAACCACTTCAGTTTCAAAGCAATAGCACTCTCTAAAGATGTAGTCTGACTTGGTTGTTGTAGGTTTACTGTATAAAGACCTAATGGTTCCGAAGTCCGTGAAACCTGAAATAAGTGATATTATATATATGTACTCTGTAAACCCACAATCTGTGAGATTGCTTAAGATAGGAATGAAAGAAAGTAAAGGAATATCAATGTTTAACTGGGAAATATTTGTCAGTTAACAAGTCACAAGGAAGTGAGTACTTTTAACATGTAAGATAGTCAAAGCTAAAATTTAATTCATACTTGGGTTTGGTGGTTGGTTTTTTTTGGTGAATGTATTTAAAAAACAAGTGAGCACAGACAAAAAATCCTTCTCAGAAGTCTTTTGGAGTGTTGTTACAATTGCATCTCCTAAGTTCAGGATTATTCTCTAAATGTATTTGAACACATTTTATTGAAGGCTGCCAATCCAGACTCTGACAACACTTCAACACATAGTGAAATCCATCTTTCTGTGGACAGCACGTGACTGTGTGCATATACACCTTTTCTGAGTAGGGATGCTTTCTTGAACTGGAGATACATCTTATGTGCTTTAGCTATTTTAAGGAACTTATGTTTTCTTTCATCTTGCTGCATTTCTTCTTTTTTATCTTAAAACCCATATCTACTGACAACATCTTAATCTGTCTGAGGGAGGAGTCTCTTGGGTATTTCCTTATTGATCAGTACTGTAAAGCGTGGAGGCACATTGATCTGTCTTGTCTGAGTAGCTGAAAGGACTTTATGCATTGAATTTTCTCAGTAGTGCTATAAAGTAACACATCTTGGCAAGTGAAACCAGCCTGTTAATAGATGGATTTTTCGCCTTGAGTGATTTTTCTTTCCAAGATCAATAACTCATTAAAAAGAAAAAAAGTCCAATTCTCACAATTCTTATCCACGCAAATGAAAGACTGACTTCAGCAACAGTGCCCAGTTGAGTTCTAACACTGGTTTTGGAGGATGGTGTGGTGTTTGCTCACTGAGCGCAGTTTCATTTTTGCTTGATCCTTCTCAAAACCCACTATTTTAACAGCATTATCCGTTCATTAATTCTGAAGAGTAATGCTTTGTTGCCAGAATGGTTAAACACTTACTGAAAATAAGATCTGCTGGTGAATCCTTTAAAAATACTACAATACTACATCCCCAGGAAGTAACTCACTTTCAGCAAAGAATGCCAAGTGTAAGCCTTTTTCAAACTCACAGTCTCTAAAAATCCATTGGGCATAGTGGAATTCCTCAAAAGAAATGTCAGATAACTTGGAAGAGGAGGGAACTTTCCAGAGTAAGTGTGTAAAGCATTGCAGTCTTTAACTTATTGACTGAATTGACCTGACTTTTTAAAAAAAGACTCCCCAGTCTGTCCTTCTCTGAGTGTAATACTTCATCACTGCTAAGAGGACAGGCATTGCTGGATCCTTAAGTATTGTACTTCAAGGTACATTTGGACTAAAGCTTCCTTTTTCTTCTACTCAGTTCACAAGTTGCTCCTCTAGCTGCTCTATTTGACTTTCTTAGTGACTTGGAACCATGACAGTTGTTTTTCAGAGCCTTAGTTCTTTTTTCAGCGTGATTTTTCCTGCACTCAGATGTATTAGTTGGAAGTTTTTGTTTTCTCTGAAGTTCAGTGATGGGATTTAGAACTCTCCACAGGTTGCTGAAGTGAGCCACTTTCACAAAATTTTTCCATATGATGTATGTCAGCAGCAAAGCTCCAAGAAGCATCTTCTCATTTTGCTGTCCACTTAGCTGGAGTTTAACAGGTGTCTCAGAATGCCTTTGAATATGGGGGTATAAGTGTATGTGAGCTGGGAAAACAAGAGAGGGGAGGAGGTGGGGCAAAGGAAGGTAACTGTGGATGATGAACAGGTTCCAAAGGACACCCTCAAGCAAAGGGTGGCAAAAGAATAAAATTAGTGAGATTTAACTGTAATGTGTGTGAGAGAGCAAACCTTGCATCTCATAAGGGACTCATGTGGTTTAATAAATTACTGGAAGGTTAGGAGAAAGGGACATGCCCTCCCTACAAGAGTCTCTGGCAGATCTGAGGGAATCCTGGGCCCAGCAAGTAATTTCTCGGTCTCTAATGGAGTCAGTAGTATGACCAAACATTCTTGAATGACTGTGTACTGGATTCCTAACCCGTTGAGGCCAGTGGAAGAACTGACTGAGCAGAAATAGTCCAGCCAAGGGATTTAAGTTAGATACTGTCCTATTCTTTTTGTGAAAAAATAGATGTCTCAGGAGCAGCAGAGGCTCAGTTTCCTGTGAACTGTGTTGTCTGGCTCCCGTGCACCTTGTAGGTACCTTCATGAGACTCCCAAATCCTTTCAAGAACCACTCATGCCCAGAAAGACAAAAGGCAGTTGGATTAGAAATAAGGCTAGAAATAAGCTGATTCATACTGATTGGACAAGTACTCATTGATCCCAAACCTTCAAGGAGATTTTCCTCAGCTGGAGGCACTAATTTAGATCTCTTTCCTTTGTGCAATGACAAGACCTGTAGGAACATAATTATCTCCAAGTCTTCTGCTTCTCCCTTGACAACTTGCATTGAGATGTGCCAGTGGATTTGAAAGTTATTAGGAGGAGACATGACCAGACAGACAGCATGACTGCATAAGCTTCATTTCCTTAGGAAATCAAGTGGAAATGTTTGTATAGTTTCTATACAACACAAGATGGTTTGTGTCTGCCATATTACCTTGAAGGTTATTGTTGTATTATATGTTCCAGTTTGGGGCTTCATGTAAAAAGTCTCTGAAGTTTCTAAAAATACTGCTTTGTACTTTGTGATATTTGTTCATGCATCTCACAGGAATCTAGGACTGGAAGGGGCGTCCTGGGTCATTGTGTCCAGGCTCCTGCCGAGGTATATGAACTGTAAAAGTTGAAAGAGAAAAGTAGTGTATAATAAACTTCTGGTTAGTACAGTGGGAGAGTCAATGAGACAAATGAAACCTTCTGTGTAGCTTTTACAAAGATAGATGTTGCAGCGTGGGATGGTCCCCTTGCAAATCTTGGGTTATTACCTTGTCTTCTGCGGTAACTCCAAAGGATGAATGTCAGGGGATAAATGGATTTTCCCCTGTCCAGCATAAGAGTCTGAAGTATTAACGTTTTCTTTAGAAAAACCCTGGTGAAAAGATTGTTTTTCATGTGCAAAAGGAGATTTAAAAAGTTAAACATTTTTACACAGAGAAAATTATTTGATCCAGGGAAGGAAGTGACATTGCTTAGCTTTTAAATGTGCTTGAATGACAGTAAAGCATGCTCAGTGTTTTATAGGTTTTTCCTAAATCAAACAAGAAACCAGAAGTCCCTCCATGGAATAAGACGATAAGCAAAAGAAAGATGACAGTTTCTTTGACACAAGGCACATAGGAACAATAGTATCACATTATTTCTGAAGGGATATTATGATGCTAGAAAGAAAAACCTAACATTATATATTTAAAAACCATCAATGCCTGTGTTTCAGGATTTGTGCCGTTTGCCTTAAGACTTCAGCTGTGCACAGGTCGTCACCATTAAAAACGCTTCTTTAGTATAGGCAGATACTTCCAGATTCTTAAGGATACCTCTAGAATATTCATATTCCAGAATATCTAGGTTGTTTCAAATCTAGGTGATGAAATGCCCTCTAGATAGAGTTGTAAATGATGCAGCTTGTTCAGAAAAGGTACAGCCTCACAGAAGGCGTAGAAAGACAATAGTTCATATGCGGTTTCCAGAACATAAAAGAACACTTGGAAAATCTCAGTTTTGTAATATTTAAACTTGTTCAAAAATAGAAAGATCCTTTTTGAAAAGAGAGTGACTATATGTTATTTACACATCATTTTAAACGTTATGTATGGCATAGCTTTAGCATGAGCTGGGAAGATCACCAGCTCACTTCAGTGCTGCCTGATTTGGCTGTGTTGCAATTTTACACCTCTTTGTCCTTACATCAATGTTTTATCCAGCAAGATACAGAGTATTTCAGTCTCATCTAGAAAAACACAGCTTGAGGTTGTGAGTAGTTTTAAGCATCTGAACAGACTCTTTGACTTTGCTTTCTCTGCTTGTATGCCAGAATATGAAATGTATGCTTAAAGACTTCATTGGGATGTCCTGTGCTTCAGACGTGAGTTCTGAGCACAAGTAGGGCTGATGGGGATAAGCCATCAGTCCATCAGTCTCATGCTGAACTGAAGTGTGCACTAAACTAAATTCTGTGGGAAGTCCATGAATTCATAGTAAGAATGAGTGAAGTTACAGTTCTATTTCAGAAAAGCCTATTTGCTTTTAAAAAATGTTACATGCTTTAGCAGAATTAGGCAGTTTTTAAAAGTTATTCCAAGGTCTGAATCATTAAACTTTGGACCTTTAAAAGTATTTAACTGTTAATCTCCTGACTGTCTGAAAACCTATTTCTGGAATGTTGAGGTACTTTTGGTTTAAGTTGTACAGAATGAGCTGAGTCTTTTAAACACTATGTTAATGTTTTCAGTGTGTTAATTTTTAGCAAAGAGCTTTTGCTCACAAAATCCACCTTTTCTGCCCAACAGGACTTGATACTGTTTTCCAGTCAAAATTTGAAGACTCCTAAATTTAACACTGCTGCTAAGTTTGCTGTCAGACTCAGCCTTTAGAAAAAAAAAGTCTTCTAACTGGTGGTGGGAAAGGTTATTAAAAATCTATTACCCAATGAAAAGTCCAGGCAACTTTCTATTACCAAGTTGCTTTTCATTGCTCTCCGTTGGGATGGCTTTAAGCAAGTGTGACTCATTTGTATGACTCTGGCTCTCATGCTGCTTTGGGAAACTAACACACTATCCAGCTTCAGGCTTAGTGGTCTGCTGTAAGCCTGGCCCAGACTCGTTTCTAAGCTCATCTTACCTTTTACTCATCTAATTTTACATCTGCTCTTCAATTGCAAATATTATACTGTGGTCAGCATTCAGTGACTGATGATCCTAACCTGTCACTGCTCCTCTTTGTCCAGCCACTAACACCTAAATCCCTTTCCCCAGGTGCCTATGCAGTACCAGGGCTTTGTCATTGTAGCTGAGCAAGTATGTTGAGATTTTTCCCTCAGTTTTTATTTGGTTAAAGTACATTATCTCTTGTATTTCTGCTGGATGAAGCTCAATGTTGTCTTTGTATAAAATATGGCCAAGTCCTGCTTGCTTTGTTCACCTCACTATTGAATTTAGTTGACTTGGTTAGAACTACTAAAAAGACTGAAGCCAGTTGTCCAAGTTCTGATTTCAGTTACAGTTACATAAAATACACTGACTCTACTGAAGTCAATAGAGAAAACCCAGAACTAATAGCTCATACTGACTTGTCTGATAAGTGCAAAAGCAATTAAAAATTCTTTTTATCATTAAGTATCACAATACCATATACTTACCTTATGCGTCATCAGCCTTTGAAGAAACCAAGTGTCAGAAGTATTCATGTGGTCCCATAGCTCGAGTTGAAAATACTTGTTCCCTACCAGTTGCCTTTACCTACTGGATTCTGTTGCTTTTCAGAAGAAATACTTGCAGAAAGAAGAAACTGAAAAAGTAATTGTGTATCTACATTATATTCAGATGGGGAGAAATTTGCACTGAAGTTCTATCATCTGTGTTTAAGACACTTAAAAGTATAGATAGCGAGAGAGCATCACTTCAAGTTTTATCCATATGTTATATAAGCATAATAATTGACAGCCCTATCCTCTATATGGTGCTTAATATAGACAATACCTTGAAGGGAAAAAAAGTATGTTGATTTGAAGATATTACTGCATTTCCCATGCTTATTTTAGGGTCATTTGGGAAAAAAGCTTTAACTCACCCCAAAATGGCTACGTTGCTATTCTGGGAGTTAGATAGTCACCTAATAAATTTATTTCTGATATTAAAAATTGATGTAATTTTTCTTGCAGGGACTTATAGAGAAGAAAGTTAATAAAAACTTCACAGAAAATGTAGCCTCACAGCTACTTTTTTATTGTTTGAAAATCCTACAGAAAAGTTATCCCAATGCAAAAAATGTCAAGAAACAGAGAAATATTTGCTGGCCATTAAACCCAAAAGTTAAGATTCTCTGAGGAGAGATACTATTAAGCAAGGTAGCTCTGATGAACCTTTTAAATATCTTTTAAGAACAAAAGCTTAACTGGCCCTGCTGATGGGAAAGTCATAATGTGGCTTTTTTTCCTGATCACTCTCTATTCTTTGTATGTGTGACAGATGTCAATGAAGTTGAAAAGTGTCTGTTTCCCAGCAGGATACTGGCTGTTGCCCAAAATGCCTGGGCAGTTTATAGAGGCCCTAATATCTCCTGATGATGACTGAAGGATTTGTAGAGAAAGCATCCTGCAGGGTTGAGGCCTGCTGCCTTTGAATAGAGGGCAGCCAGCAGCTCTACAAGCCTCAGCAAGAGATGCCACTGTACCATCAGGAAACTTTGATTTATTATCTGAGAAATTCACCATCCATCTGCATGAAGAGGTCACAGAAGCAACTTTCCTAATGCGAATCTGAGACCCCCATTATTTCCCACTTATTGCTACAAGCATGAAAAATTGTTCCAGCTGAGAAAGTTGGACGTTCAGGACTTGTTGCCATGGTTGAATTTATAGTAATATTAAGGAACAATGCTTAGTGGGTTTTTCTGAACCTCTAAAGCCCAACAATTTTCACAGGTTTTTGCTAATTAATGCCACCACTGTGGAAATGGAAGCGGTTCTGCAAACAAGCTTCGACAAATGGCATTTTTATTGCCAGTGGAAAAGCCTAGGGAATAATTAGCAGATCCATAGAGATCTCTTGATTACAGACATCTGCATTGGTAATGTCCAGACAAAAAGATCACCGAGGGAAATGTTTAGGGATTTTCACCTTAGGGCACATTTATGTTGTCAGCTACACCCTTCAAACTGCAGTCGGACAAATGTGGGAAAATATTTTGTGAAATGTTAGCCCGATGAACCTGATATTGACTAATCTGGACTGGGGAAACTGGCTTTGCTTTCCAGTCCAGCAGCCAAGACTTACAGATATGTTATTTTGATATCTCATTAAACTTGATTTCACAGAGATATTTCTCAGAGCAGCGTTTGAGTTGCTGTGTGTTGCCTAAGATGCTTTTGCGGTTATCTCTACTTTGTTGAATAGGATGAAGAGGAAGCAACAAGACTGATTATTTAAAAGCCACGTGACTCTTTGAAAATGAAGTATTGAAAAAAGAATTCATGTCAACACAGGATTTATTAGTGCAGGTTGAAGAGTAACTTGATTTGGGATTTTCCTTCCCTTGCCAAAGTAATTCACAATATAAATCATGGATCTACTTATAGAAGCAGTCAAGGTTTTGTCTTTTTTAAACAGCATGCTTTTAAACTGGCTAATAAAATACTAATTTCAGGCCTTTGAAGCAGAATTTTAAGCTAAGAGGTTTTTAAAAAGCACAATTAGTTTTGTTTGTGTAGCATCACAGTGCAGTTGCCCCAATCATAAACAGATTTCTGTTGTATTAAATGCCACGTAAATCTCAAACAAAACTCATTCCTTTCATGAAGAACTTAACATGTAAAGGTTTGCTTACTTTTACCAGTTGTATCTGGATATAGAATTCTAAATTAATTGAATTTATGATGTATTTGATTTTAAAGTATCCATGACATGATGTAAGTGTTTCTTGCTTACAGTCTTTGATGAGATCTTCACTCTCCCAAGCCTTGCAGCAGAAAGTGCCCTTAAATTTATATTTAAACCCATCCTTCTCCAGGAAAACCATTAAGCAAATGATTAATTTTAAGATACATTTCAGTCCCAGTGGCATCATTTATCCTACTCACTGGTCAGGCAGTCACTTACAACAAAGTTAAGTACTGACCAGACTTAATTCTGAATCCAGGCTGTCCTTCAAGATGTCACAAGAAGCAAGACTAATTCTTCTGGCTTTTAAGCTGCTGTGCACACACTGGTATGTAGAGCTGCACCCAGTAATGCACCAACAGATGAGACAAGGGTTAATCACCAGCATCAGGCTATTGGCTCCTGATGTCATCAAGCAACTCAAGTGCTGCCACTTTGAGGTTGTGGATTGTAAACTATCAATCGTACCAAAGTATAAACATTTCTTTTCCAATACCTTTCTTCAGAGTAGAAAATTGGGTTAGATATTTCCAGAGCTCTTGCTTGGTTTGGCTTCTGTGATTCTCCGGTCTCTCTGTGACATGAGGAGTAGGGGTGGAAGGAATGAAGAGTTAGGAAAGACAGATAATTCAGAATTGCTGAGGACAATTTACTTCTCAAATGGAACCTGAATGACAAGTACATATATATATTCATAGGCACTGAGTACTAAAGCCTGTACTTTGCTACTGTCTGACCCAGGATATTTACAGATATATGAAATAACCCTAGAATGGTATTTTAAATAACCTTATTCAGATTTCTTATAAAGCCTTTCCAGAAGTGCTCATAGACATCTGTGATCACATATATATTGTCACTGCCTTGGACAGATGGGAAAGTCCCCAGAGAAATTACTTGAGAGTGGTGTTTACTGATCAGGATGTGGGCTGCAGTAATACTGGTTTAGTGGAATGTGCACCTTTTTTTGGGTGCAGGTGAAAGGACACTATAGCTTGTCCTGCAGACAAGACTTTATTTTATTACTGGGTATTCTTTCAAACTACAGGCTGTTTACACATACAATTCAGATGAGTTTGAGCTCAAACTTAATGCATTTTCCAGCTTTATTTAAGGAAATGGTTTACAGTGGTTAAAGGCACGACTGTGTGGCATGTATATCTGCTCTTCAGAAATATGATATGAATTCCTGTAAATAAGGTGTTTAAATAGAAATGTGTTTGACTGTTTTCTAATGAGCCTTGTTCACAGGCCCTGCAGGCTGAATTAGGGTCCTAGATCTTATCTGTACTCATTACACAAAGGCAAAAACCTCTACAGGAACTGAATCCACTCAGAAAGAGCAAATAAACTAGCTCTAAATGATCACAAACTCACCATGCTTTTCTGCTTCAGCTCCCTGTATGCCTTCAGGCAATTGGGATTTAAAAGCACCGAGATTACAGGACCATAAAAACACACATTTACATTTACATGTGGTCACATGCAAAATTTGAGATTTAGAGAAAGCCACAAAGGGAATGTTTAACATAAGTATCCAAGAACAAGCTGAATTAATGACACAGCAGCCCCAGCAGAAACACAAGAAAAACATGTAAACCTTCATCTGTTATTAGTTGCTGTAGCCCACACTCCAGAGCACAAGGACCATGGTCTTTAAAGTCTGTCTTTTCCACTAGATCTTTTAGCTGCCATATGAATGGGAGCTGGGCAAGTGCTGAAGTGCAGTGAGTTCAAGTGTGAGAATCCTTGTTTGGATGTCTTTTTTCCTTTGTTGGATGATTAAATCACTAATAATATTAACAGAGCAGCCAGAAGCTTCTCCTCACCACTGACCATGCAGACCAAGACGACTGGCCAACCTGTGTGTGTCCAACACCCTGTCTTGAGGGCTCGCAGAAGACTACAGACAGTGCTCTGAGGATGTGCATCACCTCCTTCTAGCACTGACATGAAGGATTTGCTCCTTCGTGCCTGGCAGGCATGCAGATCGTTTGCACCAAGCCTTGCACATCTGCTACAGGCAATCCCTTCCTTCAAAAATCACACATTGTAATGTAATGCAGACAGCTTCTGCTGGAAAGCTGCAGGAGTAGGCTTTGTCTTTTGGGTTTTTTTTTTGCACCTAGCACACTGGCTTTCAGGCATGACACGTGAGCATCTTGATGGAAGTGCAAGCACAAGTCAATGCTAGCTGTAAAAAGGAACATTTTAATATTTTCTTTTATTCTTACCTTCCTTCTTTTGTCTTAGTAGGGAATAGTTTGTTTTTTAGTCACAGAAGTGTCCTGTTTGGGAATAAGCACTCAAAACAGTTCATTTTAAGCAAATTTGAGTTCTGGTTGTGTAATTATAGTTCCACTTACATGCACATGCACAAAGAGAGAGTGGAGAAGTTCCCAGGGGAAAAGTAATGAAGTCTGTTTGTCTTGCAAAAGCTATGTTGTCTTATAATGTAGCAAATGATAGAACTAGAATTTCTCATGCAGGACATTCTTCAGTAATTAATTTCAACTGACAGATGAGTTTCAGAAACCAGTTGTCCAGTTGCACATTTTTTCCCCCCAGAGTACTTTGGTTTAGTTCCTTTGCATACAGCAAACTACTCACCACCTTAGGCAGGGTCTTATCCTCAGCTGGTCTAACTCAGCATAGTAATGGAGATAATAGTGGGGCTACTTTATACCAGCCATGTATTTAGAATGCTAATTGTTTAACCTTGCAAAGTGGAACATATTGTATTATTTATGTCATAGTGGTAGTGAGTTCAAGCTATGGAGAGTGATCCTGCCATGTTACGCACGGAATAAACAAAGGGAGAAAAAGGACATTGTCTTATACATGCACTTCTTTTGGTCGCTAATTAGACTAATTGAAGCCTGATGTGCTGAAAGTTCAGGGTGTACTGAAAGGTAAGGGTATGATGAAACCCTTACAGGATGGGCGAATTTAGACATGGACTGTAAGACAGAGAAAAGAAGAAAAATCAGAAGGTCATGTTATTTTATCTCTCACTGGAGTTTTCTCCTAGGATTTGTTATGATTTACTGTCATTACGTATTATGTAAACAGTTACTGTTTCCATGAAGTGGGAGGTCCTGTTAGTCTTCTCAGTAGCTGTTCAGCATTGTTTGTGAGTTTAAGTAGAAATGTACATCCCTACCATAATGGAATGGTCAAGAATCTGTACATCCTATAGCCTCAGGTTATAGCTCTGACCCTATTAAAAGTATAGGTGAGTTCTCCCTATTAAGTCAGTAAAGCCAGGGGAAGTCTGAGACAATTTCTTTGCTTCCTGCTGTTGTTTCCTCTGTAGTTGATGCTCTGGCCTCATCCAGCTTAGCAACTGCCTGGCCCCAGGGCCAATGAAAATACTATGGAAGGATACTTTCTTTCTGAGCTTTAGGAACTGACTGAATAGCAGGTGTTTTCAGAGTGAATAGAGGATGAGCCTTCCTTTCTTTCCCAGCCTCCTTCTAAATCCTATACAAAACTGTGTCTTCATCTCCTCCCAGCAAAAGCCATCTTACTTTGGCATACAGTCTGTCCACACTTTCAACAGCAAAGGCAAAACAATTCTAGTAGATACATTGTTCGTAGTGTTGCATACACACTATTAGCTTTTTTAGGGCTTAGTTCCTGCTTAAAAGGAAAGTAAAGATATGGAGCAATTCTTATGTCTCCAAACTGTCCTGCCAACATATATGCTACTGGATACTCTGGAGATGTTATTTTCTTTCCAGCTGGATGTAGATTTTTGTTGGTAGTATTGAACCACTTTATCATAATACAATCCTCCCCTCAATTTACTGAGGACTGTGTGACTAGAAATCATCCGATGTTTCTAGTGCAGTCTGAAGCACTTGACACTGCTGTCTTTTGGGGATGTCACAAAGGCAGTTGTGTTTGTCAAAGCAAAAGAATTTTTATATTTAAAGGAGAAGTTGAAATTAACAAGCACATTGCATAATCCTGATATGCCACAGAAAGGTGACATTTAGAAGGACACATTCCTGTAATTTACTCAGTTTTGTGAGTTTCCGTTTGCTTGAAAAAGCTTAGCTAAAACCAAATGCTATGTCATGGATGAAATTACTGATTTAGACACAAAGAACACCATATACATTTTCCTTTTGCTGAAATGCCTTGCTTTTCGATTTGTTCTCTCACCTATGCCCACAGTCTTACTGACATCAAGAGGAGACTTCCTAGGATGTCTAAGAGTAATTTATTTATTCCTCTTCCCAGGAGTGATTCCTTCAGTGCTGCCACTCAAGTGGAGATTGCTGTAGTGTCTCCCTTCATACAAGTTGCTTCACTGCACCAGATCTTTTGTCTGTGTTTCCTGTTATTAGGAGTTGTCCCAGCTAGACGGCTGCGAGGAGATGGTAAGAAATCCACAACAGTGCTCTGCTCACTCAGCTGCCAAACACGCACATTTCACTGGGTTCTTGAAAACACTTATCTATGGGAAACGTGGTATGCCTACCTAGATAGGCCAACAGCTATGTGGTTGTCCATCTGCTGGTCTAACAGTTTGGATATTGACTTTTATGTCTCCTCTAAAGCAATGATTTTTTTTCCCCAAATTCTTAAAGAAATAAATTCTTAAAGAAGGACATTTCTTTATCCTCTTCTGCACCAGGTATACTGGCAGGCAAGTGGTACAGACGGGCAGGATGGGAATTGAAGCACAACTGTCAAAAAGTAGAACCTATTGTTTGGGTTGTTTTTTTAAGATAATTGCTCTACACTACTAAATGAAAAAAAAGTTACTGTGAGATGATTGCATGATATTAGTAAGGGAATCCTGTGTGCATCTGCAGAGTGAAGGTATCTTGGCTATTAGTTGGTGAAATCTGCCCAGGAGACAAATACTTCACAGAGAACTTCTTCCATGAGAAACCTTTCAGTCTCTTGCTGCTTTTGTTTGTACCTCTGTTCTACACTGACCATATACATTGTTTATAGGTGTTACTAGAATTTTTAATTTCTATAGATGGGTAAGTTTGAGCTGAGTGTGGTTCTTTTTCCAGCTGACACAGAGAGAAATAATTGAAATAGATTGAAGAAGTAGGCAGTCATTCTTAATTTGTTTCTTTAGGGTTTCATTTTCTTCATGCAAGTTATTCGTAACTCCCACTGAAGCCAATAAATTCCTAGTCCTTCATGGCAGGAAAAACACTGAAGTCAATGGGAATTATTTGTATCCTGCAGTGGGGGAATAAGCCTCCTGGGAAACTGTGAATCTCCTGTTTGCCATAAGCAATCCATTACTGCACTGTCAGTAATAAATCATTTCAGGATTTGTAGGAATCCCTGTTATTATTTAAGTGTACCTATGCTTTCATTCTCACTCCTTCCTAATATAAAAGTGACTGATGTGGATTATGAAATTATATGAATATACAGATTTCTGCTGACTCTTGTTTTATGGTTTATCCTTCATTGCCTTTATTATAACACTTGTTGCCCTGATAGTCAGTGTTATGTGCAGGCCTGCTGCAGATCTCCTCTCCTCAGAATTTCATCCATTGCTCGTGAGAATTTCAACTTCTGGATAAATAAATATTTTGGGTCAGGTCTTAAAAACACAGAGTCCTTATTCGTATGTTATTTTTGGAATGTGCCCATGTCTTAGTGGAACTCTCATACCACAATAGCTGATGGAAGAAATAGAGAAGTGTAGCTTCATGTCTTGGCTTTGAGTGTCAGAGAGGAGGAGATGGGAGAAGGAGTAGACAGATCCAGTGACTGAGCTTTCCCTGCAGAGGAATAAAAAGGGTTTAGTAGTGACAGTAAGTAGAACAAGCACAATGTCAAATGCATGTGTCTTCCAAAGAGAGCTAAAAAACATATCAGGCTAAAACAAACTTGCATAGCAGCCGGGGGCAGGGAGGAGGGCAGGCTGCAACAATCTGAGCTCCCCCATCCTGTCCCTCTTGGCCTTTTGTTCCAGGAACAGATGTCCCTTCTCCTCCAACTGTCTTCTAGTTTCAGAATGAAGAACCTGGGTTCTGAACTTCTGATTCGTGATTGCCTCCATAGGCTCCTCCATTTCTAGGCTGTGTGACTTTATTGTCATTCTTCTAATTATCAGTCTTCCTGTACTGCCTGTGTTAAAAAAAAAAGCCTGAGCTTTGCTGACTTGTTGGACCCTGCTTTTGGCAATCCCCATTGGCCAGATATTTAACCCTTTCCAATTTTCAACAGCACACAAGCAGAATTGGTCCTGTCTCCAGACTAAAACATTATGTAGTGCTTTATAAACAGAAACAGTATGATGCCATCTTTAAATACCAGAATTAGAAATTTATCTGGGGGGAAAAAAATAAAGAGAGCAAAGCAATTCTTTGGGATAAAGTGTTTAGCTTTTCATGCCATCAAGAGAGATAAGGTTTTGTTACAAAAAAGAAATCATTTTAACAGGTGGTTTTGACAGTGTCAAAGATCTTTTCCACACATATTAGTGAGCTGTGTCTCATGTTGCAGCTTTCTTCATTCTGTTTCAAACCTCTTAAAATGACAGAGTACTGACTAGCTGATCACATAGACAGGCTTCTGGAATTTGGCAAAAATCATTAAAGAGAAAAATCACATGTGGTTGATGTGCAAGTGGAGGATGTCCCTGTAGATCTGTGGGCATTATGGACTCAGATTTGCCACTTTCACCCTGTGAGTGGGTGCCTTGGTCAGGTCCCAGTGGAGAGAGAGATGCAGGTTTGTAATCACAGTGGGGACAGGCTGTTCGAGGAGGTCATTCTGGCTAATCAACTGGACTTCACAGATTTTTAATGAAGGCAGGTGAATGAAAGATTTAAGTAAGAAGAGTTCTTGAAAACCTTCTAGTTATACATGCAGACAATTAGAGAAGCATTGCCAGTTGATTTTCTTGGCAACTGAATAAAAAACAATTATAAAACATAGCCAGATTTAGGTCACATGGTTTGTAAAGACAGCCTACAGTTGTAAAACACCATGCAATAGCTTTAATCATGTGATTTATACACCATTATTTATTCAAAAACATACCAAATGAGAGTCAGATATATGATCAAGTCCTTATGTGATATAAACAGCCATACACTGATTGACTTCCTTTTGAAGACTATTCATTGGAGTTTTTTGCCTCTCTCGTCCTCCCAACAGTGAGAACTCATGTGATTAAACGCTACATTTCACAGAACTGTCTGGTTCTGTTGCATATGTTTTGTGCAATTACTATTATTTTGCTTCAGGAAGCCTTTCAAATGCTTGCAGTACAGGATTGTAGCAGTATGAGATCTGGCAGTGCCACGGTGATTTGACACTTGTTGCTTCCACTGTGTTATCTTCAGTGAAACACTAACTTGTTCATGGGAGGCTGTAGAATATTGATTAGAGCACAGAATCATTAACACAAAGTAGTTTTCCACATCCTGCCACATAGCTGCTCAAGCAGTTGATGTTCAACTTCGGCAGTGTAGCATTGGGGATGTGGAAGTCTGTCCTAATCAAATATTACAAACAAGAGCAAAATCCCCGGCTCCTGCAAATGCCCCGGCCTTTGCTAATTTCCGTTCAGCTGCATTGATTTTTCACTCTCTGAAGAGCCTTGTCTCTGAAGCTTATAAATGGAGATAAATACTATGTCTTGCTACAGAGCTTTTCAGTGATCAGTTGGAAACCTTGGGTCCCCAGGCTCCATCTGGGTAATAAACAGCAGATGCTGGATTCGTCTCCACCTGATAAGCTGTCAGTGTGCTGGATAGATGAGCTGTCAAGAAACTAAAGAGGTTTCAGGTTGAAACGTTTCTTGACTTCTTCCTTCATTAAAAAAAAAAAAACCCAAACAAAAAAGAAGTAAAAATGATTCTGTGGAATGTCTTGATTTCACCAAATCGAGTATCATTTCTAAGAGAAGTCAGAAGGCCCATGAGTACAGCTGAATTGTAGAACACTGCTACTCCACTGCTTTAGAGTGAGAAGGATTTTGGGGCTCAGCAGTTAGAGATCGCTTGGTAGCGTTGCACAGACAACGTGGTTCAGTGGTGACTCATGAGGCCGCAAGGGAACAGGGGGAGAGTTCAGTGGGTAGGCTAAAGGCCTCAAAGATGGAATAGTGCTAGCAGGGACTCATTTTGGGAACCTGAAACACTTGACACTGCAGGATTTTAATGTATATGTTTATTAGGTGAGTGTTACATGAAAATCAACGAATTAAGTGGTTGGTTTAAGTACAGAATGTTAATATAACAGACAGTGGATATGGGTTTTAGAGTTTCCATTACAGGATTGATAGTGGAAAATGTGGCTCAGATTAATAATTTCAAACACTTTGCTCTACTTTGATTTCTATCTGCTTCTGTCTCGATCAGTTAGGAAGCATTAATGTGAAGAACCCTAAGTAGATGGATCCTGCCTGTCTAGAACACAATGGGAGCTATGCTGTTTATTTCATTAAAAGTTAGACTAGGCCTTTAGAGAGATAATTACTATGAATGGAATGGGTCCAACCCACAGACTCTTGCTCAGCTTTAAAAATATCTCCAATAAAGACGAAGATGTTTATAAACAGAACAAAGCATCTACAAAAAGCTTAAAAAGTTCCATCTCTAAGTCTCTCCTTTAAGCATGAAGGTGCCCTTAGCAGATACAGTTAATAGCTAGCAGCCAAGGATATGGTAAGTCTCACAGCCATGCTTTTGGGCCGGCTGACAGCAGAAGAGAGTTCCCGTGTGAATGCTGAGTGCTCCAGCTAGCTCTGTTGAGCCAATCCGTTTGTTCAAAGACTAGACAGTGCTGAACTTAGTAACATGAAAAATGTGACTTTTAAAAATTCTATTTTAAGTCCACAGCTGGATTTTCAGTCAATTAGGATGTTTCTTTTCTTGTGCTTTCTGGTTAAAATATTACCTTAAGTCAACCAACTCATGTCTTAGTCTGCTCTTAAGATATGGAAAGTCAAGCTTGCATTTTTATGGATTTTTTAAGACCCGACTTTTCTTTCTGATTTTTTTACATACTTTCTGTAAATAGGTAGCAATAAGGATCTGAGGTTTCTCTTCTAAATATTTGCTAATTCCTACTCAGATGAAATACTCGGCCGAAGTATCAATTGTAGTGTCAGTGAGATATTGCAAGTTCTCTGAATATCTTCAAATTGTAGATCAGATTGTACCTCCATCTAAAGCAATCCTGACTTGGGAAAGAAGTTGATGTTATGATAGCTCAAAAAAGCTGTAGGGATCGAAATTAGTCTCTGGAACTGTATGTTGTTTTTCTGTTACAGGGCACATAGTGTTGGTCTCATTTACCCAATGTGTCAATCGAACAGGTAATTTGGGTTAGACTGCACTGCAAATCAGTACATTTCCTTATTAAGCATTGAATAAAATTATGTATCTTATGCTACAAAGTATTATGTCCTAACAGGATTCATTATCTAACAGCTTTTCCTCTTCCTCAGAGTACAAAATTAAGGGTGAAAAAAGGTAGATGCCTAAGTAACACTGGGTTTATATTCCTGTGAGATTGTCGATGTTTCTTAGGTAGCCCATGCTCCCAGCACACCTCACCTGAACAGCTGTAGGGCTGTGCTTAAGAATCCACCTCTTGACGCTTGTGAAGAAAATGCCACTGACCACTCTGTCACTACCTTCTTTCTTTATTGTTGGCTGGGAAAATTTACGTGATATGTCAATGGTATCATCTCCAGGTCTAGGACTTCTTGATTTGGCTGACATCAGTTTTTTTCTTACATTCATGAGAGATTGTTGTCTACTTATGAGACTTTGGTGCTATAGACTGTTGTGTTTTGACCACTTATTTACACATCCTGTCTGGGACAGTTCTTTTACTGATAGCTGAGCAGCAGGTGGAAGAGTGGCACAGCCTTGGACTTGGACTGTTTGTGATCAGGCCTACAGTGATTTGGCACTTTCAACAACTCTGTTGTTGCAGGGTTAAAGAGGGGAAACTAGATTCTGCAGCACACTGAAATGATAGTTTGGGATATTAAGACTGACATTTGCTAGATAACTTTGTTTTCTTCCGTCTTTCTGTGTACATGCCTAGAAATCACACAGTATCTTGTTTTACCAGAAGCATAAAAGCTAATAGAAACATATTTCTGTATCCAATTACTCCCATGTTAGTCACATGTACCACAGTTAAGAAAGCAAGAGAGGAAGACAGAAAGAGATAAAGAGAAAAAAGGGAATGTGAGAAAGGGTGATGAGGGAGAGGAGGAGAGGTAGACAAACCAACCTGTTTTGTGTTAATTTAGGCACCAGAATATTTGCTTTCTGGTAGTGTTCACTGTCTCAGACACATGCACCATCTTTTAAAAGAGAAATGTCTTTGAAGATAAGCCCAGCTCAGAGGTTTGTATGTATGTAATGGAGGCATTCTAAATGACCTTTAATGCAAGGTTAATAGCTACCTATACTTTGTAACTTCCTCAGCTGTGCATTGGAGAGATCATAAAATATGAAGACATTATTATCCCAGATAATTGATGGAGATATAAAAGATAATTTTGTATCTTATACTGTATAACATCACTGCAGACAGGGTATACCACAGTAGCAAGCTGCAAGAATAGCTGAGTACATAGCATTTCCTCTGATGCTTCAGAGAAATAATATCAAAATTGCTCCTTCTCAGTCTGCAGAGAGCAGCTCCAGTGTCCCAAAACATTTAAGTTGTTAGGTGCTTCTTTTCTGGGTAAGAGGCATTGCTTCTCTCACTGAAGGTGGTATGATGTCTTCATCCTTTGCATATGCAATTCATGACAGGTATCTAACATCCTCTTCTCTGAGTCACCTTCCAGGAAAACAAGGCACTGGGAATTCCAGACAGCATGTGGATACAATTCAAGGGAAGGTGTATTTGTTATCTCTTCAGTGTATTCATCAGAAAACTTCTCAGAAAATGTTTCTGCTGTTCCAACTTTGTTAATTTTGCCTGATTATTAATCCATCAGTGTTTGTAACACTGTGTGTTGCCAAACAGTGAACAAGCTTTTGGCATGGTCTCGTGTCGTTTTTAACTTTACACTGGCAAGTATTTAATTGTTTGGGAGTTAGTCCAACGTACACTGCCCTTCCCATTATTGATTGCTAGAGCAGCCAACATGTTTTGTAACTGCCTGTTTTAAAGACCGACAACTGCATTTGAAGTGTATAGTCTGTATTTTGTCAGCTGCAGCAGGGAAACATCTTTGGAACAGGATCACATAATGCACAGACCTGATAGATGGACTCAATTAAATCAACAATAATATAGCAGTTGGCACACTCAGTGTAGCTACTCTGATCCTGCTCTAAAATTTTTCCAAATCCTTTTTATTCTCCAAGCCTCTGATCAAAACTTCAGGCCCTTTATAACCCTCATTCAAACATCACTTCAGAGGTTAACACATTTGAACTCACAAAGCAATGCTTTTAACTTCTATCCTGTGGTCAATAAGAGGCTAACTCTATCTATAAACAGTGTCAGATGGTGTCTCACACATTGCACTTAAGAAACCTTACTCCTGATAGTTCCTTGACCTTGGTGGCCTTGCAGACTGGCCAGCTTAAATGACACTGAACAGGGTACCAATGGAGAGATCACACGCTTGATACTGTAAAGCTGACAGCAAACTGACAGCGCTCAGGGTGTGAGGAAGGAGGAAGGAGAGCATCTGAGGAAAGTGAACAATGAAGGCTGTCCCAAACCAGCAGGTTAACATAATTACAGGATATTTTAATGGTCATATCCCTGTATTTTTTTTCTGTTTACCATATTTGATTGGACTAGATGATCTCTAGAGGTCCCTTCCAACACATAGCATTCTGTGATTCTGTGGTTCTAGAGAATTAGAAAAGAAGATTTGATCGTGGTTGTTACCCTTTCCTTTTGTGTCTGGTAGTGTTCTAAATTACAATAATGCTAGCAACTGCTTGGACCAGAAACAGTATTGCTGTAGAGCAACACTCCCATTGGCAAACAAAGGCTGGATCTTCAGCTGGTATAAATATGGGGAAATTTTGTGACATCTGTGGTTGCTAAGTTAGCTTGTACTAGCTGAGGGTCTGGTCCAAAGAAGCACAAAGAGGAATTCAGCGTTCAGTTCCTATTGCAAATCCTCTAGAAGAAAAATGACTACCAGCATGTTGGAGCTGAAATTGTATGAGAGGATTCAGACTTTTTTATTTCAAGGCACAAGGTTACTAAACAAAACTGTTCATAATGTAGTGTGAAATGTACCCATATCGAAGACTGAAGAGAGAAGGTTTTTCATCTTGGTTGCTTTGATGAGGATGACAGCACAAAATCTGGGGCAAGGTAGAGTCAAACCCTTCCAGTTCTTCAGCGAGCACTCTTAGAATGGGCTGGATGTAAACCCCTCCACATCCAAGATCTGTCCCTAGATCTCATGCCAGATTTGCACCGGGTGATTTGTGTCAGTTGAAAATATCATATGCTGTACAGCTGATGTGCTCCTACTGTAGCTGCAGAGCCGTTAGCAAAGCTCTGTTATATATCCTTTTGTCAAGAGCCAAACTAGAACACGGACAGTTTTGCTGCTATAAATAAGGCTGTGGAGTCAGCTTCTGAAACCCAGCTGTGTCCATCAGGATCGTTTCTCTTCATGCACCTGATGGATTTAGCTGACACAAGTCTGCAATATGCATGCAGCCTACAATCTATTTCTAGGCTCTTGAGCACACAAAATATTTATTACACATGCCTCTGTTCTGCAGCAGCATACATTTTTATGTTGTATGTTGTGGGAACAACTTGAACATGCTGTACCTAAAAGTTTACATATGCTGAGCTGGTGGGAAGAATGAGGAGGGGTGGAGGGAGATATATTTCTGCCATGCTGACATAGTTCAAAGGCCTGCATTTCTTACTGTTCACAACTGCAAATTGTTTGGTTACTGAGTTGTTATAGTTCAAGTCTGTAGAGAATGACAGTGTGAAAATGATTGTGGGATTTCTTTCTCTTCTTCCCTTGCTCTTCAGATGTGGTTTGTTGAAACCAATCAAAGTATCAGTGGGACTACCTGACACAAAAAATAGGCATTTGTTTCTGAACTGCAAAATCCTTTCAAATTACATACAATATCTGTCTGTCCATTTGCTGCTGAAAGGAAACAAATGTGGAAAATCAGACACCCAGGTTTCAGAAATAACTGAACTGAGATTAGCTGGTTAAAGACAGGTAAATTTTGAATCAAGGGTTTATGATGTCAACTATCGTACAAGCTTAATGTGTCAAGCAGGAGAAGAGTGTGGTGATTTTCACCTTTTTCAAACATAACATTTGAAGATGCTTAGTCAGGATGCTTGAAGTTTTTAGGTATTTTTCCTTCCTATTTGCTACTTCATATTTATTATGCATTGGATTACAGTAACTTGGGTTATTCCTTCTTTGAATCTAGTTGCCCATCTCTATAGTTGATGCTGTCAGAGGCAGGTAAATTGTTTATACAGCTGATTCCTGTTTAGTGGGTATAATGTTACTGTTATTTATTTTGTAGGAAAACAGTGAAGTTTTTGTTTAACTCCAAGTTTATTTTCTCAGGGAGCAGCTGAAAAACTTAAATAACAGTAAATCTCTGGCTTTGCTATTCTACCTTTGGAAAATTTCACTTCCGAATGTCTTTAGAGATGTTTGCTTGTGGGAAATTTTCAAAGATGGACCATTTGGCTTTGCTGATGTATGTGTTCCAGGAGTTTTGACAAAATCTTTTTGAAATGTCTTAATTTTTTTTCCCCAAATGGAGAAATGGCAATATTTTCATCACAAGATTAATTCTTTCCGTGTAACTCATGATCAAATAACAGGTTCATTGATCAATTCTTTTGTCTATAAACATAGTTTAAACATCACTTTTAAATGGAAAAGATAGACCAAACAATCTGATAAGGATTCTTAATTGTGTACACTGCATGTCTCGTTGTAATTGCACAGCTCTGGACTCACTGGTTGCAGTACCTTTATTATTAATAACAGAAACAGACTCTCCATTCTGCGTTTCTGTAACTTCTCTGCTGGATTGGATTTGGCATGCAATTTTGTATGTCTTTGGCTAAAACCTGTACCTAGATGATGTGTATCTCCACCTCCAAATTCATTCCTTTTTGCTGAAAGCATACATGGAGCATAGAGGTGCATTGCATTCCTAGTCATCTGATTGTGTTCTGTAGTGCACAAATATAAGGTGTCTCATAACACGGTGATCTCTCAGAAGATGGAAAGGCTGTTGTGCAAACTGCTTTCTGATCAAATCAAAAGTACTTGCCTCTAACAAGCAAAACAAAGAATGGGAGAAAAGTGTTTTCATCTCTCATTTATTCTTAAAATGGCTCAGTGAAGAGAGCCCATTGCTTTGCCTGCTGATACAAAGCGGTCTTATGCCAGTGTTTGAAATTAACCTTTGGTCAGGCTGATCAGTCAGTTACAGGACCACCTTTTCCTGATTCTTCCATTTTGAAATGTCTCAGTTTGGGACTGAAAACAACATGGCAGGAACTAGAGAGATGCAAAACCTTGAGAAGGAATTTGGTCTTTTTCTAGTACATTTCTTTGAGGGGAGCTTAAAAGTTTTGAGCTCACCTCAAAAGAGCAGTATGACTGAGCTAGAGACAAGAGCTCCTTTACCCTTATGAAGGCTAGAGCCTGACCTTGGATAAATGATGGGAGTGCATCTCCTTGGTCTGTGTTCAGTGAGGATGGGTCAAGCCAAGTAACAGCAGCTGTATACCAATGGCAGAGATAGCCTGACTACCCCAGGAGAGGAGGGAGGTTTCAGCCATAGAGGTTAAGTGCAAAATGGTTTTCTCACCGGGGAACTAAAAATAAACACTGTGACAATCCTCATCCCGTCAGTTACTTGACTGCTTGAGAAAATGTAAAGTACCAGCTGTAAGCTGGCCTAGAATTACCCACTTGATGCTTTAAGCATTTCCTCGATGAGTGAAGGAGAGATTTGATTGTCTCTATCTTTGAAAGGTGATAGAAATACTCCAGAAAAGCATGTGCCAATTACATGCATTAATGTCTCCAGGAAAAAAACAACCCCACAATTCTCAGCTGAGGGTATTGTAAAGATGGCATCTCCCATCAAAGCACAGAGCATAACACAGGACAGCAGGCTCTGACATGGACGAGTGATAACTAAAGGCAGAGAGATACCTGCAGTGTCTTGTGAACTTCCTAGAGCCTGTCACTGAGAAGCAAAGGCTGTACAGTGGATGAAGCTGGTGGTTCTGAATTCCTGACCTCAACAGATTTTGCCTTCGTTACATAAGAGTGAGAGTGCTGCCTCTAAAATAAGAAAGGAGAAGTTACTGTGATCACTTCTGACAGCTACATGCAAGAGTTACACAGGGGCATTTGACCTCTGGTTGTTTTGAGCAGCAAGGACTCTGTTTTACACATTGAGCCTTTGGAGAGTACACAAAATTTGCGTTTAATTCTGAAAACTGGGATTTATATACCTGTAAAAAGAAATTATGTTCTGTGCTGACATCTAAAGTGACTAGTACTTCTCATTTTATCTAGCATTTTATGTCATAGTAAGAACGAGCACAAATTCATACAGAAAGTGTATCTACCCTGCTCCTTTTTCTCTAATGTCATAGAAAGTTGCGCTGGAGATTGATGAACCAAAAGGAAAAATCTTGGGATCTGTCCCTTTTCTGGCATAATTCAGTGTAGACAGGAGCATACATCAGTTCAGTATCTGACCTCTTCAGCCAGGAGAGAAGTTTTTATGTTAAGATTCTGTGATTATGTCCACCAAGGATCTGTAACCTTTCAAAATACTGGCAAAAGAGAACAAATTGCAGTTAGGGCAAGAGAATTGTTGAAAATTGTGAACTGCAGAAGCAGCCACAAGCGTGTGCAGCTTTAGAGGTAAAACTCTTCCCTTTTTTCACGTAATATCTCTTGGTCGGTGTCGGACGCAAGCAGCTCGTTCTGAGATGCTTTTCATTGTTACTCTGTGTTATGTTCCAGATGGGTGAGTGTTTAGCCCAGGACACTGACATAGCTTGTTGGAACAGCCTTGCCATTTCTGATGTTTACCTCCGGTATTCCCCATGGAGGGTTTCTGGAGAAGACTGATAGCTGTAGGAATCACCCAGCAAGCCTGTTCTACCTGTTGCATCCTGGGGATAGCTGCAGTTGTAGGCAGTGCTTCATTCTCCCTTTGAGATGCAGAAACTGGGTTACTTGTAAGAGATTCAGTGGGTGATGAGACACAAATACATCTGCCCTTGGCTTGCGTGACCTGACAAGGCTGAATTGCCTTTGGTGAAGCTGTGTGGGTTTATAGCAGCTGAAGAACTGGCCCAATAGGACATGAAGAGCTTCCTACTGCAGATGAAGCAATTCACCACCCACTTCTATTATTAGCAGTTGAAGGCTTTTTCAATCAGGAAGAATGGCAAAATTGATTTCCTTTTTGTTGGGCTCTGAAGTAAAAAATGGGCCGCTGTCATGAGAGAGGTTGAAAAATACCTGCTGATTTTAAGAGATTATACAGCTGCTGACTTGTATTAATTATTTATCAGCATATTAAGCGGTCATTACCAGTGATGGAGATGAGTGGAATGCTACTATATATTTGGCTGGGAGATTAATTTAGGGAAATGACAACATATCTCTGAAAATCACATGAAAGGTTTTGAGTGCCCTGTACTATGATATGACACATGAACTGGGTCCAAGAGCCTGAGAATCTGAATTCAATTTGTGAGACTGTCACTGACAGACTGTGTGACCTCAGGGAACTTATATTAGCTCTGTGTGCCCTATTTCCCTTTTGTTAAAGAAGAATAAAAGGAAAACTTTCTGTTTCTCATGTTTGCCTGCATAAAGTCAGGGCCACTCGTGTTTTTTTTTTTTTTCTGTACTGCACCAAAAAGAATGAGACCCAAGTCTCTTCTAGAGGGGCTCAGGGCTTTACCATAAAAATATTGTTTGAAAAGAACAAATTCTGTCATATCTGGAACGTTGAATCCCAAAGCAAAATTAGAACAAGGCAACTCTGGGTTTTTACACACAATGCTGGTTTTTTAATTAGTGCTTCAATCATGCATCTTTTTAAAAACTGAATACAATGATGTTTACAAAAGAACTAACTACATACTTTATTGTCACCAGCGAAGGACTAAAAGGAGAAGAAAGGATATCATGTAGAGACAGTCTCTAGTGGGAGATCTCTTTGAGAGGGAGCTGCAGAATTGAGTCCAGCATTTACCCAGTACTGAGCAGTTTAAAGCACAAATGTTTTAAGTTCTCACGGTTGTATGGACTGAGTGCTGTCTTGCTCTGAAAGCACAAGGGTACAGTTCTTCTTCTTGTGCACTTCCATGAAGTGTTGGAAGTTCTCTCTCATTATTTCCTTGGTCTGTGCCCCACAGGCCCAACTTCCCCACTGGCTTGGGAGTCACAGTTTCAAGCTAATTGAAACTGCATTGCCTCTGATCCAAGGAGTTGTACGTGTTCTCTTGGGGCCTGGGTGTTTAAGAAACATGTCTTCTTTCCCTTCAGAGATGCAAAATAGTTGAATAGGGTGACCTCAGACAGTATATCGTGAGATTCCCTTGGATTCACAGTCAGCCGTCTGCCCTGGATACAGATGGTAGGGGATGAGAGTAAATCCCTGAGGGTAGAGACCCATATGCCTGTGTGTATTTGCCAGTTGTACAGAGGGTCACCCGCTGCAGCACCTCTTTAAAAACTTATCATTAAGCCCGTCTCCTTTGTGAACTTTCTCATTATCATTTCATTGTGCTGTGCAGTTCTGGCCTGGCGCAATGAATATTGACTTCATGCTTGCTTTTCTAATTGAATTACAGGGCAGCAGGCTGAGCCACTGAAGTTTCCTGCCTGCAGTCCTGCTTCCCTGGCAGCCAACTGAATAGAGTCTGAAAGAAAAGCTGTTTGCTTGGGCATTATGGATAACAGAGACCTGTCATGAAGCTGCTACAATGATTTATTAAAAGACAGAAGAAACTGAGAAAGAGTCTTGCTTACTTTCAGCACCAGCTGCTTGCTTTGCTTGCCTTCTTTCCTTTTTCTTTTTCCTTCTTTTGTATTTCCTTTTAGCACTTTCTCTTTCATTCACTCTTTCTTTCTTCCTCTCCTTCCTCTCTTTCTTTTTCTCTCTCCCTCTCTCTTTCCTGATCTTGCCTCGCCTTATTAAAAAAAAAAGAAAGAAAATGTCAGAGAAAAACACAAGCAAAGCTTCAAGCAAAACCATCATTCTCCAATAATTAAATAACATTCCTTGGCTAAGACAGATGTGTTTATCATTATGATCAAATCATAGCAAAGAATACAAGCATTTCACTGTAACTGCTACAGCAAACATCATCCCACAAATGTCTATTCAGTGTTAGCAAATCTTATTTAGGAGAGTATACTGGGAAAAAAACCCCTGGACTCTGTAGTTCACCTTTTCTTCCATTGAATTTAGTTGTCAGGCTCTTACTGGTGTAAGAAGGAGTGGAGTAAACCCTGGTCTCAGTGGCCTTGCAAGCACCACATTATATTATGTAGTTAGACAACAATTCAGTTTACAATGGTGTAGTAAAATGTGGAAACTCTAAGGTTTGCTTATGGAACTGCTTTTACCAAAAAGGCCCAGAGCTCAGGTCGTGGTGCTTAATCAGCCTGGGATCATGCTGTTGCATTGGGTCATTTTTCCTTTTCATTTAGTTTGCACTTGCTCTGTTTTGATTAGGTTTAGGATTTTTTTTAACTTTAAAAATGATTGTTGCTGCTTAAATAATAATATCAAGACGCATAATTCTATTGAGTTACGTAAGTAAAATGTTTAGCTCAAAGCTGTGGGACTAGGGCAGCACTTGTTTTTGTTTTTCATTAAAGTCTGTGCTGGTTTATATTATGCATGGTTTATTAAAGGTGGCGTTTCTGAAGTTTGGGTGGGGAGAGAAAAGAACTTCATACTCAACTCTGGTTAGGGCTAGGCTGGGTCAGAAAGGTTCTCTCCAACCTTTTGGCTAATGAGAAGCTGGGTTTTCCCATGAGAATTTGGGAAGAAGACTTCTTTCAATATCCACTTGCTTGGATATATTTTTATTGTCTCAAACAGAAGATTTTAGCCTGGAAAAAGCTGTGTGCCCTCCTATCTCCAGCTTGACCCCATTCTCCGTACTGCAGCCACTCATCCGTCTGCTGAAGATCCTTCTTGCCCACTTGTCTCTGTGACAGTGATTCAGCTTGTGCTACCCACTTGTGTCCAGAGAGAATCCGAGGTGCAGATCACATCTTCCTGCACCCCTGCCTCTTGAGGCACAAGATGGAGAATTTAACCTTTTACCAGCCTCAGTCTAACTTGTTTATTTACTAGAGTGTAGGTGGCAGAGGGTTCCTTATATAGTGCTTGTCTTGGGTTTCTCTGAGACATATGTCAGAAGTACTGTCTGTGAAGCCAGTGTGCGAACAGCTAGATAGGTGCCATTGCCATTCTGAGTCTGTTTACAGGCAGAATTTACAGTGAGGAACACTGAGCAACTGTTTGGTTTAGTGTATGGATTTTCAAAGAATAGGAAAATTATATAAGATGTTTTGAGGAAAAAATAAAGGACACATTAAAGGTATTATAATTGATATTAAATCTGTTTTACTTTGCTTGATACGGTTTCTTAAACAAAAAAAGGGACAGTGTTCAACTCTTTTCAAAAGACTTGTACAAAGCTGACTGATTTTTTTCCTAGCTTCTCCATCCCAGTCTGTCACCTGAATGTATACTTTGTTTGGTCATGTTGTTATTGTTAGTTTTACTGATTGTCTGTCTATCTTGTTATTCTGTATTATTTACTTTCTCTGGTTTTATGGCCTTTCACTTTTCACATTCTTTAAATCTCTTGTGCAATTCTAGTTAGCCTCAGCATGGAAGGTTGCAATAATTTACCACAGAAAAATCTCACTTTTCAATTGCATTTTTCTTAATGCTGATTTAACTCTTCTCAGTGATTAATCAGGAATTAATATTTGTTTGCAGTAAGTTTATTGGTGACTGGTCTTTGGTAGCCACTAAGCTGTTTGCAAATAAAAGGGAGGGTTTTTTAGTGACCTCATTGAAGAAAAGGGCAACAGGTGGATTTATTCTCAGGTTTACATGACTTGAAAGGGTAAACATGAAGCTTCAGCCAATGCTTTGCATTTTAAAGAAGACTTCCAGGACACTTATGTATATTTGGTAGGTACACTCCAGGTTGAAATGGAATGGCTATTGACTGAAGTTGAAGGGCCTTGTAACTTCATAAATTACTTTCTGACACTAGAATGATTAATATTTGTTGGGAAGTAGTAGATGGGTGAGTTAATTCTCTGATCTGTCTTGTGCAGTTCCTGATTTTTGCAGCTCTCTGCTGTGTGGCCATCAGTAAATCTATTCCTCTTTCTCAGCCTTCTACCATTTGTTTCCCTGCCTTGTCTAGTTTGGTTTGAAGTCTTACAGAGTACTGTCCATTAAGCACTTGTCAGTCAAATCCTTGTATTGTGAGGTCCCCGTTTCAGTTGCTGGCACCAAAATATGAGGAGGTAATGTCATTATAGTAGTAGTCTGTTTTGTGCAGTGTAACACCTGTGTATTTTGTATTATGTTGTAACAACACATAGCAGTGTGAGTGGATGTGTTACTAGACACAAGCACGTGTACATACACAGAAACAGCCAGGTTTTTGGACTGCATTGAGATGTAGCTTCCCCTAAATTAACCTAAAACATCCCAAAGATTGTATTTACCAGGGAGTTTTGGCCACGTAACAGAAACATCTTTACACAAGCAAAATGATTCATTTTCTCACAGCACTTGGTGCCACAGTTGATACCTCAATTAGTACCATTTCCATGGGGGCTTGACTTCTCTGCTGGACACAGACTGGCAAAACTCCTGTGGACTTTACTGGGACAAAGGCTTCATCCACATATTTCGAAGTTTCCATAAAGAAGGGCTGTCAGCCATGTATATATCTAGGAGCAGAATGTAGTTGTTAGCACTTAGTATTTAAAAGCCATGGCATGAGAACCATAAGCAATTAATGCACTGAAAAATGGTATTACAATTCCTCTCACTACAGAAAGAATTTAAGTAAACAATAACAATCTTTCACCATGTTTATCTTAGCTATGTCATAAATTGAAGAATTGAGGATGGTTTTTTTCATGGTTAACTTGTTGGCCTGAGTAACAATTGAGCCTTTGAAGCAACACAAATGATTCTGACCTTTTGCTTAGATTTGGGGTCACTGTAGAAAGGAAGTTTTATAAGCCACCTACACACTATTTCCGCCTGGAATTGGAGAGAGAATCTTACTGGATTACAGGCCTTTCGAACCCTGAACCAGCTTAACTTTGCAATTCATTGCATGAAGCTCAAGACAGGAACTGCTTTGTGTGACATTCTCACATCAAGACTGGTACCCATAAATCAAGATGAATGTCTTTCTGAATGTCTTTTCCTGCTACAGTTCAGCAACAAGATCTGGGCTTGAGGCAGCAACCACAAAGTGAAATGCTTTGGCCTGTGTTATTCAGAAGGTCAGGTCTGAAGATCATGATGCTTCCTCAAAAAGGCTGTGAATCTTTACATTGTATATTATTCTCTGTAATGAAAGTGTGCAAGAAACAGAAGATTTTAATTGCTAGTAATTTGTGTTCAGCAATGGAGACCATTGTGACGTCCCAAAGTTTGGAACGTTTTCAGAAGGAGGCAGAAAGGAAAAAAAATCCTTCAACTTTGAAAAGCACAATGCTTTGACCAGTTCTTCTTTATGTTGGCAGGGATCCTATGTTAGAGTGAGTCTCCTGAAAGGCAACCAAGTTGCCCACCACAGACAACTATGATGAATAACATTCCCTGTCTTTGCAAAAAAGCATTGCTTATAGTACCCCATGCAATCTCAGTATCCTGCAACATGTGGTGCATTTGGTTTTTATTGGATTTTTACAAGCTATTATGGACATTCAGCAAAATTAATCATTGAAAGTGAGGGATAGTTTGTCAAATCAAGACTCCAGCTGCCTGTGTATGAGTCTGCTTTGCTCGTTCTGGCAGCAATTGTGAGTGACGCCTTGGATAAACCACTGCTACAAACAGAGCAGGCAACCGGGCTGGCAGGTGCTGGTCTGAGCTCTGTTATTGACTTCCCAACTGATCTTAAACACATAACTTCATTTATTACTTACTTCCTTTTCCTTCCTTCCTTTTTGTCATGTTTGCCCACGCTGTCCAGTCACTGAAGGAGACTTCTGTATATTTGTATTGTATGTAACAGAAAGATCCTTCTCTATATTGCAGGTTTAGAGTAGCTGCAAAGGCATTCTTCAAGATGTGCTGCCCAAACCACACGTGATTAGCATGTGGAGCTCTTTGTGCAGCAGACTGCTGGGAGGAGGGAGATATGAGATGATGCACTTTGTGCTCGTTGCTTCACCAAAGGGCTATGTGCTGCTGCAAAATGGAAAACAACCCTTTTGGGATTTCAAGACTGTTATCTCTGATGGCAGCTAAGCCAGTGCAGCACTTCCAAAGTTGTTTGCTGCCTTTTGCTAAAATACAGTAGCAGGTAAATCCTTGTGTTGCTTCCAGAAGACAGGAGGCCCACCTTTGCCAGACCTCTGGCATGCAGAACTCCCTAGGTTTGTTAATCTGACATCATCCTGTGGGAAACATCTTCAGAGTCGCTGAATCACCAAAGCAACATCTCAGTTTTTAAAAATTAAAATGATATATAGTGTCCTCTGAATACAAATGTATTGACATTTATCAATCCATTCAATTAAATATGTCTTTCTTAATTTAACAAGCTTTGCTCAGCAGGGTAGTGATAAATGCATACAATTTCACACTCCCGACAGGCATGTTTATAAAGAAAGAAGGAAGGGGAGGAGAGGGGAGGGGAGGGGAGGGAAGGGAAGGGTAGGGAAGGAAAAAAAAAAAAGCAACAGAGCTCCCTAAATGGTAATTCAACTTAATTTTTTAGCAAGACTGTTTTGGTTTCAAAGTTATTCCGTGGCCTACAGCAATGATCAAAGTGATGCTGTAGTAGTGAGTCTCATATAGCGAGAGTACTAGCGTGTGTGCTGTGGCAGGCTTTGCAGTGGTTCAGTCATCGAGGAATCAGGTGCTTTGTTTCCCTCTCTATCAGTGCTGCTGGACTGATGGGATGCTAATGTCCTTTAGCACAGTAGCCCACAGCTTAATCATGGCCAGGAGTGGTAAAGAGAATGGATGACAGAATGGAAAGATAAGGTTTTCAGATATGTGAAAAATTGCCTAGATTTACCTTTTTGGGGTCATCAATTAAATATTTGTAGCTGTCTGGGTGGTTCCCTATTGTTGAGATATTTTTGGTCTAACAGACTCGAGTGAAATACTCAATAGGAATGATGTCTTAGAAGAGCTATTCCATTGCACACTAAAGGGAAGAATTGACTCTGCACACTTTGCATCAGCAGGAAGACAATCTGTGGCATTGCTATCTTGGTATGTATTGTAAGCAATCCCCACAGTGGCGCATATGTAACATACTCTGTAACTTTTGCAGTCATTTCTCAGGGGAGCTTTTCAAGACACACAGACTGGAGAATTTTGGAGGAGCTGGTGTATTTCTCAATATACATGAAACATAGTTTGATATTGGCATAGGATTGCTCCGTGCTTAGACCATTTATTAAAGTCTAGACGCAACATAAAAGCACGTAAATTGGTTCCAGTTGTCTCTAGTAAAAACTTCAGCTCGAGCTGGGAATTGATTGGTGAATCTCTTAGCGTAATTAAAATTGACTGTTAAAAGTTTCTCCCCCTTAATTGGTAACACTTACTTTGGAAGTCAGTGAGTTAAGATTCTTGCTGGATCATTTAAAGGAGTTCCTGTATATAAGATCAGAATTCAAATGTAGTTTTATGGAGAGGTTTACAGTTATGTTCCACCCCGGTGGTCTTTCATCCTGTATCTTTCCTATTGAAGATTTATGCTATCATTCACCACAGCCTAATTGTGTTTTGATAAAAATGAAACGATTGCTGACGCATTTCAGACTGAAAGCTGGTGATATTTTGAAGCTTTGAGTAAGCTGATCTGAAATGTTGTGCTGCTCAAAGCCTCTGTCTCCCTGCAAGGCTTCATTTTCAATTCCAGCATTTGTTAGTTGGTTTTGTATGGATTCTAACAGGCACCTATAACTGCTTTCTGAGTGCCCTGCCAGCAATGTGTTATTCAGTGTGCTTGACAGCTGTCCCATGCAAACTGTAGGAGAATTCTGGAGGAGAATTGTGTGGAATGGAGTCTTCTCTTTTAGATTTTTTTAAATTACATGGGTTTAAAATTACATGGGTTGTTACATTTTATGATAAAGCCCGTTCACGAAAGCATGTCTTATCCTTTGAGTACCAGACAGCTAGGGCTGTAGTGGCATTTAGCTGCTTAAGGATATCCTTCCACAGTCTTGGTACAGACCCAGTTCTGCAGGTTGGTGTTATTCAGGATGGTACTACCGGACATACTTAGCTCTCTTTAAACATAAGCTGTCTTGTCCTGACTAGCCATGGACTTAATCACAGCATTAACTCCTTTCTTGAGTCAGGCACTAGAGATACACTTAATTCTCCTCACAGTCACAGTATTTTTAGCACATCACAGACAGTGCTTATCATCAGTAAAATGTAAATGTATCAGGGGATCACATTACATCCACTGTTATGTGCAATACAGAACCTTTATCACCAACTAGACCTAAGATGTGGAGCATTCTGTACTAATGTCACTCACAAAAGACAGGCAAGCAAACACTCAGGTTACTTGGCCGGAGGGTGATACACTTGCATAGTTGGAAATTGTTTTGGAGGACACAGTTAAGTTCTTGCCAACATTTGGTGATGCATGCAGAATCCATTACGGTGTGATGGAGTTTATTAAACCCTGTTAGCTAACCATCATAACCATGAAAACTGAGGTGTTAAACTTTTACATGACTTAGTGTTGCTGCTGACGTATGCACAAGTATATAAATAACTATTTTAGATACTTCTTATGCGACCATGATGGGCTCAGCAGTGCTTGGTGAATAGGAGATCAAGATCAGTGCTCCATGCAGTTGTTTGAAAGGAAGCACAGTGTCACTTGGACTGGTGCTAGGGTGTTCTGAGGTCAAGCCCTGAAAATTCAGGAGGTGTTCAAGAATAATATGTGGGTCTGATCCCAAGCCATCGAAATCACTAGGGATATTTGGTTAGTATCAGTGCATGGGCAGTGTAGATTAGGCAGACTGGGTGAATCAGTATCTTTCATTTCAACTGATTCTCACAAAAGCATATAAGAGTGATGTAAGGTATAATTTAGTGTTAAGTGAGTACTTAAATACTTTTGTGACTTATTCTCTCACCCTGAACCAAGGGCCTCTGGTAACAGAATTCCAGAGCTATGCAAATTAGATCTGGACTTCAGAAACGTTTCAATTATGCTATGCTTAAGCTGCCTAAATAGTCCTTGCTATATCATGTATGTACTGCAGTGCTTGTATTCCATACCACTTATATGCACTACACTATATTCCTTTCAAAGCCGCAGAGACATATCCCACCCTTAACTTCAAGCCACCAAGCTACGAACTAGTGATGACTCAAAAAGTATATAAGTATTACATTTTGAGGCATACATTCCATTTGTACAGACCCAGTTGTCTTTCAGTACTTCCATCAACTTTTAAAAAAGCGACATTTCTTTAGTAAATTACAGTACCATCTTTATACCTCTCAGGTAAAGTAATGGTTAGGAAAGGAACCCAGGTATTGCCATGGACAAACTCTAGGTGTGTGATTTTAACAGTCCTGTAGAATGTATTGAGAGGGATTTCTGAATGAGATTTGTTTCTTCTCCTGCCATGCAAAACCATTCTCTGCTTTTCTGTATGTACATTTATTCATATACAGAATCATAGAGTAAGTTGAGTTGGAAGAGAGCTTTAAAGATCATCTAGTCCAACCCATATACACACACACTCCCCCAAAGACGTGCTTGCACACTTAGATATTTACAACACTGAGCTGTTAAACTGTACTGAGAATGAAGAAATCTTTCAGCTTTGCAGAGGGAAGAACACAAAGATTGTGTGACGGTATATAGGCCATGCCACGATTGACAATGACCCCTTAGTTACTCATTGTGCAACTGAAATCGAAAAGATGAGTTCTCCTTCTTTTGGCCATTTTCTCCGCTTTAGACAGAGGCTCAGTGGGAACAAGTGGTGATAAGCATGCCCAAAGAGATTGCTATAAGCATATTTGATTTTCTTTTCATGTATGCAACACGATCCAATTCCTTTTAAGGAGTAAGGTCATTTAAGTGTGTCATGCCAGAGGTTTCCCATTTTCCTCGCATTCAGTTTCTTAAATCTCATTGTCAGCCATGTTCCCTTTGACTATCAGAGCAGCTGCTTGGGGGCTGCTTGTGTGGTTATAATCCCATTAAAAAACTCCTCCATTATGTTGCTAATATATTTATACAGAAACTAGTCACCTGGGATTAACAGTTGATTTTTCTCCCTGGACAAACTGTACTCAAACAGAATCATTCCCAATCCCCTGGCTTGTTAGATACAACCAGTTGCATTTGTCATGGTGCCAAATTGGCTGAAATAGATTAGCAATTAATGCAGAACATGCTTTCCTGTGTTTGTAAAGTACTTGTAGTCATCACTGACAATCATATTCTCATCAGCTCTTTCCTGATAGTGCTGAGATGGCAGATATGTCAGGGCTTTGGGAGCTTATGGTCTTTCATGGGAAATATGAAAGGCATTAAAAGAACATTCTGACGGAGCAGGTGAGGAATCTGACAAAAAAAAAAAGAGCCCTTAAAAAGCATTTCAAAAGATATTAGCCTGTAGGTTTTTCTCAGCCATTTCCAAGCGTGCAAAGCTAAGGAAGAAAAAGTAACTGATGTATGTGGGGGGAATGCAAAACCACTGGATACATCTGTGCTGTGGTTTTTAGATGTGACTGCAACCATAGGGCCACTTCTAAGGTCACTTTAGACTGGTCAGAGTGAGGTACTGATCACAACCATGCCATGCAGATTCAGTCGAGGCTGCAAAACCCACCTGGGATGGCCGAGCAAGTGCTCAGGCATTTATCCTCTGATGAGGTTTGTGCTGCTGCTGCTTTTGCATGGCTGTCAGTAGTTTATTGGACTACTCTCAAAAGTAGTGATTCTGCTGGATTGCATTGGTTCTCTTTGTGCAGCTTGAGTTTGGAGGCAGGGACTTTCTATATCATCTGAGGTCTCACCACCAATCTGCTTCTCCATGAGAGGAATCTCTGACCCGCTATGAAGAACTTTTTTTCTCAATCTTTATTAAAGCCCAATTATCACCCCAGACCTTCTCTCTCTATCCAGTATGACCAGCTTCAGAGCAAGAGGCTTCTTATAGCTCCAGCCACTCGGAAAGACTTTCCATCTCACCAGCCCTTCACCAGGTTTCCATGTCTTTTTCCTTGCCTCTGTTTCCTAAGTTTCTTAAGTTCATTCTGCTCCTGATTTTGCTTCTCTCTGTAGAATTTGTATTGTAAAACATTTTCACATCCAGGACTAAGGGTTTTTTGTTTGTGCTAAGTACTATTGTAGGATGAACTCAACTTACATTGAACTGTGTTCTGAACAGGAGGCAGAATGACTTTCTGCAGAAGGCAGTGGGCTAGCAGTTAATAGATCTGGGCGTAATATCCCACTTTGATATGGTCCTTAACTCTGGGCAGGTCACAGTATTGCTCAGTGCTTCACTTGTTCATATACAAGGCAGGTAATACAGTGGTTTTACCTATATTAAATGTATAGCTTTTCCAGTTGTTGTGGCAGGTGCTGTAATATATGTGTTCTACTAAGGCCTAGCACAATGACATGGGCTCCTAACCTAACTAACAGTGGGTTATGCCTGTCTAGTCCTCTGAAGGCAGGAGGAAGCAGGGAATAGTTAGCCTTGCTCTGGGAACCAGAGCAGCCCAGCCTGAGGAATGATCAACCTGAGATGGGATATATCAGGCGGCCAAGGACTGAATACTGTTCTTGCAAAAGCAATTCTGCTGTAAGAATATCTGAGCTTTGTAGACCCCAGTACAGGCCTGTCATATGGAAGCCCATCTTGAATCTCTGTTTTTGATTCCTGCGAGCTGTGCTTTTTTCTCCATGCACGTTCCTATATCCTTATAATTGGGCTCTGTCCTTCTGAAATGCAGTGACTGAGCCTGCTAGTCTGCAGGATAAGAGTGTCACTTAAATACTTCCATTGTATTTTAACCCCTGTTGTGATGTGGAAATTTCTGATAGAAAAGTACAATTTAGGGGGTCTAAACTGAAAGCATTGTCTATAGCTAGAGCAAGGAATTGGAGGGGCACGACGCACACAGAAGAACAAAGCATTCTGCAAAAAGTAGTCATTCCAAAGTGCAGTTCAGCTGCTTTTAACCAAAATGTCTAATGTATGGCTTGCCAGTGGCTTCAGTCTCTCTTTTAATTTCCTCTTAGGGGAAGCAGTTCCTTGGAACCATTCTGGTCTCCTTGCACTGCTATGTTGGCAGCGAAACTCGCAGAGCCAGCTTCGGGAGCCTCCTGCCAAAGGTGTTAGGAAAGAACTGTTTGTGTCAGAGTGCTGGGGTAACTCCCAGGTCCCCCAGTACAGCACGATGTGTAGGGCTTCAGTTATCACTAGCTGTCAGAAGGTCCCCAGGAGCTCCTGAGTCAGGAACACGATTCTGTGTAGATTTGAGGCAGTTCTTAATTGCACTGGGAGGTCAAACCACTCTTGCTGGCCACCAAGAGTTGGGGCCACAAAAAACTGTCTTTTACCCAAACCAGACACTCTCCAGTCATGAGCTGAGCGCAGCTTGGTGGAAGCAGGAGATCCAGCCCAAAGGTTTGTTCAAATGTTTCCATTTCATGTGGCTTGGTATTGTAACATTCTCCCGTGGTTCTAACAAGTTGTGTAAAATTGTGAAGCCAAAGGAGCATTCTTCCTTTAAAGTCTCAAAATTAAGAAAAATGGTTGTGGGGTTGGAAACTTGGGAGAGATGTGCTGTGGTTATCTGCTGGTCCAAGAATAAAATTCCTATGGCTTTGTACAAAAGCACGGAGTAGTTGTCTGTTAAAAAAGAAAATTAAGAAATGAATTCAAGTTGGGGCACCTTTTTAGTGGCAGCTGGACAACGTTTAGAGGATTTGAGAGGCCACACATTTCCTCCTCACATGCCTCTCTGTGATTCCAGTAAGTGCAAGAAGTGCAAGTCAGAATTTTTTCCAGGGGAACCGGAGAGACGAGAGCAGCAGCATACACATAGCTCACACAGCCTGCAGCTGGGCTTTGAAAGGAAATACACCTTGGTCATGGGAAGAGTTGGTATGTAGCTGTCCAGACTACAGCATCAACCACATTGGGCCAGGGCAAATCAGACCTTTGCTGTCAGAGTGTGCTGCAGCATTCTTGAAGGCACTCTGACTGCCTCGAAGATACAGAGTTGGATTGGTTGTGACCGTAGCGGTGGGTCTGGCAGGACATATCTTAGAAGTGGCTATGTTTTGAGCAGGAGAAATTCAGTGGCTTCTAGTTGCTTTATCCAGAAGGAAAGGGCCAGACTCTTGCCTTTGTGGGATAAAGGAGGTTACACATTAGCTACACATGAACAGGGTGATCCATTTATATAGGGGGAATCCAGGCTGTCTGTGGGATTGATAAATGACTCTGAGAATGAATAAAAATAGTTGGAAAAGCTTTTAAGTTTTGTTTAAATTTAACCATCAAAAGTCAAAACATTAGAGGGTGTTTAGAGAAGTGCCTGAAACTTGGAGACCCTGAGAAGAACCAGAAAGGGAATCAAAGAGCCTAGCAAAAAAAACCCTCAAGGCGAGAGAAAGGGGGAGATTAAGATTAAACAAACCCGTCCGAATAAAGCTAATCATCTGAGATCCTGCTCCACTGAGATCAACGGGATGAGTATTAGGGCCTCAGGATGTTACTGGGAAGGAGCCAAAAAAGAGAAAAGCTGTAAGTTTTGGGTTGGCTGGAGAAGTCTAAGCCAGGCCACATTGGGTGGTATCAGTGGAGCCTGCTGTGTAAGAAGAGGTAAAGCAGTGGTACCAGGGAAGCAAGCACGTAGAGGAAGCAAAAAATTATAAAGGCCCCAAACAGCTACCTATGGTAAAGCTGAATAATGGAGCGGCCTAAGGGAAAGGAGTTCTTGGCAAAGTCTGGAGAATGTATAGGTATCCAAGTAGGAGTTTGGATTGTTTATATTTATTGCAATGCTGTCAGTTGTCAGTGTTAAGAAATCTTCAGTTATATCATGACAACCTGTTTTTGTTCCATTGGCCATAACTAAACCTGCTGTGTGGCTTCCCTGCCTCTACTAGTTCTCAAGTCACACATGGTGGCTGATTAGCTTCTTCAGTACCAGCTGCTTGGCTTCAGCCTTGGAGATCAATGGTGATTTGGGTGAAGAGCGGATTTTGGCTGCTACAGAGCCTCTTGCTGAGCCAGAGTTTCTCCTTCCTCTTAGCTCCTGCTAAGATGTTCCCAGTAGTGCCAAAGAAAATAATGATGATGTTAAGAACTAAAGACTTGGCTGTTAGGATATTTATTTCACTCATTTTCTTTTTGTATAAAATCATATTTTAAAAATTGTTTTGTTTAGCCTTTGTTTATAATTATTGATGTGTTTAGTTCTGTTATCATTGCTAACCTTGACCATTGGAACCTCTGGGCAGGGATTGCATCTCCTATTTAGGGTCCTGAGCTAGATTTCCTTGACTCCAAGATCAAACCCTCAGGCAGAGCACTAAGGAATTCCTGCAAAGATTTGCATTTGCTTCATTTTACATGCTGGGCCCAGCTGTTGAGCTTGGTGATGGCAAGGAGCCCTCTTTCTCCCCTGCATGGGATTTCCAGACTGCCAGACCCTGCACAGGGGAAGAACAGATGTGACTGGCCTGTTTCCCCTCTTCCCTCTTGCAGAGCAGGGAGTGAATGGTGCTGCAGCTCCACCCTCCATAGCATGCCAGCACAGCCAAGCCAACAAAGGGAGCAGGAGGTCGTCTACTGAGAACACAGCACTAACCCAACACACATCATTCCACAAAGGACTTATCCCTATCCACCTTTTTCTACTCACCTTACTTGTGGCTTCCTGCAGCTACACAGTGGGCTTGCAGAGTGCCTGTATTACCCACTGTCTGCGGCCCTGTTGAATCTGAAAGGATTGCTTATGGTTTGTAAAGGCAGAGTTGTGTCAGTCTTTACAGGGTCAGGAGCTAGGTCTGTTCAGGCGTGTTACACATTGTAGGTCTCTGTTGTGTTGTATTCTACACATACAATTTATCCCGGAGAACTGTAGAGTCGGTGGCGCCAAGAAAACATCAGGTAACCTGAAATGGATCTACCTTTATGAGAAGACCATTGTAGAACGTGTTGAGGAAAGAACTCCAAAAGTAATTCCTCATTTCTCATCTAATGGCTTTAATTAACCTGAACAGTTATGCTCTTGAGTTGTGCATACTTCAGGGACCAGCTCAATGGCACTCTTCCTGCTGCTAGGAGAGTAGGAGCATGACAGTTCAGTTATTGCTGTGCATTGTTAATATGGTTGATCTTGGTCTTGCTCCAAGAGAACCACTAAGCAATCATGGAAAATGAAGGGTAACACATTTTTAGAAGGATTCTGGATAATTTTGGCTATAAAACAGGCTGCATAATCTTGGCAAAAAGTGGATGAATTCATTATCTGCAAATAGTGGAAAATATTATAAATGGCAGTAAATGAAATAAATGGGTGTTTCCACTGTAACATGCTATTCTCTGAGCCACCCAGAAAGAATACAGCTTAGTTTACTGGGTGGGTAGTCCTAGATGAAGTGAAAGATCATGTTCGTGTGCTCAAATGCTTGTTTGGGAGTGAGATATTTTATGCCTTTGTTGCAGAGGGAAATCCATACATTGTACATTTAAGAAGCTATATTTTATGATCACATATGGATGTTGGAGTGAAGCTAAAGGTCTATATGGGCCATATATCTGTTTGCATTCCTCATCTAACCTCATTTTCATTTGCTCTCCTACACCTTAAGGGTTTGGAGAACTTAGTGATTTACTGTAATGGAAAGTCATTGACTGTCCTTATTAGAAGAAATGGATCTTCTGTATGTTTTGGATTTGTTTGTGGGCCAGCACTCTTCCTGTGAACACATGGAATTAAAATCCTGGCAGTTTTTAATAGAAAAAAAATGTTGCCCACTAATGAACAGGATTTGGCTGGATGCTTTTCATTCCCACTTCTTTGGCCTTGGGATATATTCTTTTTGAGAGTCCCTTTGTAACAAAGTGCCTAAGCTCATGCGTATCTCTGAGCACGTGAGTACCGTCAGCAGCATTCGTAGGCCTGAAGTTCTGTCTGAAAGTGTTTTGCCAAGTAAGAAGCTAATAACTTGCCACGTTTAGGCAAAACGGACTTTGCAGTAATTGTAAAGCCAGTGGACTCTGAGAGAGGCTACAGTCATGCTGATGACAGCTCTGGGCTATGTTCAGGGAAGGCAATCACAGGTCCTGCATTTTGTCGTTCATTTCGGTAGGGTCAAGGTTTAACTGCTCATGTCAGAGTGCCCCTGGGTAACTCCAGTGGTTTTAGTGCGAGCCAACACAAAGGATGAACTGAATGACTGTGCTGTATTTTTGTTATTAACACCCAAAGCCTTTATCACACAGACTTCTTGGTTTTGTCCTTTTGCTTTGCACTCAGGTACAAACATATGGTGTCAGGTTTTGTTGACTGAGGGTTATTTTTTGTGGTATTTGTAGGTTGTTATTTTTACTTCTTAATCCATCAGATGGTTACCATTCTAGATGATAGTTCTCCTACAGTACTTCTTTCTATATTGCTACAAAAAAAGAGTTACCTCCATGCTATCTGTATTAAATACCTGTTAAGGTGTATCCTCGTATACCTTGATAAGATCATGGGTATGACCATGGCAGCTTAGCCACTCCTTTTCCCAGTAGCAAATACTATTACAATTTACTGTTTTGCAAAGAAAAATGCATGCAAAACCAAACAACTGTGTGCACTCATGTTCACATCTGGCTCTTTCTATATGTGCATCTACTTTTATATATGCATATGCACATACATTTATATATATATATAAGTTTGTGCACATGTATATTTGAGTGCATATATCTAATTGATTTTAATTAGGTAAGCCTAAGAAGCTTTTACTGGCTTCTGAGGCATTACTAACTGTACTGGTATTTTTACTTTAAGGATAGTTTAAATGTATGGCCACTGCTTGTATACATTTATGTGCTATGTTATGCATGGACAGATCTCTGTTCTCATGCCATGTCTGCTTTTGCAGCCATGCTTCTGCATTTATAAACGGCTGCACTCATCATCCTGTGAGTACAAATAATTGCAACTAAAGAGGTGAGCATTTATAGCTGGCCTTTTCAAAGGAGTCTAAGGGAGTTAAGTACCCAAATCTCATTGAATTTGGTTACCTAATTCTTGTGGCTTCTTTGAAAATTCCAGCCTTAATTAACTATCTTAATTAACTAATCCAATCAACTATCTGTGAACCAAGCAATGTACGAGAGACACAACATGCTAAACCAATTCAGTTTTGTTTGGACAGTAGCTACCTGAAAACTTCAACTGAAACTTCAGTGGCTTTATTATTGGCAGCCATCGTCAAGTGCTTGTAGGGGAATCAAACTGCAACATGTAACACAAGCATTGCTATCCATCCTCATTTTTGGTGTCTTTAGACTCCCAGGGTCTTTGAGATGATTAGTTTCCGTGTTTTGACTTGCTAAGGAGGATGGACGGTAAACTTCACAGACTTCCTTTAGGCATCATCTCCTTTAGATGCTCCTGGGAATTCCTTATGGAGACTACAGAAGGGATAGCTCCTGTGAAAGTTCCCACGTTGGAACACTGAGCCCTATCAGTGCCACTTGGCAACCTGTATTTTTGTGGCACTTTAATCCATGGAGAGACGCCCATGTTTGAGGAGGTTGCTGTTTAAGGAAAAAACAAACAGTAAACAAAGGAAAAAACTTCTTGAATGAAAAACTTCTAAGTCTTTACATCACCCTGCCCAACACTTATTTCTATTCCATAATAACTTTACTTTCTTGCATCTTTTATTTTTTTTCAAATCCGTGTTTCAAAAAAAACCTTTGATGTGGATTTTTTTATTTTCTTCTTTGAGAGCCCATTCTGCTAAGTATGGAAAGCCACAGTTTTAACAGTTCCCCTGTTTGTTCAGAAATAGTATCATTCATATTTGGCATCAGAAGGAAGACTATACTGAAGTCCAAATTTACTCCTATTAAATTAAACCTAATTGAAAAAAGGCAAAGGCATTCATTTACTAGTTAAACAAATGGTATTAAATGTATTTTTTTTAATGTAAAAGAAGAAAGAAAACAGCTTCAACTAAAGAAATGTAAGTGGAAGAGTAGCTATTAAAACATGGGATGGAAGAAGTACACGTTCTTGAAAACTTAAGAAGAAACCACAAACATGTATAACAATAAAAGAAATATACCTTCTTGGCCATTTCTCTTCTCTGTTATTGTGTCAGATGTTTCTGATTTGAGTAAGAGCTTTCCTTCATGTCCCTGAGCTTCTTCCATTTGACTTTACATTGAAGTCATAAACCTGTTGTCATGGAAACAACTGTGACATCACAGCTTTTGCATTAACTTCACCACAGGGCAAAATAAATGAATATGATGGCCTGTGAGGAGAGAGAACCTTTGTTTGAACCAAAAGCCAAGCTTATCCGATTCTTGGCCTAGAGCCCAGTACCCCTAGAGCCTTCAATGGGATCTCAGCCCTGTGTTGTAGGCACAGAACAAACACTGCCTTGTAGCAGACACTCTCTTGAAGCTGATGGTCTCCATAGACAGGACATGACACAGAAGAAAGGAAGCATTATGGGCTATGTTTTAAGACTGGAAAACTGGGGAAAAGAGAGAGAGTAAGCAACTTTACCCCAGGTCACAGAGTGGATTTGAGGCAGAGCCCAGAACTCTGCTCAGATAACTCAGCAGGAGCTGTTGGAGATGCTGAAATGCAAGAGTCAGAGCCTGTTTTAACATATCAGTTCCTGGAAGTCTTTCCCAAGCTCTGTTCAAAACTGAGAAAGTATGCAAAAGGCAATAGGGCTTGGGACAAGTTGAAACATTGCTGCAAGCCTTTTAAAAGGTTCAAAATGTCTTTGCCTTCTTGGAAGGTTTGTTTTAGGAAGGTATACATCTCCAGAACCACATGTGGGGTGAAATCTTTCATGGCAATGTTCCCATATTCTTCCATGGGCCCAGGATTCCATCCTTGGCTTTTAAAGAGCAACACCCAACACTTTATCATTCGAATGTAAAAGAAAAGCAGATCTTTTACAGAGCATAAACATAATAGCTGTTACAGCCAGCCTGAGCTGGTTTCATCAATTCAAGAGTTTTGCTTGCATTATCTAAAGGACCTTAAGACTTAAGAGGTTCCTCTGAATCTTTGATTGCCGCTACTGTCAAGGGGTGACATTGACTGCTTGGCTTACAGTCTATGCCTTTGAATACAGTCAGGAGTCCAACATGAGACTCACGAGTTAAGGTCACTCACGAGTTCTAACTGGCACAATATGTCACAGATGGCCTGTTTCTGAGAATAGCTACAGGTGGATTACTGCAAAGTAGTGTAAGCTCTAGTTGCTCCATACTTTCAGAGGGAAATCACCATTTGGATATTGTCCCATCAACCTGTCTGCCTGCTGGTTTGTAGCTAGCTGTGGTATCAGGTCAGATTCTCCAATGAAGTCAGCATCAAGGCAGTGACTCCCACTAGATAAGGTATTTCTGCCCACAGTCTTACCGCCCCTGACACCCAAAGCCTCCAGCCTTATGAGAGTTACATGGAAGACTGCCATACCACACCCATGGATTTGAACTTCTGTTGACTTTAATGAGAGCTGTGTGGCTAAATCCCACGCAACTCTCAAACTGGAGGGGTTAAATCCATTTTGTTTTTGCCTGTTAGTCTGTGGTTGAGAAAAGAAAATCCCATGTGTTTTCAATTGTTTTAACTGATAAGTCTGGCTAGCAATTGAGAGTAAATCATGGCATCGGCGCACACCCACAACCTAGCTTGATATACGTCTACATTTTAAAGAGACATAAATGAGTCATGAGAGCAGAGCTTTAATTAAAAGGATTGGAAGTGTCAGAATTTTCTTAAATCTTTTAAAGACAAAAAAGACTCACCCTTCCACTACATTTTTTGTGGGGCAATAAACAACTATGATTTGTATAATGGAATTTGAAGACGAGTGTAGGTTTTGTACTTTGAATGCTGAAGTTTTATTAAGATACATAAAATGTAAAACTACTGCTTTTAGCTCAGTAATTGTTTTATCATCTTCAGTTATCAATCTTTTGACTGCAGTAGCCATTATATTAGAAAAGGCTTGCGTAACATATGACAGAAAAATAAAGGCGGGTCAAAAAACATAATCAGACTATCACAGTACTCCAGGCCAAACCACGTGTTCATTAATCGAGCAAAAGTCTTTATGAAGGTGTGTACAGCATTGAATTGGTGAAAGCTGAACATTAATGTTATTGATTTTAAAAAATGGTGACTGGAATAAAATCCTATTGTTTAAAGTCTAAATTCTCAGTGGAGCCACCTTGTCAAAATGTCATAGTCTGACTTGCCATGAAGTGTCAAACAGTGAAACATACCAATCACAAAGCCAAATAAATACAATAAAAACATAATGTTATTAGACAATCCACAAAAAAAAGGAAGAAATAAATTCTTCAGAAACTAGTTTTCCTGAGCAAAACTGAGTTTCAGATAAGTGGTATCCACAGTTCAGTTATATTTATATTTATTTTGTGACAATTATTAGTGCCTAAGGTTTACCAGGGAAAATATTTATCAAGAACAAATGTTAAACTAAAGACTGTGAACAGAAATTCAACTCATATGCCTATTTGATTTTAATATTCCACATTTAGCATTTTCATCTAAAATGCAGGTTGCTTATTTATCTGGACAAAAGGCATCTCTAGAATTAGAACTGATGGCGACAGCATTAGAGGTGGAATACTGAGCTTCCAAGGTTAAGGCAATACCCAACTGTAAAGATAAAGATGAGTCCTCTGTGGGAATTAGATTACTGTATGTAGCAGCAACTGATACCTTATCAATTCCTCAGGAAGATGCTGACCACTCTAAGAGACAGCATATGATGCCAACCACATTGGGTCAAACACTACATGGCAGCTGAACTTAAGTTGTTAAATTGTTTAGTCTGGAAACAAATACTGTCCCATGTAATTTTGCCCATTACCAACTAGTGAGTGTTGAAGGTGAAGTACTTAATATTTGTAAAGATATGTTTGTCAGAAAAACTTAGAAATTTCAGAATCCCAATGGGAAAGATGCATTACAGATTTGAAGTAAATAAATGTGAAAGTTTAAATGGAGAGATACTGTCATGAATGTCTTTGCTTGCCTATTTTTTTTTCCCTGCAGCAATGATTCTTTCTTTAACATGTATAATCATTGTACTGTGAATGCATTTTATAGGGTGTGGTGATATTCCTTGTCAGCTAGAATAGCAGCACCAGCATGAGCAGCTACCTAGCAGTGTTGGAACTAGCCAAGAACTGCATTTTCCTAACTCCTTGTATGACCTACAAAACTGTGTGAGAGATCAGTGCAGAGAAATACTGAAGCAGTTCAAAGTGAGAATCTGGTTTGATTGTGTTGGCTTTTGGAAAATGTGGCTGATTTTATACCACAGCTCTGTAGCCAGCCCTTTAGAGCAAACATTGTCTCTATGTGCCTGTCTCTGTGAGCTCCCAAACTATGTTAATTTTAGTACTAAAGTTAAACTGATATGTCTCTATTTAAGGGACTTTACAGTCTGTTCCTGTAGAAGCATCTGTGTAGATTGGATATAGATGAAAATGTTTCCAGTTAGACAGAGAAAAGGAGAGTGTGAAAATAGTTCCGCTTGGTTAAGAGCAGTTCTTACCTGCTCACTTTCCTTTTCTGAGTCTTTACACAGAAACTCGAGGAGTCTCTGTATTTCATCATTATTGTGTCCTACAGGAAAGGATTCCCTGGAAATTGAACATTCTTGCTAATAAGCTTTTGTGGCTTGGAGCATCTAACGGCAATGTTTGTGACAGCTGAATCACAGTGAAGGACAAAACAAAGACCTATCAGAAGCAGGAATCTCATTTCTTGTGTGCTAGTGGGATCCATCAAGTGCACCCCAAAGGCTGTAATTTCTCTAAGAAAAGCAATGTATGTGTATTGTATCCATCACTGTGCTGTCCAAGTACTTTAACGTGGAGGGCTGTGCCAGTTATAGCAACTGGTACTAGGCAGTTATTAAATATAATCTAATGTAGCCGTAAGAAAGCCATTCTTGCTTGCCATCCTCTGAAACAGAAGCAGGTATTGCATTCATAACTCCTTCTTCCTAGTGCTACAGATTTATCTTAGTTCATTCTGGGGTTATAAGGCTCCACCTAGGAGTCTGGCTTGTAGCCAACACTAGAGGGGAGCTGTAGAGCAAACCTCAAGAGCATTCTTGAGGTGTTTGTTTTCCTTTGCAGGCAGGGGGTCAAAGGAAAAAAAACACATGTGGGATCACATTGAAGGCTGGTTTGGGGCACCAAGAAGTACCTGACGGCTCAAAGGCAGCAATTCTCAAAATTTAGGTCCTGAGAAGAAGTCATGGGGTTAAAGAAAGGGTTCTCTAAGCCAAGCAGAAAGATGGTCTGGTAGAAGACACTTGAAAGAAACAGAGAGAAGAGCATTCAGAAAGGCCATTGCAGAAAGAAACTTGAGGTCTTTTGAATAAATCTAGCTAACTCTAGCTGTTTTGCTAAATCATGGAACTCAGCAGAGAGTGGTTCTCAGGCTTATAGATTGGTGTATCATTTTAAAGAGTACTTTGACCTTGTCTTGTTTTATAAGCAAGAGGGTGGCCGTTATCACATTCAATTGCCATTTTTAAGAAACACGGGATAACTCAATTTCTCTCCATTTCTTTTTTTAGCAAAACAGGTTTCTTGTGGCTTCTGTAATGAATGAGCTAGAGCAAACCAGTAAAGGTGTGTTTTGCCTACTGCACACTGGTCAGTTTGAGTTTAAAGACTCTTGAAAGTTTTCAAGATATGAATGAATGTAAGTTGGAAGCAGAATTATTGCTTCTGACTGACATTCTTCATCCAAAATCAAAATATCTGCATATGTTTTGTTTAGCAGTATTGTTCTCTATTTTGCATTCACTCTTTGCTTTTCTTCTGAGACAGTTTATGTGGAAAAAGTCTCAAAGGATGTCAGTAAAAGAAACCAAACCCAAAACATTTGTTTTCTAGTTTGATACTGTATAGAAGAAAGGAAATAGCTAAATACATAATGAAAAACTTCGAAATAAATCCCACAACGCTGAAGCCCTGTTCCCCAAACAGCAACATAAACAATGAAGTCTACATAAGGACTGACCAGTTATCATCATGTTTTTATCCTTTTGACAAATACACTGTTCAGTGAAGGACATTTATCTGTGCAGACAGTGGGAAAGTCCTCTTCTTGGAAGTGAGAGTATCATTTCAGTCTTCCCATGAAGAGGAAGGCTGTGTTACAAGTTCTCAGAGCTGAGGTAGAGAGGATCAGGTGATGGTTCGCTTTGTTGGCAGAGATCCTTGGTCATGTCATTGAAGGGCTGTCTTGTAACCTGATTTACGTGAATGTAAATCAGGACTTGTCTCCAATGAAACACGGGAAGTGTTATTTGAACAATAAGCCTGCTTTTTTTCTCCAACAGAAATGTTCTGTCTGTGTGGTGGGGGGTATTCATGATTCTCTTCTTCAATGGGTTCTTGATTGCTTGTGCAGAAGGGAAATGCTATGGTGATAATCTTCAAAACAAAGCCTACAGTCATTTCCACTTTTTTTTTTTGTTATCATGCTAATAGACTTATTTCGTGACTTATGTAATGAGAAGTTCCCCTGGTTGTTTTATCCATAATTAATCACAGTGTTTCTGGCTTAAAACATACTTCCTTTATATGTTTAGCTGTTCATTATTGCCCTTTAGTTATTTCCATACAATGTTTTAAATTTGAGGTAAGTCAATGATTTTTTTGTTTAGCTGAAGGTATGCTTGGGCCAACGCCCTGAACTCCACAGAGACACCATCCAAAATTAATTCTCCAGGTTGCAGCTGCATGATCTTGCTAAAGAAGTGAGTAATATTTTGACATTTAATATTAAATGAGTTATCTTTGAAAAATGCTTCCCTGCCCCTGGTGTACCTCAGGCAAATGGAAACATGCTTAACGTGCATAATGAAACCTTAGTAATGGAAAAAATGGGGAACTGAGTCGGCATATCAGCATCTAGAATCTGCAGGACGTAAAAACGGATGGTAAAAGGATGCTGAGGTTAAGACATAAACTAATCAAATTGATTGCATTTAATTGGAGCCCTTTAAACAATACAGCTGTGATTATTCTTAATCCTCTGCAAGTCTATAAAAAGATTTTTGGCAAGTGTTTGATTGTTCAGTGTCAAAAATTAGTTTGTGAGATCTACGGTAGCACTGAGCAGCCTACATTTTCCAGCACTTTACTTCAGGGAGTATTCTGTGCTCAGTTCCTTTTCATCCAAAGAGCACTTGCTGTTCATGGAATTCTCTCTTTATTTTGGCCACCAAGTTGTACCAGCGTTTCACTTTTTTAAAAAAGAAGCAATCTGCTGATGTCACTTGAGGAGTTTTCAGGAATTGTGATTGTTCAGGAACAAGCCCTGAGATTATGGTAGGAAGAGTCTAAACTGCATTGCTTATCTGGCAAGTATGCACTTGGCTTAAAATGCAGAGGTTAAGAAAAAAGTAGAGGTCTGAAGTAGAGTGTATAGCAATTTTTCTGAAACATATAACATCATCACTCCTTGAGGACATTTTACATAATTCACTAATTGTGAGCAATTCAGCTTTCTCAAACCTTTGCCAATGAAGCCTTTATACCATCACATGCCACCATTTGTCTGCAGCTATATCCAGCTTTATCTGCATACATCAATGCTATGTTTCCGGTAAAGAATGTTATTGCATATGCATATGCATGACTCAGAAACCTGTGGTCTTTATGTTACTAACAACTCTCTCAACAGAACAACTGACTCATCTTTTAAACAAAAATCACAAATTATGACAGGGACTTTAAAAACCTTCAAGGCCCCGTTCTGTGAGAGTTTGAGTGCTGAATAGGCTCCAGCAGATTAAATTAAGTCTAATTCCGGTTGTTTTCCTGAGTGGTTGTGATTGTTGACTATTACACCATTTTGGGCCATTAGGGAGTTCAGCTCTTCCTGTTCTGCTACTCTATGCTAGATAATTTTCCCTTAAATTAATTGATTGGCAATCAATTTGAGATAATTTAGACAGTTGTAATGATTGCTCCCCAGATGCTAGTTCGAAGCTGCAAATATTTACTGTTTACCCTAATTGCCTAATGGGCAAGCAGCTGCTTTAAGATAGAAAAAGCACCATATAGGCAAATCTTACACTTCTTGCCTGTGTATGCACAGCCTTCTAATCAAAGGGAGTTTTTTAATGTACAGGAAGAGTAGATGGTGTAAAATACTAGAGATCATGAGAAGAATAATCACCACTGAACAGGAAGCTGGGTAATTTGTTCCTTTTTTAAAATTGGTTAATATTTCAGAAAGAAAGAAAGTTTCTCAAATTCTTAATATTAATAGAAAATTGCTTTACTGAGACACATTTTTATCCAGAATATTTGAAGTAAAGCAAAGGTCCTGTCACTGCTTGTTAGGTAAAATTCATGATGTCTGTAATATAAGTCTAAATAAGGCAAAAAGGTTGACTGTCTGAAAAACAGACAAATTGTGGCTCTTATGGATTATATTAGTCAGGAAATAAGAGAATTGCATGGTATAGTGAGTAAAATGCTTGGCTTCCAGGCCTGGAACTGTTCATTTTTAATAATGAAAAATAAAAAAATTCAAAATGTGCTGAGGGGAACAGACCCCTGGTCCTCATGGAAAATAACCTAAAGCATTTCACTGCCCATGTTCTAGCCCACTGGCATGCACAACGTGGGCTGGGAGAGCTGGGATCTCTCAATGAGCAGAGGAGAAAACATTGCCTAGAGTACAGGGCTTGTCCCTTGTGGTGGACAGTCAGAGATTGACTGATGCCAGTGCCTCCAACTTTGAGAGCCTTTTGGGAATTTCAGATGAATGTGGGAGAGTGGAAATATTCTGGCAGACCCACTGAGAACAGTGAAAGCAAACTGCGTCACTCAGGGTCTCAATTTAAAACGTCACTGGCAGTGAATGTGAACACATACCCAAGTCTGGAGTCCACAGCTGCTGAATCCTGCTCAAGCACCACTTCTTTGGTGATCCCTATGAGAAACGAATGAGCTAACAGAAACAAAGTGGACACTAGATAATACCAGCAGTTAGGAATGTATATCCTCACATTATACAGTGCACAATTACCCTTCTGCTACTATCACAAAAGAACTGGCATGTCTCCTGGCTACTGCATTCAAAATCAAAATAGTAGGGGATGTTATTTTGCTTCAATACTAGTCAATATGTACATAACTGACATTTTCTGATTATATTTCTTTGGTCAAGGATTATTATTTGCGTAAGGACAAGTTGGTTAGAGAATCCCACTTATTGCCATGAAACATGGAGTTAGCAGGACAGCAACAGTGTGCAGAAAAAGAGGTATGCTTTTACCTACAGAACTTACTGCCTAGAGGGAAAGGGGTTCTTAGCAAGGCTAAGGATGGAATAGTGCATCATTTAGAAGCAAAGAGAGCATTAGATTCTCTAAATCACATACCTATGAAGCAATACAGTACCACTGGGAAATGCATCTTGAAACAAAAATCTGAGCTCATTCAACAGATGAAAGCCAAACACTCCATCAGTTCTGAACTGACAGATACACTAAAAAGCTCTGCAACAGGTTCCTTTCAGCCAGGTTTTCATTTATATTTGTTTTGAAAACTCTTGTAGTTACGCTCAGAATTCCCACAGGCAGAATTAAATATTTGGTCTTGGGTTTGGCCTGTAGGTTCAAACTTGGTAATTATTTTATTAGTAATAGTCTGATACCAAACCTTGGCTCCACTAAAACAAGGCACAATCCATTTTAGTGAAAACATCCTAACTGACCTCTAGGCCTGCTTTGTAATTATCATCACAGAATCACAGACTCTTAAGGGCTGGAAGGAACCTCGAAAGATCATCTAGTCCAACCCTCCTGCTAGAGCAGGGTCTCCTAGAGTAGGTCACACAGGTGGATTTTGAATATCTCCAGAGAAAGAGACTCCTCAACCCATCGGGGCAGCCTGTTCCACTGCTCCTTCACCCTCACAGTGCCAGTTAACATTTGGCATTGCAGTGGACTTCACCCTGCTGCATCTGCACAGTCCAGGCATCACTTTCAAGAAACCCCAGCCCTTTCAGAGTTGAAACACAATTATATTAGAGACAATGTGTTTCCTTCATACCCTAGCTGGAAAATTCTGTCCTCCATCCCTTTGATATTTGAAATGCCAGTGTGCTTATTGTAGCCCTTTGCTGACTTTTAGAATCATAGAATGGTAGGGTTGGAAGGGACTTTCAGAGATCATCTAGTCCAACCCCCCTGCACAAGCGAGTCCACCTAGGTCAAGTTACACAGGAACTGATCCAGGAAGGTTTTGAAGTGTCTTGCATCAATGGGATCTCCAGTCATCGTGCTGACTGAAGTCTCAATCCCTTATTCAGCTGAGTAATTTGTATTTGTACAAGTAGTCACATTGACGTAAGTCATAGAACCTGGTGACGCTGCTTAGATGTTTGTGTGACAGGGAAAGTTGTCTGTGGTGTGGTCAAGACATGTTATGGTATGTATAGCATTAAGTCAAGAAAATTCTGTGAGGACTGGCAGTGTTTCAGACTCACCTTTTCAATGATAAATTTCTTCCTCTTCACTGAGCCTCTCATGCAATGTCACTATTGAGTAGTGAGTAATAGCAGCAGTTGATTAAAAAATAATACCAAATCAGAAATACAAGGTTTTGTTTCAGTTGCTTTGTACATTACCAGTACAGCTAAGCAAGGTTATTTGTCATGCTAAGAGTGACAGGTATCTTGAAGGAGAAAGATTCAAATGTTGAAGTATAAAAGCTCATGTAGGAACTTCTTCATTAAGAGAAATTTCGTGTGAAATTATTGCAGAGAATTCTGAAATTACAAATGTGAGTGGTTATCAAGAAATATTTCTTGGAGATTTTAGTTTTCCTGATGAAAACCCTCATCAGTTTTGCATTCCTGAAGATTCATCAAGAAGACCTTAAAATATAACAATTTAGATTTTTGCATCCTGAGCAATGTTTTCCCCCTGATTTTTAGCACATAATTTTGAGAAGTGTGGGAGGTTTTGTGTTGTATTTTGTTATTAAATGGACTGGGGATTTTTTCAGTCTAATAAAATGAGAGGAAATTATCCACCAATAACTGTATCTTCATTGAAGAAATAGGTATATAGTCAATTATTTAGATAGCAAGGGTGATGTAAAACAGGCAGTGACTGTTGTTGATAGAAACAGTTATTAATTTACTTTTATCACCTCCACATTAGGAAGAATTCCCTTGAAGTGTGTGCTGTCAGAACCTGTCTATTGTGTGCAGTTCTCTCACTGCATCTACAGAAAGTCCACAGCTATCAGTGAACTTTTCTCCTTACTGCTGAGTGGCTGAGGCCAATGTCGTGCATGATTCTGTGCATGACACTTCTGTGATTTGATTTCCTTTCTGAGGAGACTTCCACAGAAAAAGATCCATACATATGGCAGAGCTTCTCATCAACAAAACTGTCTACCCCATTTTGGTTAAAATTAGGGTGGATTTGCTTACCTTTGCTACATCACACAGGGTGGAACCAAATTCCCTCATTAGCTCTTGAAATCATGAAGTTCCTGCTTTCACGCATCACTTTCTAGGGGTATGACATCTTGTAGTCATGATGGGTCACAAGAAGTACTTTTTTTTCTAGAGGTGGAGGAACTGATGCTTTTCTTCTTTGTATTTTGCTGACCAAACCATACTATTAGAACACAATCTGATTGAGCAGGAACTGAAGCAGACACTTTCTGTGTCTTTCAGAAGAATGTGAACCTCCCAAATTACATCCATATTTTGGCATGAAATGGAATATATATTTTGGATTACAGTATGACTTTACCCTGCTCTTTCTTTTTGTTCTAAGGATATTGAAATGAAAATACATTGATATTTCATTACTTCATTTTTTTTTCCATAAGTATGACTAAATGAAATATTTTGGCATTTCTGGGCTGGATCTTGTAATTTTGAAAATATTTTCCTTTGGTGAATCTCAGAACTATTCTGAGGAAAAAAATTAGCTAGTTATCCCTTTTATTCATCTCTGTTCAAAGTCACCATGTTCAAATTTTAAACGATTGCAAATTATTATGAGTCACTGACATGTGATAACTGAGTAGTAAATTAAAACTTATAATCCTTTGAAAGAAAAAACACGTGTCTATTGACATATATTTTTTTTAATGCAGAAATTCAGAAAATTTTCTTATTGAAAGAGCTTTCATTTCAGATATGAAGAGCAGCGAGGAGCAGAGGCCCAAGCTGGACTTCTGCTTGCCTACTGCTGTAGGTTACATTATTTCAAGGATTGCCAATGACGGCTGCCTAGCTCACATAAGGTACCTCTCAATGTTGCCTGTCACCTCCTAGTACAGCTAGTTTGGGTACTGCTGAACAAAAATCAGAGAAACATGGAGTTTATTTTTAACTTTCTCATTCTTATCTGTTGTATGAACTTCAGCCCACCTGCATTCTTCTTCTCCAAGTTTGATCGAGAACGACTTGAATCTGCCTGCTCTGTGGATGCCTCCTCTTTTGGACTATGAGATCTTTTGGAGTTTCTAGGTGCTACTGTCATTTCAATAGTGATCAAAACCTTCAATGTTACTCTTTCCTCCTACTTTGGCTCTTCATACTTCAGAAGTCCTTCATAGGTTTCTCATGGTAGCTTAGAGCCTTGACCCAGTGCCAAAAGGGAAGAGTCAAGTAAATATCATTGAATCTTCAGAATCCTTGCAAGGAAGTCTGGATAATAACAACAGTGGTTTATGATTTACAGGCTCTAGGTATATCCTGTTCAAAATTTGCAGTTTCCACTTGGCCTCCATGTTTGTACTGACATACCAGATGAATGGAATTTGGCCTATCTTCTCGGGAAGGATTTAATTCTAAGTCCCAGCCAGGGTCTGGCATAATTTCAGAAAGCTGTTACTTACACTCTTCACATTTTAGCTGTGTTTCAGGTGCTTGTGTAGACCTGAGAGTTGGTCATTGACATGTCTTTGATGCATTTGCTTTCATAATTCTTCTGCAGGATAAATCTGTTGTTTACTTCCATTCTGCAAAAACTGAAGGGCAAAGAGTGGCAGGAGATTGTCAGGGAGCTGGCTTTTGCACCCAATCTTGAATAGCTCTGTAGCTCCTAAGCCTGTATGGCTGTGGGTCCAGTAATGCTTCCTTGGACAAAGCACTCATTTTTGTTGTTAAGAATTGAGAGAACTTGGGCTGAGACAGGACTCGAGGAACTGGCACAATAATGCTAAATCCTGCCTGAGCAAACTAAGAAATGTCATTGTGGGAAAAATGTTATGAAAGCAATTACTCTACCTGCTCGTTAAGAGCGTGTGTGGGAAGCTAGGGCAGGCAGTAGGGCTGGGTGTGACAGGAGGCTGCCAGAAGAGACATGCATGGCCAATGGCAGCAGAGAGGGGAAAAGCAGGTGCAGCCCTAAAGGCTGAGAGACGTGACTCTGGCACAGCTGAGAAGGAGGCAACCTTGAAAGGAGTGAGAGCGAAGAAGATTTAAGATCAGGCAACACTGGCAGGCAATTCACCCGGAGGGCCAAGCATGCAGCAAAGAAGATGGGGGTGGCACAGAAATGTTTCTTTCTCTTATCTCTCTGCTCTGTACCTTCCACCCTCATCCCATACACTTACTGCGTGATACCATGTGTAAACAAATCTATTTAGGCTGGAATATATGTATGTTTTCATCCTGAAATTTGGTTAGCTTTGGTTTTTTTTTTTTAATGGCAGCAAGGAAGAAAAGGTCATGCTCAGGAATGTTCAGCACACTTTAACATTTTTTTCTTAAACCTTTTTTACTTGTGGCAAGGGAAACTAATAAAAGCCATGACCTCCTCAAGGGACTTTGATTAACACCCTTTTACCTTTACTGTACCACTTTATAATGTTGCCTCCCTGGAATTTTCAGAATAATTTAGGGCCCTGACCCAAAGCCAATGGGAAGAGTCATATCAGCTTCAGTGAATTAGAGTCCTTTGAGTCCTTTGCACAGCTGCCAACACACTAAAAAGGGTGTAATATGCAGGCTAATAAGCTACTTAAAAAGCATAATGTGAGCATAATTCTCCACTTCATTACATTGGTTTTACATGCCACTAAAGCCAATAGAATTACACCGGTGGAAAACCGGGGCCACGGAATGGAGGCTCACCTCCTGTATTAGCCTTTTAAAACTGGTTTCAAAAATCAGAGGCAGTTAGTCTGTATGATATCCTAAAGTTGGGCCTGATCCAAAACTCACTGTGCTCAACTGGAGTTGTTCCATCAGGCCCTAGGGATATATATGTGCACAGATGTGTATATGTCTCTGTGTCAATCTATCTGTGTAATTTATCTATTTTTACCATGCTCATCACTGAAGTGACTAAGAGCCCGAGTGACTGAGGTTAAGCAATATGTAAAGTCCCCAAAGCCTTGATCTAAGATATACTTGCTGATCCTGTAATATAAAAATAAATGTAGGTTAGCGTATGATCTGTGGGACATACACCATCAAGCACACAGAACACACGGGAAGAGTAGGGCTGTTTCCCATCCAGTTGGACAGGTTATGCCATTGGCAGGACATAGCAAGCTGCAGCCAAAAAAGCATCACCCATTTTTTAATTCTCAGACTCTTTTTATATGCTGCTGATGGATATCGGATGAATTGCTCATTGTAAATCAATAATACTTCATCTCCAGATTAATGAGGAACTAAAACTGTTTCTAATAAATGTTTAAATGCTTAGCATTTTTAAGAAACCAAGCCTTTTATGAGGAATCCTTTTTTTTTTCCTATTAGGCAAGAATGGTATAAAAACATTTGGAATAAGCTCGTGAATCATTGAAAAGTAAAAGAGTAAACAGATGGGCATGCATTCTAGCTCTTTGCTTTATAATCTTAGCTGCATAGAATGATGTACAGTCAACAGAATCTCAACAGTACATAAGATGCAGTGTCTGCTTTGATAGAAAATAATTCCCCTCAGCAGAGCAATCTTACTATTAAGTATAGTGCTGTATCATATCTGTACTGTTATTACTGAGCTTCAGCTTGTGTCCTACTGAAAAAGATCTGGGGAAATTGAAAGGGGGAGAAAAGTTGCCATGCTGTGGCCTTTTGGTAGATTCTGAGCCTGAAGTTTTACTCAAGATAAAAAACAATAAAGGTGTCAACTTATGAGGTGTTTTTTGCCAGTTTTGTATTTAGGAATTCTTTCTGTGAAGTAATGAGAGAATAAAGTGATAGATGGACTTAAAGGGAATGGGGCAGAAACAACCGATTTTTACGAAGAACGAATGTTTTGTTGAGAAATGTGAAATAAAATTGTATGTCAAAAGTAGCAAAGCAATACAGTGGTCAGTAAACTGAAACTTTGCTGTTCATCAAACAAAGAAAAGCAATGTAATGTCTTTAGAATTTACTCTTCACTGTGTAAGGAATGAAAATAGCCCAAAATAATGTGGGTGATCTGTGTACACAGGACAATAAACTAAACTTCTTGTCTCTAACAAAAGGCTTTTCTTTATAAAAGTGCCAACGCTTTTAACAGCAAAATGTGAGTATCCAATTCTCCTTTAGCTCTTTAAGAATGTTTTCTGAAAAGCTGGTAATTTGGCATTTAAATTTTTAATTCTTTTTCTTAGAAACATAAGCTGCTGATAGATGATGAGCATCAGCTGTACTATTTGGAGCCCTGTATTCCAAATGTTTCGGAAAGCAAACCACTACCAACCATTGATCTGTCTTGCAGTCCCCCTGCACAACCACACTGAAATTAATTTATAGATTTTACTCTTTAGTGTGTTTTTATGGACTGATTACAGATCTACTCAGGCACTAGTACTGCATAGTTTGAGCTATATCAACTTGGAGGTTCTTTTCTGCTTTCCTGATTACACAGGTAATTCTTTCTGTCGGTCATGCAGATAATCATGTTTAGCTACTAGTGATTCTAGTGTCTTCTACTGAGAAATAAAAGTATCTCTTCCATCAATTGCCTATCAGCTGACAGGGCTCCATCCTTTAATGGCAAACTGACCTTTATCCCTGAGGAAAATTAGCATTTGTGCTCATATAGGTTTATAGATTTGTATACACATGGTTGTACATGTAATTTCTCCTCAAATGGTGATTCTCTAGTTTCTTCGGAGACATATATCTGGGAGACAGCTATACACTGCTGAAGATTGAAGCATGTCTGTTCAAGTAAGGATCAAAATGTTAATACCACCATCTCACAGTGATGATTTTGGAGGTACTGACACCTGTTTTCTGTAGGCAGCACAAAAATCTACCTGTTTCTGTCACCACAGCAGCAGAGATGACAAGAACTGCCAGTTGTGCAGAATCTAAGTGGTACAGGCCTAACTTGTGGATACACATGAACTTCTCCACCTGTGGAATTTTGGTTTGCCATGTTCAAGAGATGCACTGAGCTGAGTTAGTTTGCCTAAGCTGGCAAACAAAGAGTTGTCAGGAGCCACTGGGGAAGGGCAGAAGGGCTCAGTCAGTGGAGAGTGACCTGGACTGGTCACCCAAAATAGTGATGTCTGCTTGGGCGCTTGTGTCACAGGCTGCTGATCCTGCCCTAAGGAATGCAAGGCTTGATGCATCTTGCAGGCCTGCCTCAATCAATTCACTAGGTATAGTACTACTAATTCTTGTCTCAGCAGTGCAAGGACATAAGTGAGGGTGCTGTAGGCTTTTCAGTGGCTTATGAGTTTGGGTGTTTCAGCTGTGCACTGTGTCCATTCTCTGAGTATGTGTCTGCATGGTGGGTTGTGGGGCATGCTCTAATGGAGAAAAGGCATGGTACTTTAGGCATTGGGGAGGCAGCATCTCCTGCCTGTAGCTTTGCTGGAAGTGGAGAAGTTCTTTGATTCCTTCTATCTGTGAAGCCCAGCACTTTGAAATGGTGCGGATGGTGAATGTAGCTGCATGCTAAAGAGGGAACCCTTCCCTTCCCCATGGAACTGTGTTTCTTCAGACATTATTTAAGGGACCCAATTTTGACCTCCTATACACCCATATTTGTTGACACCGATGAGGATTAATCTTTACTCACATATGAGACCAGATTCAATTGCAATCTCTTGGTTTAAAGGCTAAAAAAAGGGCTATCCATCAGCATTCCTGTGTGACTGAAATCTTCACAGAGATTCATGTGTTTGGCTCAGTGTGCCTCGACGTTAATCTGCTGTTGGAATATCTATGGGGAAAAACAGCCAAGAGACTGAAGAATATAAGAAATCTTACTTCGTCTGGCACAGACTAGTCTGCCACCATAAAAGATGAAAACACAAGGAGGAGGTAGGAGGAGTTCACTCAGCTGTTTCAGTTTTCCACATGCAGTCTGGGCTGGCTTCCTTCTGATTATCTGGGAAAACTGAGAGAAGTGTAACAGTGTTGCTACACTGAAACATACTTTTAAAGACAAGCTAAGTCAACTGCTCAACCTGTGGGTCAGTTGTGAAGGGAGTTAATGTGTGTATTAACGATACAGAGATAGCATTAATATAGTTTCAAAGTGTTTCATATTTAAATGTGGCTCCGAGTTTGTTGCGTGTAATATGACAAATATATCTAAGGTGGGGCTGAGCACAAGAGCTGGATTCCATCCCATTTTAGGAAGCCAAAATAAACACTTAAACAAATACAACATTTCATATGGACTTTTGTGTTAATCTACAGTTGCTTTTTTAAAGGGTAGGTGGAAGACGATGAACTATCCAGACAGTGTACTGATGGGAATACTGTGGGCTTTATCCTGATCTTGCTGTGTAAATCATGTCTGACGCTTTAGAAGTTCAGGATGAGGGCTGCCTGGCCTTTCTTACCAGTCTGTATTAGGGTAGACTTGAATTTTTATAAAGTGAAACACCAGAAGTCACTGGGTGGATACTGAAGCGAGAATCTGGTTGTCAGGCTTGCTGCTAGTTGCTCTGCCACATGATTTAGAGCAAGTGTTTACCTCCCTGTTTCCCACTCACTTTTTGTCCTGAAACTGCCTGTTCTGTGCTATTTATTTGCCTTGCAGTATTGTAGTCATAGTCTCTTCAAATTCACTCCACATCTGTTTTATCCTTCCCTTTCTATTACTTAGTTTATCTTCTTCCAGCTTTACATATTCTACTCTCATATAATGAGCTCTGTGTCCAGGCTTGGTGTTCTCATTTGCTTAGACTATAAACTCCTTGGAGCAGATTGATTTGCCCATTGCCATTGTTTTATCCCTTGTCATAAACATTATTGCTAATAATAAGAGATAATAACTCAAATAGCTTATTTATATTTAAAAAAAACCCCCACTCATTCTGTCATGTAATCCCATACTTTACTGTAGTTGATGACAGCACTTAAAGATGTAGGATTTGCATCTTTGAAACTTTTATGCCCTCATGCAGCAGGGCGTAGGTCTTATTTGGAGGCTCAAGGTGCTACTGTTAAACTACTAATAAAGTGATTATAAACAAAAAATGTTTAAAGCTACTTTTCTGTTCTCCGTATGTCGTATCCTAAGAAAAAGCCCCTCTCTGTTTCTGCTTGGTTTTTTTGGCAGTAAAAGCTCACTGATATGTGTTAAGTTCTGTAGAGACACTTTAATTACTGTACATCTGAATGGCTGTCACATTAGGAGTTAAAGATGTCTATTTCAAGGAAAGAAGCATTTTTATGTTTCTAATATGCATGAGTATGCTTCAGCCTTTTTACCAAATTCAAACTGCATGGAAGGGTATTTTATAAAAGGCTTAAGAAGGCAATATAAAATTAAGTAAAGCTGGGTCTGGTGCCTAAAAATATTTGGCAGAATTCCCTGGAAAGCCACATTTGAACATTTTTAATATATATTACAAGGCAGACAAGAATAATTATCTTCTCTTGAAGTTCCCCAAGTGAGAAAAGTGTATTGTAATGCCCTTTGAAAGAAAATAATACGAGTTGCCATATGATTATGTTGTGGAATTCTTCCCCACCCCCCATCTCTTTCACCCATCTGATTGTATGCAAGAGAGGAAGAATACGGTACAAATGAAGCTGCTGTTCTTAATAGACAAAACTTAACCCCTTTAAGAAGGTATATCTGTCAATGTACAAGGTAGTACTTGCAAAAAAAGAATTCAGGCAAATAATTCTTAAATTAATAAGGCACATCCTGTTAAAGATGAAGTAATTCTTTCTTACAGGTTTCTGTTGCGAATTCTTGGGAAAATTCAAATCATGTTACTCTCTTTTTTTCTCATCCCTTCTAATGCAATGTTCTAAACCAGAGGTTTTGATTTGCTTCTTTAGCTACTAAGAAAATGAACAGCAAAGCCTTAGCAGTGTGAGCTGTAACAAAACAGGATTAAGGGAATGTGTAGCAACCATTGGTTTTTTAGAGGGACCTTGGTAAATGCCCAAATGCCTAAAAAAATGAGTGGTACCCATGAAAATTCCTATAGAGATGAGGAGATCCTTTCAGAGTCTGTGGAAACACACAGTGCCAGGTATCATAGATTTTCTTTTCAGTCCCATTGTGTCTGTTAATAGCTACAAGGAAGGACAGTTGTGTCAGGATCTTCCTGTGAAGATTATCTTCTCCATCGTGTTCTGGTGGTGAGATTAAAGGTAGCTCGAGTAAATGAATCAAGACATGGTTCTTGGAAACTGAGTTAGGTGCAAACCTGACAGTTAATTTTAGTGCGTTCAGAGTCAAATTCATGGTGAATGAGGAAAACTTGTGTCCCGGTACTGAATTCCTAGAGGGAAAAATAGGTGTGAGGCTTGGGAAATGAACATGGAGATAGAAGGGCTGAGGGAAAGGCCAAATTCTCCAATATTGTAGCCTGCAATTGCTGTTACTTGAATAAGTGTCATGGTTTAGCGAGGAGCTGCTTTTGCTTGGTAACAGTGGGAGTGAGATGCAATGCAGACCTGGTAAAGAGTTCTCGAACTTTCCCCCGGCTCTTGGGTTCAGACCCACCTCCAGCCCAGCTGGAGCCAATCACTAATTAAGGACATAAATTGGAAGTGCTGGGGAGGAGGTGTGAGAGTAGTACAAGATGGAGGTGGCTATGCAGACCCTACAGTCAGAGAAGGAAGAAGGAGAAGCACTAGATCAGAGACCCCTCTGCAAGCTGTATCGAGAATGGAACTGTACTCCTGCAATCCATGGAGGGCAATGGCAAGCCTGAGAGCCACCAGGAGCTCCGTGTGAGTGCTCCTGGATGGGCAGAGACTGTATGAGGAGGTGGCCATGGCACAGGCTGTGCAGGAACCTGCGGGCAACAGAGGAGCCCCACACGAGAGGTGGAGCGGAGCTGCAGCCTGTGGGATGAATGCATGTCGGAGCGGCCCGTACAGAGCTGCTGGGTATGTGAGGGACCTCGTGCAGGAGCAAGGAGGACAGGTGAGGAGCCCTTCTGCCCTGGGAAGAGACAAACAGCAGAAACCATTGAGAACAGACTGACTGAACCTCCCATTCCTTGCCCCCCTGAGCCATTCTGCCGGGAGAGGAGATAAAGATACCAGGATCAGGGCTCTGAGCCCGGGAAGAGAGGAGGGGTGAGGAGAAGTTGATCTTAAAGGACTGGTTGTGCTCTTCATCGTTGTACCAATCTGTGTTGCGTTTCTGTTTGTTGTGTCTTGGGGTGTTATGGTTATGTTTTAGATGGTGGTGGCTTCTGTTTTCTTCCTCAAGCAGAGAAGCCTCCTCTGTTTTGTCTGGGACCACAAGCGCAATTAAGCCCTCCCTACCCTTTGGCAATTCTCAGTACTTGAGTCTAATCGTGGTCTTTTTGTCCCTTGTTGGGACTAAACCATAAGAGACAATAAGAAAATTTCCTTCTCCTTTGCACCAGCCAAGAAAGGTCCTGCAGGGTCTTGAGAGCTGCAGATATGATCCTGCAAGTGAAGAAAGGAAAGTAGTAATATATAGAGGGACAGTGAGAGATATTTTGGCAACAAGATTTAAAGCAGAAATGGTGGGAGGCAAAGCGTGATGGGTGTGCTGAGGCTGAGCAATCCTATCCTGGGAAAGCAGTTGTGACTGAGAGGCTGCAAGCTGCCTTCTTAATTATTTATTTTTTCAGACCAGAGAATGTGAAGTTACTCTTATTTCAAGGGGGAAATTGAAAAGCTGAAGGGTAATATGTTTGTTTGATTTAGTGGAATCTTTTGTGTGAAATATAGGTGCACATGATTTGTGTACATCAATTTCTATGAAGATCATTCAATTAATCAGGTGTCGAGGAGAGATTGTTTAGATCTTGGGAAATGTTGATGCACTATCTTCTAAATTAGTGTCCTCCTGCTTGGGCTGTTGCACAGAGATGGGGTACTTTGGAAACATCTGCAAAATTGGCTTTTAGAAACGTTCTAACTTAAATCTATATGGGACAAGTAAAACTGTGGTTTCATTTTATGGCTAACAAATTGATCCTTGGAATACTTCTCTGCTGCAGTTAAACATGGTGCTGTGAGCATATAACTCTGTCTCTCTCTGGCACTGATATGACCCCGTTCCTGAAGCAGTATGGAGCTCAGCAGGGCCTGATGGCCATATATTTATTCTTCTTGGGAAGGTTTTGCCATTGCTATCAAGCTCCCTTTTGCAGCTGTAGTTTGGCATGTGTCATGGTTGTATTCTGAGCATGTACAGTCATATCATCTATTTTATCTAGGAGGTTGGCTAAGGCTTGTCATTCCTGGTTAGACAGAGGACCAAGTGTCCTTCTGCAAACCACTGTGATTTAGGTTGTATTAGAGATACTGCAGCTGGATGTTGGTAATTGCTATCGTGGACACCTCTCCACAAACTTAGTAAACTGATTCCTGTAGGCTGCTCATACTAAGGAAGGTGAGGGATGATGATTTGTGGCTGAGGGGCAGGCTTAGTGGTTGATGATAATTCTCTCTTGCTTTCCTCTCCTCCTGAGTTGGTGGAGTGCAGTATGTTGGAATAGATCTAAAGACACTTTGTAGTTCATGTTAGTCATACCTTAGGCCAAAATGCAGTGCAGGAGAGTCCAGTTCTTCAGGCAATGGAGTCCTGCAGAGAATCAGAGGAGGGGGTGGTGCTCTTACCCTCTTTCTGGAAGGTAAAGTAGGTGCTTTCCACCTATGCTGAGTCCACCGTGTGTAATGCATCCAATCTCTCTGCTTCAAACTTTTATTGGCTTAAAGAAGACAGAGACTGCAGCCAGCTGAAAGTGCAGGAGTAGCTCAGCTGCCTTAGTGGTGCCACTATGTCAGCTATTGTTCATTTTTTCATGTCCATTTTTTTTAATGCATCACATCAGAGCTGGAAAAACAGGATATCTTGGAACATCAAGTAGCTGAAAACAAGAATGAAAGTGGAAAAAAAACCAAGCCCATACCATTTTATTACTGATTGAAAATTAGGACCAGATGAAGCCTCTGAAGCCTTGGGTGTTTAACTTACTGGAGTTGGTCATTCCTTTCTGAAACCAGCATTGGTCTGTGCACTTCAATGATAACATAAGTGATTTGACATAATTGGTTGAAGAAAATTAGATGGATTGTTTTGGTTTTCTTGTTTGCATAAACTTTACATACAAGTGATTTGCTTTGGAAGCCACTATGATAGGGTGTCTGTAGTTTACATGGCTAAGAAATTCTGTAGAACAAAGCTATCTAATGAAGTGTTGCTCTGAACTTGGAGACAAGCTTTATTCTAAATAAACAGGTTAATGCAGCTCAGCAAAGGGGTTTTTTTGTTGTTGTTGTTTTCACTTCATTTGCATGCATATGAGTTTTATCAGTCACAGCCAGAAAGTAAAGTTGCTTTGCAGTCTAGCCTACATGTTCTGTTCTGTGAAGTAAACACACCTTTTCCTAGGGACTTCTTGCCTAGGACTTTTGTTCTGTAATACTCACTGATTCAGCACTTTTTTTAGTTTGTGGTCATGTATATATATGTATCTCTCAGTTTATCTGGTTGCCAGTCTAGAAGATGGCAGGATTATAATGAGCTTCACACAGCTAAGTGTCATCGTCCTTTGAAAATGAGTTCTTTGATTTTTTTTTTTTTTTTTTTTTTTCAGGCTGACAAATGAGTTGTCCAAATATCAAACTGACCTACTTTTTTTTTTGTTATTGTTTGTTTTCAGATCTTCTTGTACCTGGAAAATTTGGCTTGTAGTCTGAATGCATGCGACTTCAGACAATTAATCACGGTTGCAAATCAGGTAATAGAAGAACCTCTTTCAATATTGACACGTGTTTGTACTATTTTACATGAAACATGTTTTGATGGACATTTTTGGTGGTGGTCTTTTAGTGGAGTTAGGGTCTCATGCCATTTAAAAAATATATCTCAAACACCCTTTATGAGGATTTAATGCACTTAAAGACAGACTCCTCACACATGTAAGCAGTAATAAGAAATGGAAGCGTTCAGAGCTCTACAGGAAATGGGATTTTGGTACCATGGTTAATATGGACTCTTAAAAAAAAATTCTTCCAAATCAATACTCTCCCTAACTCCTGTCAAATGTGTTTCAGGAAAAAATAGTGACTCAGAAGTGCTGAAACTTTCTCTTTGGAAAAAGTGATTTTTGCTTCATGTAGTGCAACTAAAAGGCAAAGCCAAAGTTTGCTTTGACTTCTTGGAAAAACATCTTTAAGTAAGAAGTCAAGTTGATACTACTGAAATAAGACATTTTGGACTTTTTGGTATTAAACTTTGTTAAAACAATACCTTCCAACCCAAAAGAGTAAAGATTTTTTTTCTGGAGAGCAATTTCTTCCCAAGATGTTTGAGTTTTAATAGTGAATGTTTAATCCTAGCTTGGTTTATGGTCAGATTCTTGCCACCATAGTTGTAATACCGATTATAACAATGAACTATAATGGTGTTATCCAGCCATGGGAACGGAATGATAGCCAGGCTTTTAGGACTGAGGATCTCATACGTGTTGGAAAGAGGTAGCCATGGAAGGAGTCTGAACTCATCTGAATTGTGTGTGGTACTGCTGATAGGATCTGAAATAAGCCATCTATATTGAGAGAGGGACAGGTATCTTTAAAAGAAAAAGAATTCCAAATAGAAGAATAAAGCATATTTTGGGAGGAGCATGAAAGGGAACCCTTCTACCACTGAACAAACACAAGACAGATGTTTTCTCAGTGTCACTGCACTTACTGTTATGTGTGTGCCCTGCCAGTGTATACTTTCTGCACTTGTACGTGATATATTGGTATCTGCTTTGAGCTAGGTAGATCCCTGACTAGCAATGTGTGTATATCACAGTCTGTACGTTCATGAACTCTACGTGTAGGTCTCCAAACATGCAGGCATATAAGTGTTTGTGTGTTGATCATCTGGGTACCATGGGAAGTCATAGCTGTCCTTTGGAGCAAAAGAAGTAAGTGATGCACACCTGGTAGGTGTCCAGACTGGAAAGGTGCAGTGAGAACTTTTCAGCCTTTCTGCCATATTTTTTTCCCAGCTGTTCCTGCTGATACAGAATGTGAGCAAATTGCACTCCTCAGGGAAAATTAAGCCTTCTCAGAGTGCTTGTGTGTGCATAACACTTCTAAATAGAAAAGCTTGAGAACTGTTTTCCTTTGACTTTGTTCTGATTAAGTTTAATGTGGTCCTCTGTAAAGAAAACAAAAGTCTGGAAACCCAAATCTCCAGGAGACTCTGCTCTATTAGATAATTTGAAAATCTTTAATGATCACACACATAGATCTGAGAGATCTCAGGCATGCAGCTGTAGTTTCAGAGCACTGGCTGCATTTGCCATCTGTCTCTAAGCAAGCAGATTTTGGCTGCGTGTTCTACTTCATATAGCTGAGTGTTACTAGTTTTGCTCCTCATCACCTCTAAACTGGGCTTTCCAAGAAGATTAGTGGAACCTGAGAGAAATAACTTTTTCCCCTTCCTGAGAAAGCTGTATAATATCACGGGGCAGTTACATTAGATCAAATGGGTGGTGTTATAATGTTTACTGTTTCTGGGCTGAAACTCCCATTCAACCTAAAATTGTAGAGATAGGCTTCTGTTCATTAGTATTGGGTACTTGTTTTAACCCCAAACCTGTGCTAACTTCTCACTGGTGAATTGTCAGAAGGAAAAGCTGCATTGGTATTCTGCTGGCTAATATGGCACTCGTGGAATTCCATTAAACTGTCAGGGGAAAAAAAAAAAAGACTAATCACTGTGAATCTGTACTCAGTCTCCTATTTGCCAGTGGGTTAAAGGAATGTGTAATGATTTGGGCAATGGAAGAAACATTTGGTTTTCATTATAGCCTGTAAACATCTTGTACTGAGAGATTCAAGACTGTTATCATGTCCTTCCGTACATATACTGTACCCAAGGCCTTTTGAAATGGAGATTTTTAGGACTGTTTAGAGAAGCCGATAAAACCAGGGATGACTGAGCAAGAGGATGCCAAACCCTCCCTTCTCCTGGGCTGAAGCGTATGGGTGAAGTTTGATGCTGAGAGTTAAGTTTTCTTAATGGCAGTTACCTTCTTTAACTACAACATCAGTAGAAAGTCAGAATTTCTTATTTTTCTTTTTGTGTGACTATTACTGAGAGACTAGACAAACTGCTGTATGGGAAGATGATGAGGTGATTATTCAGATGTACATTTATTTGATTCTTTCAGATTTTGGGTCAAATACCTAGGAGAAAGGTGTATGTAGGGAAGATCTTGTGCTTCTTGCCAGATTTTGAACCAGCTGATCTCTGTTTCTCCTTTAAGAGTGTAGATGCTGATCTTTCCTTTTGTAAGAAGTTAATTATTTTAACATTTAACTTGGCTGTAAATTGGAATAAAAACTTGAAATGTTACTGAATCAAAGCCTAATTTATGTCATGGTTGAACAGCTGCCTTGACACACTCCTATTTTTTCAGAGGTTTTTCTATTTTTGAAGAAAAATACAAAACTAATTGAAATTGCTCTTTCTGAAGGCAACATGTCTACTATTTTTTTCAGAGAGAGAACACTTTTGTGAGCAGTACTGTTCCCAAAAGAACACTTTCTTGGTAATAAGTTTCATAGTAGTACAGGCAAGACTTGTGTGCTGTGCCTCAGTTCCTATATTTTCAGTTACACATATTGCCATGGTACTCTTACCACAGGAATCTTTCTGTAGTTTGCTCTTTACTTTTATCTCTTTGCTTGTGGTGATTATTTCTTATTAAAATGCTCATATAAACAGAGCAATTAATTCTCAGTAATTTCCAAGTTGCTTTGGCTTTGTTAGTCATCTGGTGCAGTAGGTGTTTATCAGTGGATTAAAGCAGTCAGTGCCAAGCCCCTTGAGTTTGTGCTGTATGTGCATCAGTGAGTGGGGAACTGTACTTTGGCCTGAAGATAGTCCCGTGTCTGTGGCTCTTTCAGAGAAGGTGCCTAGTGTGTACACCACACGAAACTACACTAAAGCCAGGATGTGATCAGTGGGGACAGTTTTGCCTCAGAATTGTCCTATTGCTCTGAACACAGATGCCAAAATGAATGCAAAGTTTGTGTTCCCACAAATGCACTCTGTGGAGTGTAGAACAAAGCCTAGCTGTGGATATAATGTTCTGTACCTTCTGGAAACCATACTATACCTGACTAATAATTGTCTTGATTCTACTTGTCTGTGTGCATCAAATACTTCCTATAAATACCTGAAAGACAATCCATTCTTGCTTGTCAGAGACAGTCATATGGGCTAGCAGTGAGGCAGCATAGATGTTACCTAATGCTCAGTGGGATTGCTGTTTTTATTTCAGGGTGCTTGGACATATTTCCAGTTAGCTGGGAGACAGTCAAGCCAGCTCTTTCCCTGTGGGTTTTACAGTCCCTTAATAGTAATTTCCTAAAAGCCACAATTGCTGGGGCTTCGTTGTGCAGATCCACAAAGTGTGCCCAACTGACAGCCAGGTCCATACCAGCGATGAGTGATTTGCCAGCTTCTTGTGCCTGTCTCTGCCTGTGTGTGGCTGAGGTTATCCTATGCTTGGGATCTTTTTCTGGTAATCAGGAGACAACTTCTTTCTTATTTGAAAAGGTTTAAGAAACAGAGGATGACAAGCAGTTTAGTACTTCAGTGACTCTTCCCCTTCCCATCCTGCCTGTTCTTATGGTTGATTTTTTTTTCTCTAACCTATTTAAAAGCAATGCTTAGGCAATAAACTGAACTTCTAGCTGCATAAACTATTACAGGCCTAAACAAGCTTTCAGAATTGAGGTATAAATTTTCTGAGTACTAAGAAGATTCAAACTCAAATGTGATGACTGTTCATAGGCTAGTGTGAAATGAAGACACATGTGGTCATAGTCCTTGCCTCAAGGCACTTATAGTCTGAAAGCAGTCAATGAGAAGGGTTGGGGTGACTTTTGTAAAAGTAACACAGCGAGTCATCAGCCCAGTTGGATTTAGAAGCTGCATTTTCTGGCTCTTATTTCCACTGTCTTCATGTGGGGTAGTGTTGTTCTGCTTTCTCTAAAGCTGGAAGAATTAGACTTCAAGTACTTCTTTAGACCACTTCATTTTCTCCCCCTTCTTTCATAGTCAGCATTGATCAGGTAGTGCTCATCTACCATGCTTCCTTGTGATTTTTTTCATGGTAGACCTTACAGAGGATTCAGTTACCAGCTCTGTCTCCTTCCTTGGACTTTGGGAGCCGGATGTGAATGCTTGCTTAGACAATGTTCCTTTCTCTGCTGGGCTGATTCAAGAGCTGAAAATTGAGTTCTACCCTTCTGCACCTGTGAAGACGTGGGCTTCTCTTGGTAACCACCACACACAATAGCATTGACCCATATAAACTCTCATGCAGCTCTGAGTGGAGACCTTGTGTGGGGAGAGGAGGGAAAAGGGGTGGAGTGAGAAATGTGGATTCATTTTCTCACACTGCAACAATCTTCCTGGGTGGCCGTGAACATATCGCTTGCATCTTTCCCTTCTTTCCTGTCTCTCTTTCCTTGTGATTCAGTCTCCCACCTGTGAAATGAGGATAGTCAAACTTCCTCTTTCCCTTCTCTCTTAACCATTCAAGCAGTCAGCCATTCACAGCAGATGCTCTCTTTAGAGCTACAGCACTGAAAGCAATGGGGCTCACCTCAGTCCTGAGCTTAAGAGTCAAAGTAATGCATGCAAAATAAATGTCCAGCAGCCTGAATTTGCTGTAGGTTTCTAGGATGGGATTTTCCAAATACCTGAAGACCATATCCATGTATCAGGGATACTTATCAGGTTGATAACCTACCCTAGGAAGTTCAAATTTTAAATCCATTCAGGTGTATGATTCAGTACCTTGACTTCATAAACGCTCAGCACCTGGCAGTTTGCCGTGAGACAGTAGATGGGAATTTGGGCTGCTCAGTATTTTCACAGTTGTCACAGATTTACAGATGGACTTAGGAGCCTTGTTGTAGGGTGGTGGCGGCAATGTGTGTCTGTCTTCTTTTCCCCTTTTAAAATAATGCTTCAGTTAGAAATGTAACTTTTTCACAAGGACAGAGTATGTGTACAAAGTGGCTTGATTCATCAGTAGATTCCAGACTGCCAAATGCATTTGGTGGTCTTGGTTATTGTCCAACAGAAAAAGTCAGAGACCTGACAGTGTGTGTATATATTTTCACACATAGATATTTTGGCATCTTATCTGTCTGTATTCACTCAGTAGAAATGTGGTCTGAGTTGTTGAAGGAGCAAGGAGGTGGTCCCAGAAGGTCAGAGTTCGGGTTAGTGGTAGGGCAGGGTGGGGAAGTTTGGATTGCAGCTGCCTACACAAAACTTGACCTCAGATTAACCAGACAGCTTCCTTCAGTTTCCACTGCTGCTATCCCAAATCTTCCATGAGCAAAAATAACCAAAGTGTAAGAAAGTAAAATAGATTTTTGGAATTAATACAAAGTGAGGAAGAAAAACTTAAAATCATTATCTCTTTCTTTGCCTGGAACCTGCTGACAGCTAAAAGCAAATGTTATATATTCTGAAGTTAGTACCACAAGAGTGCATGCATTTCTCAGTGCTAAACAGGTTAGACAAGATCACGTACTGATGTTAATCAGCAGGTCTCTGTTGAAGTTGTGGCAGTTGACACGAGTTAAGGGTATAATCCCTGAATGTAATAATTTACTGCATGATGCCCTTTAAAGTTTAAACTCTTCCGTATCTTCTTACTCTGAAGGCAGAGCTATTTTTTTTTTAGATACTAGGTTCATAGGAATGGAGTGTTTTTATTAAATATTAAAAAAGTCAACATTCAGCTTAACTGAAAGTCTTGGATTTGTTTCGTCCTAATTGAAACTGACAGTGAAGAAAATACACTGTCCTTGCCAAAGCCTGATGCGGTAGGGCAGCAAAGTGTTTTGCGAGTGGTGATGAGTCTCCCTTCTCAGAACTGATCTTACCGAGTTTCCGTAATCAAGGACAGACTTTCAGAAAGGCTCAAATATGACTTGTTTTGCAGAAACTGCTGAGTACTGAGTGCTAATCTCCCTTTGAAAAACTTACATTCTGTTTCATGCCAGAAGCTTCTGAGTGTTGGATGTTCTTTAAAACCAGTCTTTGAGTGTCATTTGAAATATGTTTTGCATAAGCGAATGCTATGGATTTGTAGGCAACTTTATTCCTTTAAAACAAGGAATCCTTTAAGTGGAGGATGGCAATGGTGTGATTGGTCTTAAAGAACAGGCAATGGTCTTGAAGAACAGAGGAACTATATTAAAACCTCACTTTTTTTTTTACTGTTAATGTAGCTGAATAATCTGAAGAAGATTTGAGGAGAAAGCAGCTGTTTCATGCTTTGCTGTATCTGTGTGCTCTCTGTTTTATTAAAAATGATGTAAAAATGTTTTGCTGAAGAGTTGAACTTTCTGTGCTTATCAGAAGGAAGATGTATCCTGCTATCCAAATGCTATTAGACTTAAGTATGCTGGGCTAAAATATTTTGGATATGGATTTATGAAGCTTCCAAAATTCCCATACTAAAGCTGGATGTTGATCCCACAGGCTGCCTGTTTTAGCCCTGCTAACTTCATAGATAATATACGCAAATCATATTTTGGATAGATATAACACTGGATTAGCCTTGTCTCACAATGCATCAGACTTGACTGCTCTTAGCCTTGCTTGAAGAATGCTCCAAGTGTTTTTCAAACTTCTCCACTTTCCAATAAATCTTATGCTGAATTAAATTAGTCCTTTTGTGCATAAGGATCTCTCAGTCTGCCAAAAAAAACTGTAGTAACACAATTCATTCCTTGGGATGTCATAGTTAACTGTCACTCAAGGGGTGTCATGAACTGAAACATCTCTAACTTCATATAAACAATGTATTCATTACAAAAGATGTCTGCAGACTGTAGAAGCAATGAATGACAAGAAGTGTCTGATAAAGGATGTCAAGAGCCAGAACATGAAATATCATTTAATTCTGATCTTAAGATATCTGATATCTCCTACGTGTTCATTATTTGTAAGTGAAAGAAAGGATTCCTATTCTCCCCTTCTTATTCTTTTTCCATTTGTGATTATATGTGACCATTGTTTTAGGGGCTGAAAGGGCAAAGGTGATGTCAATTTACAGATAGCAGATAATTTACAGGAGTTCTACTCTCTGGTATATATTCACTTTCTAGATAGATATGTCAGTATGCAAAGATGCTTTTTGGGTTTCAGATGTTGAACAACGTAGGGAAAGAAACTGTTTGGTTGACGTGTAGAAAAGGATCAGGATTTAGAATACAAAAGCAGTTTCTTAATACAGAAAAATCATACTTTTGACAACTGTAGTGTTGAATTGTAAAGTTTGCATCATCTGAGGCAAAGCTAGAAAAATCCTGGGTGGGAAATCCATGATCTGAATAAATTACTCATCCCTACATCTCAGTGTGATGACATAACCTTAGAGTAGCTTAAAACAAAGCAAGTAATTTTGCTACTTTCTCCCTTGTTGCTCTTTAACTCAGTAACTTCTTCCTTCCCATGACTTGTTCCATTATCTGCAATACGGCAATTCAACATGAATTTACTCCCTTCAACATGAATGAAATGATTAAATCTGCTCCAATAAATTGTTTTGGTATGTTGGAAGAAAGATCTTCCTCCTCTTATCTTTTTCACCACCCTCCCCTTCCTGGCCTACATGTTTTTGATGTCATTGCTGTAATGGCTCAGGCTCTGCAAAACATCCTAAAACACACCTGGTGCCGGGTGTTTGGACTTACCTTGGATGTACATTCATGTCTCAGCACTTTCAGTGCACGTTTATTGTGAGGTATGTAGGAGACTTCTTGCTGCAGCCAGGTTTATGATGCTGCTTTTTTTCCTCCCTTTGCAGAACAGAAATGAGGTCTGAACATGCAGTTTTCTGGGTGAAGGCCCAGGGCCGTGAACTATCCAAGTGAATTCAGAAATGTGGTGGTGTGGAAGTTACCACGTGTAAAATATCCATAGAGTGAAGCACTGGTTGTCTGTGTAGACCTATGCCTGACCTTTTCCTCTACAAATGCTTTGTAGCACCAAGGTGCTGACAGGATATAGAAAGACTTAAATTACTTTTTAAATCTAAATTTACTGGTTGTATGCATGTTACAGGAAGTAAAGAGTTTGAAACAGTCACGTAGCAAACTATAAAATTCCTCTTGTTTAGTTATTCTGGCTTCAGAATAAATTGATTAGTTTTTGCTTTCAATGCAAAGTGCACCTCAATTTTGGAAATGTAAGTTTTCAGTGGGGCTGCTGCTTCAGACAGACGTAACTCCTCTGTAAAGAAAGAATTAGTAGTTATTAATAGGCTTTCACTATTGTCATTCTGTCTTTGTTTAATGTGTTTGAATGTTGAATCATGCTAAATTATGTACATGTTAAGTGATAAATTATGTAATGCTCCAATGTGGTGGAAATTAATAGTGGAACTGCCTTAATTTGCTCTTTTGTTTTTTGCCATAAACCCCATTACATCTCTCTGTCATGCAGATGGCTTTGTCAAATAGTATTCATAAGAAAGGCGGATGGGAGGGAGGAAAAAAGCCCAAGCCCCAAACCAAACAGAGCGTTGCTCCCTTTGGACAGATGGTGAGGGCTGAACCTTCCTGAATTTGTTATTGACCTAATTGAAGTCACATTTGTGTATTGTTCTCTAGCATAGCTAGAGATGGGTCTGGCAGGGGTGGGAGAGAAGAGTAGCACTGCAAAAATGTGGTGCTGTGAAAATCCTCCAGAAGGTTAAGAGGGATTCCAACACCTCCTGGGCTATTGCTGCTGCCCACATGGCCTGCTGCTGACCCAAGGTCAGGCATGGGCAGACACCTCACAGCTGCAACTCTTTGCCTCCCTTTTCTCAGTGGAAATGACTATGGGGAATGGATTGCCACAAATAGTGTAGCTGAAGCCTGGGAAAACACATGCTGCTTCTGAGCAGTTAGTTTACAATATGGTAAATTAGAGGCAGGGCTTGTAGTCACAATACCCATTAAATTAAATAAATTTGGACTGTAAGTTTGTGTAGTATTTCAGTATGCAGGCTGTCCTTCTTCACTAACTGATGAATTATGAAGAGATGTTAATGGTGAGTGTGATGAAGAACAGTTTTGATTCCTAGAGGCAGACTATGGAGGTGGTGCTCTAGGGTGTTCTCTTGATTATGCATTGGGTGTGATATGGAATTGTGGTATAATCCTACACACTGGTGAAACTCCCAATGGCACAAAAGGAGCAAGTGCATACATCTATGCCTATCTGTTGCTTGGATGTTGTTCTTCAGACAAAACGATTTATTTTTTCCCTCTTAGTTAATGCTGTTTACTTTGTGATACCTGCGAGTTTTGGCCTTAACCTAGAGTGCCCTTTCAAATATGTCAGTGTTGAATGTTATTTCATTGTCATTGTGGTGTAAACCAGAGATGAGGTTCTGGTCATCGTGGCAGACCTGTGCAATCCAGAGAGTTCAGTGGCTTGGGTTTACTTCCTTTCTTCTTCTGAATGGCAGGAATAAGTTATTCTGCAAGTCTGTGAAGTTTAGACTTTGTGCTTAAAACAACATTCTTCCTCTAACTGTCTTTTGATCATTAATCATCAGGAACGGGACTATCTTATAATCCTGCCAAAAAAGTAAGCTTGGGTTTAAAAAATGTTAGGAGTACTGATGTCTCTCACTTCAAAAATCATTGCATTGTGCAATCCTCTAGAGTGTGAGTGGTATGTTCAAGAACAGATGTAAAAGCAGTAAAGAACTAAACTGTCCTTTTATCTTGGGGATGAAGAAAGCTGTGATTGCTTCTTTTTGTTTTTCACATGTGTGTATTGTACTTACAGTTGGGGAGTCCCAACTCAGGGGTATGTTGAATGTCAGATCATTTGCTGAGTAATACACCTCTATTAACTTCTTTCTCTGTCCCTTGCAGGACAGACCTCTGTATGGCTTTTGGACACTTTTATTCTAATCTCCCAATTATCCTTCAGTCTTGTGCCTATAAAAGTTATCGTTGACTATTGAGATAGCTGCTAATTCCATGCAGCACCCATGGAGCCTTTGAATATTCTGCATCTTTCCCCAAATGACAAACCTCTTTTTATAGTCTGTGTGCAGGATGCTGCTCCTCTCAGGAGTCTGCCAGCTTCCCTTTGTGCTATTTGCTCGCCGACTAGCAATGTTAGCTAGGAACTTGAAGCCTACTTTATTCAGTTAATCTCAGGAGAGATGCAATCTTTCCTTTGCCCTGGAGGACCCCATCTGACCCACAACTCCTGAAGGAGGAAGATGTAAGCACATTTTTCTTCCTAGTTTCTTTCTCAACAGCACATACGATGTATAGTGTTGATACTGGAGACAAATTAAACATTTTCCATCTGCTATATAATCTGAAAATCTTTGAGGAAACAGATGAGACTTTGCATTTGGAAGGTGCTTTGGAATGAAGGCAGTCAATTGTCCTGGTGCATATGAAAGCATGAGTAAGTGCAAGGATAAGGAGTTGGGGGAGCTGTGAGCCTCTGGTGCTACTTTGTCCAGGAACCATTGCAAGAGGGCTCCTGTGCTGGGAAAGCTGCTGCATTTGCTTACTGTGGGAGCTGAGATGATAGCTATGGAAAGGTGGCTGGTGATATAAAACATGGCACACTCAGCAAGAGGTTTAAAGTGGGAGGCTAAATGACTGTCTGCAAAACTGGCCTTAGGCTCTAGCTAGAAATGAGGGAACCGAATGCTATCCCGAATTTCCTGACAGCTTATCGAAAGCCAGAAATATGAGGTGGAGATATCTAGGTAGATTGCTGGCTAAGCTGACACATGCACTTATTTTGAAGTTATTATGAAAAATATGAAGGTTAACTTTGCTGGTTATCATAGTCAGAGGCTCAGAAGGAGCACGAGGATTTACTACCCAGTGTGGCGGCACATTCCACAGGGATGGCATTGTCATCAAGCACTGTGTGTGTGCGCTGCCGCAGGGTGTTTCTGAGTGGGGCCTGCATCAGGTCTTGGATGCTGTCTTTTCTCCCTGTCATGTGTAAAATTGTGCTCTAAGTTCTGTAGGTGAGACAGTTCACATGGCCCTTGGAGACAGATGAATTTGGTTATGAATGGAAAATGTCAATTCAGAAGTTCTCATGGAGGACTGATTTATTTACAGGTGCTGTCACTCGGTTTGTGATTAGTTCCTGGATTTTTGGTATTATTCTCTAGCTGTATATACATACACATGCATATATAGAAAGAATAACAAACTCCTCAGCTTTATATTGCTCTTAACTACAGTGATATTTTGTCTGGGAAACTACTGTTCTTGAGAATTATGGATTGGAGTGACTCAAGTTCTGGCAGTAACTGCTCAATGCATGGGAGACTGCCTTAGTGTCTGCTATCAGAATTCTTATAGTTCAAATCTCAGCTTTTATGTGTGTTTCCTTTTATGACTAAGGTAAGTCATATGATGTCTATTCCTCCATCTCCTTTCTCCACTTGATATGGTGAGGAGATTGTCCCGTTCTGCTTACCTCTTTGGATGGTAGTCCATACTGATGGTCTTCTGAGATGGTTTCTCCTCCAAAGAAATTAAATTGGTGGGGATGTAGGTGTGTGTTATTAGTGCCACTTGTTCTTTTTAGACAAAATCCATCAAACATATCTTAAGGCCTTTGAAGAGAGTTCCTGCTTCTGCAAAACTGGCAGATATCAGTTTACCTGCTGAGCAAGAACTCTGTGTAAGTATTATAAGCATAGAGAAACTTTCCTTGCTGCTTTGCAATACCTTTCCCATTGGAAATAGCTGAAATAATGGAGATAATGCAGATTTTTAAATACTAAACATGACTCAATCTCACAGCTTGTAAGACTGGTTAGAACAGCTCCATCCAGTGGCTTCCACTATAACATGAAAGCAGGGCTTGGCTCTCAGGGGTTCAAGACCTCCAGGGCTGAAAAATGCTGCTTTAAGACACATGATTTGTCAATTATCACCTTGTAGGAAAAAAAGCATAACTAATTTAAAAATGAAAGATATGATGTTTACATTTAGCAATTAGTTGTGAGGAATTACTCTACTTTTTTTGTACTCCTTGTATCAAATGGCTTCTACTCTACCTCTGAGTGCAATGAGACACCATTCCTCATCAGGGGCTGGAACATAAACTATGCTTGCTATGAAGAGAAATACAGTGCCTGTATATGGTGGATTTTTTGAAAGAGAAAAATGGCCCAAGTGAGCTCACTCTTGCAGGAAAGGCCCACTCTACAGTCCAGAAGAGAATGGTGGAATTGTTCAAGTTTTTGGTGTCACTTTTTTTTTGAAAAATGATGATTTCCTTATACAAAGTCATTGATTTAGAAGATGTGGGCTTTGATTTTGAAACTTGGTTGTTTCTCTTCAAACAAATTATTTTTATCAAATTGATTTTGTTTTTAAATCTTGTCTCTTGTGGGAGTGATGCAAGTAGATCTTCAGGTTGTAAAAACTTGATTTCAGTTTTTCTTTACCATTCAGAATAGGAGAAAGCTTTCAAAATCTCATGGGTCAGGAAAAAAAAAAGTTTCCCACACAGCTCTAGTCAATGGGAGTGTTACCATAAACTTCATTGTGCCTTGAATCGGGCTCTGAGAGCATATCAGAGGTTTTGTCAGCCTCATTGATTGTACAAACCAGCCTTGTTATGAGGAAACATTCCTGGGCCAGACAGCATTCTGACATTTGTCTGTAGTTTTCACATTTAGGAGAGATTATTGTCTCCAGAGGGTCATTCTTAATGATTTAAATCTGAGGTAGATCGTTTTTTCTGGCAGCCTGTGTGTAATCTAATCCCTATATTGTTGAAAATAATTGGAACGAGCATTGAGTTGCTATATGGATGTGGTCAGTCAGTATTGACTGCACTGAAACTTGCTGAGAGGACCTGGAAAACTAAAGCAAAAAAAAAAAAAAAGATATTCAAAACAGAGAAATATGGAAGTAGAACTATTTCCCACTGGATTACTTTGGAAGCAAACAGTCTGAGCTTTAGAAAATTTGCTCTTGCTAATTACATGTTGGATAAGATCACATAGACCATATGACCAAGTGTATGTAAAATTTTTGTTTGTTCCTTTTGCAAAGGGCTCGACGGTGACTTTAGGCACATCCTCTGAGCAAGGGATGGTGTGTAAACTGTACCACCCAAGGAGCAGCCCCGGGAGGCAGCATGACTCACAGACACGCTGCTGAGACAAAAATCCCTCCCTGCTTTCCCTTGGCTCTTAAGGCTGTAAAATAGAAAAAGATTGCTGTTTTTTTACCGTGGTAAAGTGCCTGCAGTGGCACAGCTATACGGATTAATAGTTGGGAGTGGAGGAAGAATGCTTGGAGTCCTGGCTCCTTCAGGAAGGTGATGTGTGGGCAACTCTAGTTCGTATTACAGTCTAGCAGACTAACTGATGGAAGCGAGTTGTTTCTTGACCCTAGCTTGGTAAAGCATTTCAACACGCTTTACAGTTCTTTTTAAAGGCTGATTGGATTTAAATATGTGCTTAAAAATAAGTACTTTAATGCTTTACTGGAGGGAAAAAAAGTTGCTGTGAGATAATATTCCCTTGCATATGTGTGCTGCAGGTTACAGTTCAGCGCGTTGCATCTAGCTTCTCTGAAATATTACACTGTCCTGTGGTAAAAGGGCTTTTTGCCGACTTCAGTTTTGAGCATCTCACAACTTCTTGCTGATTAGAAACATATTTTAGAGGTCATTTAATAGGACTTCAAACTATCTATTAACGTTATTTCTGTATACTAATGGCATACTTGTTTTAAAAACAAAAAAGACCTGGGTGTGTGAAATAGTCTAGGTAGTACTCTACGTAAAACCAGAAATCAACAGCAGTGTTTTCCCCAGAGCTGCAAGGTCCAGTTTGATATACATCTACCATATTGAACTGATTAGGAAGATATTTTAATAGGAAAACCAAATTTTAGCCAACAGGTTGAATTTTATTTCAGCCCCAAGAGTTAATTTTGCAAAAGAAATCAGGCCTCCCGTTTCCCATCCCTTGGCACCTATATTTCCTCCTTTTCTTTCTATGATTGCAGTCAACTGAAATAGACATTCCATCTATAGGATCATTTCTTCAGTGTGAGTAGCTTAAGGATACTGCTCTTTAAAACATTCATCTTATTCTAGGTTTAGCAGAAACTTGTGCAAAAGACAGTTTTAGGAGGTTCTGTAAATATTCCACTCAAATTATTAGATCCACACTGAGGCCAACCTCTTAAAATGATTGTTTTAAATACATTATTTATTGACTCTTACTTTTATTCAACATTAGCATGCTGGAATAAGCCTTTTTCTACAGTTTTTGAGTGCATTTATTATTTAAGCTTCCCATTGTGCCTATTGATTGTTTCTTGTGTGGATTCAGGAAAAAGAAATGACAGATTGGATCAGAGGGAGTACAGTTTGAAGTACATACTCAATCCTGGCATCTATGCACGCACAGAACTCGTGTTCATACTGGTGGCAACTCTTTGCTGTGTTACTGTGCATAGTTATGAGTTATGTAAAGGATTTAAGAATCCTGGAAGATGTTTGTATTGTTTTACTGGAGGGCAAGCTTGCAGGTTTGTGCTTGACCCCATTGAAGAGCAGTATGTGGTGCTACTGCTGCTTAACCTGGTCATGAAAGAAGTCCCAGTATAGAACCATTTTGTTGTTGTTGTTCTGATCAATTTATTTCTGGATAAAATGTTTGTATCTCTCTGTGCTGTGGTCCTGTAAGCAATGGACTATTTTTATCTCTGCTAGTACAACAGTGCATAGGTGATAGAGACCTGTGAGCTTGGAGTAGGGACCTTAGCACCCAATGAGTCTTCTCTTTGTTCCTGACTAATGGATATTGGGTACTAAACAGGAGGGAGGAGACAACAGTGACCCTTTTACTTCCTTGAAAGTGATCTATTGTATATTTTCTTCAGGAAATTTTGATGGTTGACTCTCATAGTGATGTCTATGATTCTATGGAAATTTCTCATAGCATGCCAAATAGGCTTAAGTGATTGATCTGTTTGAGCACTGTATGTTGCAAAGTCTTGTGAGATTGAATGCTTTGTATATCCCTAATTAATCTGCCTCCATGGTATTGCATGACTGTATCCAAATAATACTCACCAATCCTAAACTGGAAAATATTTCCTATTGTCTTATGGAGTAGCTTACAATGTGTAACTGATAAAATACAGGCTTAGTTTAGCACAATGAAAAGCTGGTTTTGCATTGGAAAGTGTAGGAAACTCTGGAACGGATGCTTTTACTGGAGAAAGGAACTATTTCAAGTAAACAAATGTAGATGTTTCCCTGCCTAACATAGGTGAAGGCTTAGCTAATGCATTCCACCTGCGAGAGTCATAAGGGGAACTCCAGAGACAAGCTTCAAGCTGCACCTAAAGACTTCTAGTAATGCATGTATTAAATTGATAAACAGCAAAGGTATGTGCAAGACCAGATTACTGATTTTTGTTTTTTTCACATACCTTTAGGGCAGTTTGGTCAGAAAAGAGAAGTTGTGCTCATATGTAACAGAGCATTTCCAGTTTTCTGATATCACACTGGAGCTAAATGTCATAAACAGTTGGATTTTCTTAACTTTTTGAGCTAGTTAAATATAAAAAATCTTGCACTTAATCAAAACTTCACTTTTAAAAAGGAAGTGAAGGATTTTTAATTAAGAAATTTTGCCTCCCTCATTCCCTTCCACCTGCCTTCCACAATCTCAGTAGTTTGAGTATGTGTGCCTGTATACAGAGGACTGTTCAGGAATGTGGCATGATGAACTTTACAAATTGAGCAGTAAGTGTGTAATACTTGCACATTTTGTATGGGAGACTTTCTCCACCCCTCCCAGCTCACTTTGTAGAAGCTTATTTTTGGAGCTGAAACTCTTCCACAGTCTCATGCATCAGTGTTGGTTACACCTAGCTGATAGTGGAGTTTGAGACCTTAGGCTGTTGCAAAAGTGACAAAGCTGCTGGAAGGAAGGAAGAGGAATGGAAAGAATTAAGTTTGTGTTGACTGCATTGTGGGTATCTCTTAGCATGAGGTAGCAGTGGAGAACAATGTTTATTCATTAAGATATAATTGCTTGGAGCTAGATGGATTTCTGCCTTCCATGCTGGTTTTCTTTGAATGTCTTCTGTTTAGATTTTTTTCTTTCTCATTGCTGTAATTTGCCATGCACTGATGGGGATGAATGTCATCAAAGATCCAAAGCTTTTGATGTTTCTAATATAAGATGCAAATGTTTAACAGATGAAAATTATTTGCTAATAAGTATAAAAAGCAGAAGTACAAATAAAAAATCCCTTGTGTAATAGTTGCTAAAAATTCAAGTGAGGTATTACTTAAACACTGGGCTGGCCCTTCTTTGATGTATGTAAATATTTTCAGACACAGACATCCTTGTATTCTTAGAGTGACTGCTATTTCCATTTTCTTTTAAAGCTCACTTGAAACATTCTGGGGAAGTATAGAATCGGTGAATCTTCCTAGATATATTGGAACTGAGGGACAGAGGCAGGATGGAGCTTTTCAGCTGTTGATGGTTCCCACCCACTGCTGTTTGGGAGACACTTTCTGATGCAGAGATTTGGCAGAAACTGTTTGTTCTGTGCAGACTCCTACAAATTACATGGGTTCAGTACTGAGCTTAATGGGTCCTCGTGCATGTCTGAAGCTTCTGCAGGCTGCAGTAATAAATAATGGACAGCTGAAAACTGTCTGCAATCAGGATTTCAAATTGAAAGGTGAACTTGTCTTGACTGTATCACTAGAAGATGCATCTTGCAGCTGAAAGAGCAAGCCAGAAAAGCTACTTTACTGTCTTTTATCATGACAGCCTGAATCTTTGTAGTACTGCAACTGAAATCTGGGAAAGGATGTTGAGCTGGACATGTTGTATCTCGAATGTGTTTTGGCTGATCAGTGTTTAGGGGTCAAGGTGTTTTGGCCTTTGGATTTATTCACTTGCAGTTTGAAATAGCTGAAGTATTAAAACCCTTAAGTGCATGTCTTGTCAAAGACCTCTTAAATCAAACACAGCGTAAATGAGTTACTGAAAAGAAACAGTTTCCACTTCTTCCTTAATCTGTCTCCCATGCTCAGTAATTGATGTCTAGTTTCATGAGTCATATTTAACTAGCCTCAGGCTAAATCTCTTACAGCCTAATCCTTCACATCCTTCCGTAGTCAATGTCTGTGCTGGGAGTTTGTGGAGTTTTTTTTGCATGTGTAAAGTCTGCCAGATGGGTTTCTGTAGGAACTTGCATTGTTTTTTCTAAAAAGGAAGAAACTTCAGGAAAAATCAGCATCTGTAGTCTTTACCTCTTGGGCAACTGGAGAGGTGCCCTGAGTTGATCTGGGGATTCCCAAGGGGCAGAGGCTTCTGCTGTATGGACATGCAAGCTATGGAGGCTTTCAGGATCTGATGTTATAACCCACAAGATGCCAGCCAAAGGCAAACTTGAGGCCTAGTATCCCGAGCAGGGATTTCAACAGAGCTTGAGTTAAAAACAGGCATGGCAGCCAGAACTCACTGATTGCTGCAATTGAATGTGGACTTGTCTATGTAGGAAGGTGGAGGTAGGAAGGTATCGGTTACACAGTTTTGATTTCTGTCACTGCTGTGATGAAGCTCTCCTGAGCTGTGAAAGCTATGCCCAGAATCCATTTTTCAAAAGACTTAGCAGCCGTTCTGTTCTTCATTTTCCCTTTGTCTAGTATTTTGTTATGGAAAAAGGAAGAAAAGAAGGAAAGTATTTGGTAATAACAATTTGCCGTTGTCTCTGATGCAAAGAAAAATGACTGTAGTGCCAATTTTCATTGGAAACCAAACTTTCAAGAGTAAAAAGTCATAATGACTACTTTATTTTGATTCTTCAGCAGCAACAGTAATGATATTGGAAGACAAAGTGACATTTTTCCTGACTACTGTCAGTCACTCAAATTAACAGAAGAAGAAAGTTGTGCACTTTTGTCTTTCCTTGGTTTGTTGTCTCAGTGCCCTACATATTAGAGAGTCCATAAGTGTCTTGCCCTTTTTGTTTGTTTTTCCCGTTGTCCCTGTGATTGTTTTCTTTCGTAATCAGACCAATTAACGTGTTGACAGAAGAGAACCACTTGTGGATTTCTCTTTTTTTTTTTTTTTTTTCCCCCTTCTGAGTCTGGAGCAAAGTTTAGCAGATAAATAGACTTGCCTCTAATAAAAAGGGGGAAATTGCAAATGGGAATTACACTAGACACATGTCATTAGTTACTCCCACGTCTTACAGGTGTGACATTAATCAGGTTGTGAGCCATGTTCTTGGAGTCTCAGAGGGATCTGTGTGGCTCCTGTGTTCAGGGTCACTAACTGAGTTGGCAGAACAAGATCACTTCCTGAGGTATCTCTGCCTTTGAACAGGCTTCTTCCACCCTGTGATGGATACCTCAAACAGCCAACATGTGAAGGGCACCACTTTTCCGGTATTGACACTGATGGATGTTGCCCACAGCTAAATTAGCACTTCTTCCTTGCCTGAAGCTCTGGTCCGTTTGTGCACGGGTACTGCTTTTGGAGTGTTGCTAGTTTGAAGGAAACCAAGAAGGATGCAAATGGTCATATGTGGAAAGTTCCCAATTTCCCCACTTCCTTAGAGAATTTTTAAAGGTTCTTATGAAGTGACAGCAAATAAGTTTGGGGCTTTATCCTCAAGTATGCCATGCCTCAGCAAGGCTTGGAAAAGAAATGTCTTTGAAAAGATATTGAAGCTGAGGACAGAACAAAACATTTCCTGCCCCTAAACTCTCAGTTGTAGGGTAGATAAGTAATAAGTGATTTGCTTTGCTTCTCTCTCTTCCTTGCATATCTAACTGTGTAGTCATCCTTTTCAATCAAATCTGTCTGTTTAGTTGGTGGTGGTTTAAAATTAAGCACCTATATGTCAGATACATACTACTTTATCTGTAAGCTGTAGAGAGGGTCCATCTTTTGGACCATTACGATTTCCATTAGTTTCTACCACAGCCAATATCCTTATGTGCATCCAGCCTCATACTTCCTTGTGGAGACAAAACCATCCTAGAGGTAGTTATCTATATTTCAGTTCAAGAAAATAACTTGCTGGATTCCTTCCCTTGGGAAAATATCCCAATACAGATTTAGTTCCAGTCAAACCTTGCAGTTTCAGTATCTAACAGAGACCTAGTTTCCTTTAGGCTTCTGAGTCAAACAACTTGGGAACAGTTTCTCCCCCTCCCTTCCCCCCAAGAGATCATGCTTGCTAGACGGGCTTTCCCAAATTCTCACAGCTCTAATCTGGATACCATTTAGTGTGACAGCCTTCTTCCCGGGTTCCCACAGCTGGTTAGTGTTTTGAATTCCAGCCTCATGAACTCATATCAGGCTACATGGGCTAATGCTCCGAGCACAACCTAGAGCAGATATCTCTGATGACAGAGTAATGGAGAAAACTGTGGCACTTTCTGCCTGTGTATAAGTGCACAGTCATTTGTGATGTTCTTCATTTTCTGTGGAGGGTAATGGACTATGTTATCTCCTATAAGCATTTATATGTTAGTGGAGGTGAAAATAAAATTGTTAAATGTTTGATGAAAGACCAGTAAAACAACCTGCTGTAATGGGAAAAGCCTATTAAATCCCAAGGGTCAGGAATATGGCTAAAAATATCACTGAAATAATTACTGTTATCTACAGCTGAACTCTTATAAAGGAAAAGTCCAGGAAAAATATGTCTTATTCTCTCTTAACATTCAAATTTGGATAAACAGTGTTTCAAATAACAAGAGACAGTACTTGTCAGTGCAATGGGCATAGCACCCCCCCCTTCCCTTCAAGCCTGATGAAGATAATGCCATTGAATTCAGTGCCTTTGGACTTGTTTAAGGCTGGTTTTAGAAGCCACCTCTGGTTCAGTAGTGTGCTGCTCACTACATGCCCCTGCTGGTTTGTGGGGACTACCAGCATATGGCTGGATTTGGGGAAATACTTGGAACCCTAAACTCATGCATTGAGAATCCCATGCCCAGCACTGTTGTTAATTTGACATCTCGGTCTCTGAAAATCCACACTTTAAGCACTCCCAAAATGTCCTCTGTGGGAACATCAGTTCTGAGACATAACTGACTAGAGATATGAAAGAAGAGGTTTTGTATAGTGCCAAGTAATTCCTGCTGTCAACTGCAGCAGCTCTACTTCTAGGAGGGATTTGGCTGGCTGTACCAGTGCAGGATCTACTCCCACCTGCTCCTCACTTTGTGAGTCTTCAGCTTTTTGATGGTTTGTTTTCTTAAATTAAACAACACAATACCTCCTCATTTGGAATTAAAATCAACCATACATCAAAGTGGAAATGACTGATGGCACGTGTTGGGAGCAGTGAGTAGCAGTGGGTGGAACCCAAGCATTTTGTCTACAGTGCTGCTGTTCAGGATACTAATAGGGAGCTGGTGGGCCTAAAATTTATGATGGTGAAGCTACACTCTAGGCACATGAGAAACAGGATTTCACTCCAAAGTATTTTCAAAACACTTGAATGTTTATTTGTTCTTTAGTGTTGACACAACTGCATCCCATGACTTCCCCATCCTAATCCAGTGAGTAGCAGTCAGAAATCTGAGTACTGTGTGGATGTGAGGCAGCTTTCTTTCATGGAGAGGACCTAAAGAAGATAGTTTACTAGGAATCTGTAGTTATCTGTTTAACATAGGAATCCATTCTGAGAGGGGGTCAAATAGCTAAGATGTGGTTCAGGTTGCAGCCAGGTCCTGGGCTAGTTTTTTTGCCTGATATAGGAAGTCAGCAGACATGAAGATATTGGCCCAGTAAAAGAATATGGAAGTAGTCATAATTTTGAAGTCTGACTAGTTAGAGTAAAACTTACAGCAAGCAAGTAGATCTTAGTGCCTTGAAAGAAAACACTCTTATTTTGCTTGGTTTTGGTATGCAAGTGACGCCTTTCCTGTGTCATGTCGTTTTGCATAATCAAGTGGTTGATGTTGAATGTTTCTTCACGTGGGAAGTTTGACTAACACACAGAAGTTGAATGCGGGACTAGAAGAGATCTGCCATCTACACAAAAAAAGGTTCCTCCAAGCAACCTGCTCTACAATCTCATTTATAAATTTATCAGGCTGTTTAAATTTGGATGTTTGCTGTCTATTGAGGAGCAGTTTCAGAACCTTGCTTCTCTCATACTTCAAAAATCTTCTCAATTCTCTTTTAAAAGTGGTAGCATTCAACCTTTTTCAGGTGACATGATCATCCTGTTAAAATAGGAGTGTTTAACCTGGATGTTCTCTAAAATGTGATACATCTTCTCAGCATATACATCAGAGAGGAAGAAGGTGACTGGTTCCACTGCTGAATTCTAACCAGGAATTACTCAGACCTTTAGGAAACATGGGAGAGCAAATGTTTACTGACCGTGTAATTAGCACGATGATTTGCTCTGTCTATTGGCCCTTAGCACCATATTTCCTGTCTGAGCAGTGGAAAGCAAAAATATTAGTTGCTGTTTTACTAGAGGAACAAGTGTCTTCCAAATGAACAAATGATCTATTACCAGTCTTGCAGAATCTTCCCATGGGAATAGGCATTTTGCTGCTTTTTTTGCAGCTAACTTCTTTCATACAGCAGGTTCCCAGACACATCAAATGCCTCACATGTTAAGCTGTTAGTTAAGATTTATAGTCTCTGTGTTATCAGAGTGAATTACACTATGGCTGGCAGTCAGACTTCTTCTCATAGACTTTTGTAAAAAATGAATAAATTGGGTTTTTGATATCTAATGTCTCCCTAAACCATAAGATATTCCTGATGTCTCCTATTCAGAAGTTCCTTGAATGACTGGGCAGCCAAGACTCAGACAGTAAATGCTATTCCTTTGCTTGTGGAAAGAATAAAATGTCTGCACAGCATTGGTGGATCTTCACAGATAGACAAAGGCTGGAAGAGCTTTGGAGTGAAATTCAGTGGTTGTACATTACTTTGACATTAGTAGAGCTCAGTTGGAGTCATGAGAGGAAAACACAGACTTAGCAGTTTGAAATTAAAAATCTAACGTAGAAAGTGTTTGCGTAGACCTTCAGCACATAGTGGCAGAGCTAGAAAGATGGTAGTGCTTTCATAGTAAGTTAGGCTATATGCGCCTTCAACCAGTACTTTCTCTTTCTGATTGTGAGTCATGAAAACTTCTTTGCAGTAGCATGAAGAATAGAAGCAAAATTTGCTGTTTGAAAAGTGGATTTTTTTTTTTTTTTTGAAAGGTCAAAGAAACATTTAATGTCTCTTTGAACTTGACTTGACAATTTATATTTAACTTTCTGGAATAGTTTGGAGATGATTGAACTGTCACTTCTAATTGGGAACTAAGAATTGATTCTCAAGGTGCAAGCAAATGGTTAGTTTGCAGTCAGGGCAGAAATGGGATCCATGAGACTTTGCAGTTCCTCAGGCTTTACAGCTTTCTTGTAGCTGTGTGGTAAGCCAAAAAGAATAAAAGCCTGGACTTTTCCTTCACCTGTCCTTTGTCACTCTGCACTATAAACGTGGAGTTCTTGAAACTTCAGTTCTATATTCTTTTTAAACAAAACAACAAACAAATCCACCCCACCCAAAACAAACAAAACCTCAATATTTACAACTTTTTTTTTCTTCTTTAAAGGGAGTAGGAAGGAAAGAGGAGACACATTCAAACCAGAAATCTTTCGTTCTGCAAAATTAGACCAACAAATATGGGAGCTAATGCATTTCTTGACTAGCAACTTAGCTCTATTTTTACCTGTTTGAAACAAAGAAACTGGTATTTCTCATTAATGCCTGCTGTTCAATCAGCAGCCTTGATGCTGCATCACATCTGCTACTGCTTTGAGTTACCTCTGCTCTTTGAAGTGAGACCACAAGATCTATTAGACCTGATAGTTAACCTCAGGTTAGAGCTGATCCATAATAACGAAACTTAAGTGCTGATACTTCAGACACTCATCCACACAGCCCTAGTGTTTGCTGCCTTCTTTTTTCTCAGGGGAGATGTCACATGTTTAATTTCTAAGAGTTCTACAATTTATGTAGTTCATGGCTATTGCATAGTTCTACATATTTATGTATCTTTAAGTTACAATAAGATTTCTACAGTAGTTTACAAAAAGTATTTCAAATGGTAGAGGAGTTACTGTTTATTGCAGTGATAAATACCTGATAGTTTTACAGATGTTTAACTAAGGTTTTGCAAAATAAAGTAGATTGTCTTTTTCTAGAAATGTGTAGTTTGAAATGGGCTCACTTTGACTTCAGTGCTTAGCAGAACACCAGAGTCTGGTTTTCGTGTTCTTTAGGTTACATTTTTCTGTAATACAAAGAAAATTACAAAGCTGTACTACTGTACAGTGGTTTAGTTGAATTGCTTTTCATCTTGGAGACCAGATACTGATTTAAGTCATATGTTAACATGAGTCTGTCTCATTCTACTCTTTAATAGCCATGAATGTGTATCCCAAATCTCATTCCCTGCCTGCCCTTCATCCAATTAATGAATTTCAGCACAAGAGGGATGGAGCTTGTAGGTAGGTATATTGGCAGAACCATTTATCATCTGCTTCACACCTGCTTGCCTGTGTTCTTGATTGCTTACCTAATAACTTGAGATCCTGATGTAACATAGCATTAAAACACCTGTGCAACTTGGATATTCCAGGTAATTGTATTGAAAGTCAGACTGTCACCGGTGATGTGACAGCTGATGTAATGCTATTGCATTGGATGGAACAGTGCAAGTTTATGTGTTTAAAATCTGTGGTCAGGAGACAAGGTTAAAATTATTATTCTACAGACTTAGATACTGAATATCTTGCTAACTGCAAAAATAATTAAGAAAAAACCCAACAGTAGCTTATTTGAGTATATTACAACATTTAATATGCTAGTCATGATTTAAAATAGCTTGATTCCTGCTTCCATTATTCCATGGTTAATATAAAGGCAGAGCTACTTATAAAATTAGATACTGCATGCAGCCTAATCTTTCTGCTTCTCTGACCCTTAGGGTATTAATGATTTTTATATAGTTACTTCTGTTTTTATTCCCCAATGACTTGTTTCAGGATGATGTCCTTAAAGTGAATATAGTTTGACATCATCTTATATTAGAAAAAACATTAGAATTTTACTCTAGTGATGTTTACACATTAATTGAAATTATAATAAATGAGTGACTCTGTGTAAAAACGATTAAATTAAGTTGAAGTGCTGCTGTTTTAGTATGCCAACACTTTATAGCACTGCAGAAATCATTCTGCAATCTAAAAAGTTGACAAAAGATATGTCAACGTATGTGATTTGTATTTGAATAGGCTGTATTGATCAGAATATTTATGCTTACCTGTAATCTGCAGAAGTAAAAATTAAGATCTCTGCATTCTTGCTGCCTATAATATTTTTGCAACTTTTCATAATGTAAATATTGACAGAAGTTGACAGTTGGATATGCCTTTTTTAAAAAAAAACATTAAAACAATTTCTCTTTGTTCTTTGATGCTATACTGGTCTGAAAACAACAAAAAGTAGTATTTTTTTTTTTGCTGATATCTCCCCTCGGTAATATTTTGAAGACACAGTTGGTAACAATTGTGTTACGGCATTTTTCTAAGATGTGAGAGCAGGATTCTAAGAGGAACGAAGGGGTAAAAATATCTGTATATCTGTCTTAAAGGTCCATTAGCCCTCCCATTCTGAAGTTCGTTCTTTAGTGTTTGGGAATTTTTGGAAGGTTTTGGGCAGTAGGGCAGTATTTTTGCTTGCATCCAGAGAGATCGTGCAGAGATAAGAGACCAGATTCTCAAAAAACACTTGTGAGATCCAAGGAAAAGCCCCAGTTTTGTGAAAGTCTGTAGCATAACCAGAAGCCAAGTTTTGAAACCACAACCAGAGGCCAAATTTCTGATNAAAGCCCCAGTTTTGTGAAAGTCTATAGCATAACCAGAAGCCAAGTTTCTGAGTGTCATAATGGGACCTTCAGTAAGAGCAGGACGTGTCTTCCTTGAGTGGCTATGCTGTATTTCACAAAACCTGACAAGTTTATAAGCAACTGTAGAGGAGCATCTTATGATGCAAAGAGTTGGGCAGTCCAAATGGTACCTGTCATGTCCTGCAGATAATACATGGAGAACAATGCTGTCTCTCAAGGTATTGTGACATTTGTGAAACATTGCCTGTAAGAGCAAAAAGAGAAAGTAACAAATGGATGGGGAGAGGTATCAGCAAGAGGATGAATCTTAATATATTTCAAAGAGACAGCATTCAAGGAAAATGAGAGACCAAGGACAATACAAAGAGAGGAGCTCAAACCTCACTGCAGTGAATGTGATAGGCAAATCTCTGGCAGTAGCAGTGTTCTTCCTATATCCTTTAGTTTGTAATGATCAGTCGCTGGTACAGAATGGCAGTGTTAGTAATGTATTTCTTCACATTTGAAATAATTACAATGTGATTCTGTGATCAGTTTAAGCAATGAAGTGTGTGAAATGTAATCCATTAGCATTTTTCCAATTCACACCAGCCCATGCTGGGTTAATCTCATTTATCAGACAAGATAAACCACAGGAGAGAAAGCAAGAAGCAAACCACTTGGTCTTGTCAGGCAGCTTCTCCAACACATTCACTGGAGTGGGATTCTTTCCCTGCAGCAAACCTACATGTCATGTGTCAGACTCTTTCCAGAGGGTGGGAACCTTTCTGCCTCCCTCCTTTTTGCTTCTTAAAAGAGTCAAAGACACCCAATGAGCACTTGTACACATGTAGTTAGTTGGTGGTCTGCCCGCTGGCTTGCACATTGGGCTCTTTGCAGGGGGGTATGCTAGCATGTGGTTCCCATCTCGGGAGCTCTTAAATCCTTCTCACGGTGCCATGAGAGCATGCTTTAACAACTTGGGAAGAGTGCAGCTTCTTTCAGGTACTTGGGCTTTGGTAGCCCTCCATTTGCTTAGCTACACCCCTGAAAATAAATGTTTAGAAAAGGAGTGTAGGGCATTTTGATTCCCCTTCTGAGTGCTTCTCTCTTAGCTGTGACTGGCTGGCAATTTTTCTCTGTAGCATCTGGTCTGTAGTCTCCTGAGAGTACTCCTGAACTGTTAGGCCTGCAGCAGGGATTGTTCAGACATCTCCTTAGTTTCTGTGTCTGCTGAGCCTTCTCTTTTTTTCTTCTTTGAGGGAAAGGTTTTTCACTTTATGAAAACCTGAGGAAAAATCAACTTTCCTTTTGTCTCCACCACCTTCCCTTTTGTGTGTGGATAGAATAAAACCATGCCTAACCCATTATGGCCAAATATGCAGTGAGTATTCATTCATTAGGAGGCATCTTCTCATCCTGCTATGATAGGCTAAGATGTCTGATAAAGGTGCTTACTTCAGCTTTAATTCTGGAACTGCCACTCCATCGAGGACGGCAGATGCTAAGAGGCATTAAGCAACTTGCAGGATTTCTGGTTTCAGTTCTTGACCCTAGCATAGGCTGCCTGGTCCTGTAGATGATCAATTACTCATTTGTAAGAAATGAGTAGTAGTTTTTATTTCTCCCATCTGTGGCGGTTCATGTCTGCTTTGACTTGATACTTGTTTACATACGTGTTGCCTATCACTGCTTGTCCATCATTGCTTGTAATCAAGCTAATTACTCTGATATAAATAGTAATTTCATACAGAATGTCTCTTGATACAAGGAATCGCAGCCTTGTAGGAAGATTAGGCTTTCATAATTAGATTTTAGCAAACCTTGATGTGCTGCCTGGATGATACAGATTGCAATGGTGTTAGCCAAGATGTCTCTGAGCTTTTGCCATACTCTGAAATGATTTTTTTTGCTTCCCCCTGTCTTACAGCTACATCATGTTCCCTCTCTCTGGTTTTATGAATGGAATGTCATGATCTGCATCTGCATAAAGGTCCTTTCATTAGATGCTCCTTCTGTTCCCAAGACATTTATGGAGGTTAATTTGGGGAAAAAATTCTTTGCAATCATGACGTTTTCCTTCCATTATACTTCAGCTGTCCCAGATTTATGTGGAAAAATTACACATAACATCTTATTTGTAAGAATATGTACACTCATCATTCACACAGACAAAAATATGACAATGTATTCTTTCTGCAAGGGAAGAGCTCTGGCTAGCCAGAGCAAATTACATAATGAGACTAAACAGTTTTAATCAAAATCCTCAATTGACATAACTAATTTGCAACACTTCTTAAGTGCTCTCCAAATCAAAATTACCAGAAGACCAGATGCACGGCTCAAATCATTGCTGACTTCGCCACTGTCTTTCGCCTTTACTTGTTTTGCAGTGTTTCTGGTAACATAACCATTTGCAGCCCAAACCTAGAAAGTCTTGTGGGAAATTGAACCGACTTTATTTTTAATTTCCTTCAGCAGCAGTTTGCTCATCCTTTCTTTTTTTTTTTTTTGTTCCCAACATGTTAACAGATGTAAATATGAATCATATTTCATTCTCAGACTCCTTATAAAAATACACTCAGAACCAAAGTTTCTGAGTAATAAAAAATGTTGTGTGTATCTCCAAACCACAGTGAAACACCCTATCCCCAAACGAGTCAAGGCTTGGCTTGCACACCTCTGTCTGAAAAGGAGAGAAGAAATTGTTTGAATAGCATTGCCGTTTAGTTGCGTGTCTCTTACAGACAAGCAGCACCAAAAAAAAACAGTGTGTTGATGCGTGCTTCTCTGTGTGTGCGTGTTTAGGTGTATGGTTTCCTGTCTTATCTTCCTTGTCTGTTCCTTATGACTGATCTCCACTGTAGACATTTTTGTGGTTTTGATGGCTGTAATAAGCTGATATCCATTGTTTTCAGTCAGCCTCCTTCTCCTTCCTCCTCCACACATTTTAAACAAGATTCAGAATTAGACTTTCCAAGCTGGCACTGGGGAAGTCAGGATATCAGGGCACAATAGGGATTTTGGATTATATTTAGAGTACAGACTCTGCTGTGTGTTAGTATATCAGCCAGTATACAGGAACTGGTGCTGTGAGTTGGATGTGAAGCTTGTTTGAATTATGGAAGGAATCTTGTTGCTGGTTTCAGGTTTGCTGTGCTGGCATCTAAGACAAAGGCTGTCACTTAAGCTCAAACTAAGTTATTTGCTTTGGTAAATGGTCTCAGGATGGACGAGCTACATATCATCCTAATAAACTGGAAAAGGCTGGGACGTGAGTCTGAGTGCAGACTCATGTTGGTTGCTCATAGTATTTGTTAGTTGTGCAGAAGTCCTGGCACGGTTTTGACATGCAGCAGGTAACAGTGACCCAGGTGACTTCTGTTCATGGCTTGGGACTAGGTAGCAGCCAGGGCATGGTCTTGCGCGTAGAATAAATGAGGATGCCATTTTGGGAAGAGAAAAAGTAGCTTATGAGGATGTGAACTGTGTTCCACATTCTTTTAGCCTCAGGGCTGGAGAACTGGCCTGGCCCCCTTTATTTGGTATTGTAGGTATAGCTATTGATGCTTTCAATTGAAGCTTTGTGTTCTAAATAGTCTAGTTCTGGGCTTTACACCTCCTTTTCCATGTCAGCGGCACACACAGAGTGGACACCCACATTTAAGGGTTTAGATTTGGTACTATGAGCTGGCAAGCTTCATTCTCACCTGCTGAAAATATCAGCTGATTTGAACAGAAAACGCTTGGAGTGGGCTTAATTAAGCATGGAGTGTTTGACTTAACTGGGTTTTGATTGTAACGGGTTATTTTTTCTGGCAATAAGCCATCATAGCAGAGGTTGTTCATTAAATGTAAGCATTCACTTTCATCTTCCCTCACCAACTCATAAGCATCTTGCTATTGTGTGTGATCCTGCAACAGTGAAAGATTCTTGCTTTCTCTGTGGACTTTGCATGGACTAAATGTGTGGGCCTCGTGCCCCCAGAGCTACAGGAATCCAAGTCAACAGTAGGAACAAACCAGTAATGAGAGGCTGTGGCATTTCTGAGGTGAGGAATAGGCTATTCCTTCCTAGTACTTCCTTCTATAACCTAAGCCTCCAATCTTTGTTTAGAAATGAACATTTAATTGTGATGGGGTTTAACAAAGAACTCTCCCAGGAAGAAAAAGGCATTGCTGTCACTTGGCTGTAAATGCTCCTAAGGGATTTCTTGCGTATATATCTCACCCAAGAAAATCTCCACCTCCCAGGTGCAACTGCCTCCCCCAAGCTGAGAAACCTCCAGAGCTACCTCCCCAGAACTTACAGAGTCAGGAACAGTGAAAAATGGTTTCTAGCTTCATTATGCTCCTTGCATGCCCAAGCCAAAGCCTTATATGCTATATGTAGATAAAGTCTTTAAAATAAATAAATAAATAACCCCAAGACAGCAATGATTCATTCTGTGGGAAATAAATTTCTTTCTTTGCTTATTTAGGGGTTTAAAGTTACTTTGGAATATATGTCTGCACGAAAAAAACAGGGACATAAAGAGAGGTTTTATTCTCGTGAACTTGGTTTTCTAGATGCCAGGCCCAGATGTGAGGAATAGTAGTGTGTCTTGTCTGTTTACATAGCTAACCAGAGCACAGCAAATGTGTCTTGCTGGTTTTCTTTTCACATCAAATCATAGTATTCTGGGAATGCCTAGGATATCCCAGGCTTTGTGTCATAAACTGAGTCATCTGAGGATTTTTCTGCTGTAACTATATAACAGTCATATAGAAAAATCTCTTGCTAGTGTTTGCTTTGTGTTTACCATGAACAAACAAGCCAGAGGGGTATGTGGTCAGCATGATGATTGGAAGTAGAGAGGAGCCAAAATGAGCGTAGACATGATCAAAGCTTTACTCTAACATGCATGCTAAAAGCACTTTCCCAGTATTTATGGGAAATCTATTTAGGACCCTGTGTTAATGGGAAGAATTTTCGGCTCAGAGTGGTGTTAAGTATGCCCTTACGTTAAATAAGATGCTGGAAGTGAGGACATCATAACTAATTTTCTTTTGCTTAGCTAATTTCTGAATGTAAGTTGCTGCTCCCCTGTTTTCTATCTACGGATTAATTTTGTTCATGTATTACCTTATTAGTGTGAGAATAGGGGGATTGGGTAGAGAAGAAGGGAAAGTAGTTGGAGATTCCTTTCTGAAAGCGTTAGCTGGCTGAGCTGAATGGGCTCAAAACTGGCATGAGTTTGTTTTTACAAGGAAACAGCAATTCTTTCACTGTGAACTGGACGGAATTGTACCTCAGCAACGTGATTCTTAGTCATCATGTTTTGCAAGATGATTTTTATAGAGCTTTTGTAACAACTCTGTTCATACCCAAAACTACAATCTAGTGTTACTCTTTATTTTTGCCCAGGAATGATGATGAGTTGGCTTTTTTTGCTCTAAGGAAAAGCTTTCTCTTTTGATTCTTCCCCTTCAACCTGCTAACTTCAAAATCAGTGGTCTTCCTATCTATATAGAGAGGTGTCAATCAGGACTGAACCTTTTCCTCTTAGCACCACCCTGTAAGCTGTGCATTAAGAACTCTGATACGTTCAAGGTTGCTACGTGTCCAGAGCAGAGAGTCATTGCCTTATTTTGCAATGAGACATAGCTTTTCTTCAGGGTGATGAGCTTCTGACAAGCATGCCTCTTCATGAATGATACAGTCAAGCAGGATTGCTTACAACTTTTTTCCTTCCTTTCAAGCTCTTCAGCAGATCAATTTTTCTACTAGAGGCGATAAGGATTAGGGAAAGATTACAAACTTGGGGGAAAAAAATCTGAGCATTAGCTGCCAGGCTGATAGTTTCTCTCCTTTCCACCACTCAAGATGCTGAACAACTTTAAAGCAGCTTTGTGTAAGTTGTAGCCCAATGTTAGGAAGAATTGATGCTGGCCTGGTTCCATGTATGAGTGAAGAGCAGAAGATATGGTGACCTGTGTTTACTGTTTTGTCCCGCATCCATGTTCTATTCCAAACTCACAAATTCAGTTTTCAATTTATTGCATATTTTTCCTCTGCTGTTTAACCTGCCAGAACACTCCACCTTTGGAGTGGCAGGAATTTTTCTCTCTGCCCTCAGAAAATCTAGTAAAATCTTTATTGTATTGGAGGTTTTACTCTATTACAGAAAACAGTATTGGGTGATATCATGAAGTTCATCCCTTGCTGCATTCATCAAATACTGTTTATGTATACTTTGGGGCAGAATTAAACTTGATTCCTACCATTCTGTGATGGAGTCTATTCAAATTTCTGTCTGAAAAATCTTGCTCAACATCTGTTCTGGAGACTCTCGACTCTGTCTTAAAAAAGCTGATCACAAATGTCAAGATCACTGTAGAGAAGGAACTGGTATATCTTGAACCCAAGTGATCTGTGATCTGGCCCAGGAGTGTTGCAGGCAGAGGATATTGTGATTTGAAGATTCTGAGACCACCTCATCCCACAAATGTGATAGAATTGTCACCACTTGTTCATCACACCCATTGAATATAAGTAAGCCTGGGAACAGACACTGTAAATGCATACAGACACTTCTTTCATACCCACTGAAAGTCATTCAACTTCAAAACAAAAGTATAGTTTTCCCGAGCCTGTACTGAGTTAAGGTTAAAAAAAGTATGTATAAAAGCTAGGCTGAGAATGTGCCCATAAATATACACCCACCAATCTATCTACATTTTATTTTCACTGAATTTGTCTGTCTTACTGTCTCTAACTTCTATACTTATACTTTCTTGCCTCTATTCCCACTCAATTCTATTTTTAATCAATTTATCTGTGGCTTAGACTCAGAATGAAAATCCAGCTTAAGATGAACTTTTGAACCATGAGTTGTAGTACAAAATTAGTTGAATAAAGAAGATTTCCTCTCACTGTTTTAAATTGATCCTTAGTTATCCTCCAGTTACATTTATTTTTGTTCTGAAGAGCAGCTCTCTATCCTAACTGTTCTCCTATAGCTTTATTTTTTTGTGTGAGAGTCCGTGTGAATGTTGGTGTATGAGACTCTTAGAAGACTATCAAACTCCCCTGGAAAACCTAAGAAAATTATTCCAAGCTGACCTCTGTTTATTCCTGCATTAACTTTAAAAGATAACTTTAATACACTGCAAAGCAAAGGTTTGCCAGATTGTGTCAACTGGGAAGTTGTATGCTTCCATTGAAAGGAATGACTCTGGTTAGCTCTAGCAATGAGGAAGGCTCATAAGATCTGACTATTGACAAGGGTCTATTCTTTTTCCCTAAGTTCCTTTCTTGGAGGAACTTTGCAGTCTTAAACAGCATCAGCTCTTTTCAGTTCATTTTGCATGTTTTATGCCAGATTATTTGCTGTTTCTTAAAGGAATAAGTTTGATATGCTTACGTTTCTAATATTGCTTGTAATTCCCTGAGGCACTGCATTTTTCTCTGGTGTATTTTTAATCTATTTGTTTGCTGATTCTTCTATGGAAAAGTTCTCTTTGGAATATGATTTTTTTGCTTTAGATATTGTGGAAATGCCAAAGTCATACCTCGTATGCTTCTTAATTAAATTTTTACACTATTAGTTCAGAACTTTGGAGGACCAGAAGGTGATTCAGAGTGTTTGGAAAGCTAGAAGTGAGCTTTTTGCTTATTATTGCATTAAGATTTTTGTGCCATCTGTCTTGGTGTCTTGGGACAGTTGTTCTTCAGGTTCTTCCAAGCATCTGGCTACCTTTTGTATTTCTCATTTCCCATGAACTCAGCAGTATTTGTGTCGCATGCTACTTAAGCTCTTCAGGCATGATTGCCATTTTGTATTTAGACGTGAATGCATTTGTGTTCTTTATCAGCCAACCAGATTTGGTTTATTTTTTCAGTCTCTCCTTTGTGGCAGAGGCTGGGGAATGTCTGGAAGAAGGGCAAGGGAACATTCATACTCCACAGTGTAGAAAACAGAGGAACTCAACTGCCAGGTGCCCAATTCAGCTTCTGCAGTTGTCATCACAGAGGGATATTTACCATTTTTTTTTCTATCTCAGAGATTTGTGCATAGGAATGTAGTATAAGAAAAAGTGCTATATAAATGTTGATTAGCTTATTAATTACTACTTTTTATTACTAATGTTATCGAAGGTGGTATTTATACTGCCATGATCTGTCTTTGAAAGCCGTGCCTAACTTGTTTTTACCAGTTGACTGGAAAGTAACTGCAGACTTACGGAGTTAGATCACAAGTACATTAAACTCATCTCAAAGACTTGAAGTCCTCACAGCTGAAATGCAGGATGTCTGGTTGGTCTTCAGTTTCTTGCTACCATGATTTGACTAATTTCATGTGTTAATATACTTTTTTGAATCATAGCAGTCACCTGCCATACAGTGATTCCTTTCTATTGCTGGTATCCATAATCTCAGTGATTTGCTGTCAGATTTTAGTTGATATTCTCCATCAACATTAATGGCTTGGTTATTACCTGATGCTGCAGGAAAGAGTTGGGATAGATAAAATATTTTACCTACTCATAGAATCGTTATTTCTATTTTATTGTTGAGAATGTGCCCATAAATATACACCCACCAATCTATCTACATTTTATTTTCACTGAATTTGTCTGTCTTACTGTCTCTAACTTCTATACTTATACTTTCTTGCCTCTATTCCCTCTCAATTATTGTTGATTGCTTTCTTTAATTATTGTTGATTATTATTGTTGATTGCTTTCTTTAATTCTTACCTGCTTTTTCACTTGAGAGCTTCTCCATTTTGCAGCCTGTATTTTGATTGATAGGAACGACAACTTCTTAGTTTATAATACTACAACATTCAATGTAAAATAAAAACACCCCTTGGTTCTTACTGATATTTCTTCATTGCCTTGAACAACATTTCACTTGTTTCTGGAGAGTGAGATGGAAGATATCTCAAGATCCAAAGGTTTCCTTTGGCATGTACCTCACTGAGATAGTCCATACAAAAAGCTTTCATGCCTCACGATCCAGCCACAAAGACTTTCCAGTCTCCTTTGCTTCCAGCTGTATTCTAGTAATATATTCTGGTAGTTACGAACATGACACAATATTGTGTTAGCCAGGATTTGTAACGTAACTTAGGCTGATAGAACCTCTTGAATCTACAAAATAACAGATCTATCAATAATATCAGATGAGCAGGACCATTGGAGAGTCTTCTCTTTTAGAAGACTCTTCAGTGACCTAAAAAGGTGCCAGGATTTGCTATACTTTAAAGAAAGTCTCTTGATTTTCAGAAGACTTTAGTATATTCCCTAAGAAAGACTACATCTCTGAAGGAATTTGGTTTGAGAGCCCTATGTGCTTATTATGAAATCTAATCTTGGAGTTTTTATCACAATAAAGTGTGTAGTCTGCATTTAATCTAGTTGTAAGGTATGTGTCTGTTTCTTACAGATATCACTTTAATTTTGTACTCCACGTTTTCTAAAGGACTGAATCTGAACATTTTATTTTAAAACAGCTATTTTAATGTAGTCTGAGTTCACTTGTATGACCTGAAACATACTTGCAAACAGATTTTGGAAATCAGTATATTGAAAATATTATGAGAATCTTATGCGAGTTTACAGAATACAATGAAACCTTTTCCCTTATTTTCTCATTCAGTTCCTGAGACAGATATATATATAAGTACCTGTATCTGTCTTTGGAGATGTGTTCCCTGGAAGTGAACAGGTGAATACCTATTTCCAAATGGCTTTACAGAATATAAGTTTTACACTTTACACTTTAATGTTGATTCCACCTTTCCTTGTCTTTGCTAATCAGGTTTTGATCTGGTTAATGTACATGATTGTTGCAACAGAGGCATTTCTAATTTGCTGAAATTATTGTATCCAGAAAATAAAAAGTGTGTAAAATGGTTTGCAAGAGAGGTTTCCCGAAGGAAAATGAAATGGAAAGAAAAGTTACATCTGTTTTTTTTTGGGATACTTTAGAAATCCTAGAGTGTAATAGAACATATTGCTCACATGGACAAAACCTGCAGAGTTCTACACTCTCCTTCCACGGGCAGATGATGTAATTATGTCCTAAGACAGGCAGTTCTTGGTTTATAACATGTAGATGTTATCTTCTCTCTGCCAGCTGAACAAGCCATTTTACCTGCTGACATGCATGTCAACCTTACACCCCTCTCGGTGCACTTGATTGCTTTTTGTTTTCTACTTAAGCTGTTATCTGTTAAGATCACCTGAAGAGACTGCAAATGATAGAACACTGCAGCAGAGAAATTGTCCTGAGCACCCATTGGAAGTTATGACTAGAGGCATATTCTACCTAGAAAAAGAGGAAAGGCTAAACATTTTTTCAAAGCCATTAACTCCTGCAAGGTTTGGGGTTTAGTGCTATGAAATGAGGAGTGAAAGAACATATTTGATTTGCATTTAATTTTAGTGAGCATCTAGAACAGCTTCTGTCTGTTTCATGCTTAATTTCTGAAATGGTTTTGGACTGCAATTCAGTGGAGAATGGATCTAGTAGCCCAGCAAAGTACGACTGTGTGGTTCGTACTAGCTGAAAATAGAGAATCATGGAATAACTTGGATTTGAAGGAACTATTAAAGATCTTCTAGTATAACCCCCTTGTAATAAGCAGCTTCATCTTCAGCTAGATCAGGTTGCTCAGAGATCTGTCTGACCTGACCTTGAATGTTTTCAGGGGTGGGGCATCTGCCACCTCTCCTGGCAACCTGCGCCAGTGTTTCACCACCCTCATGAAAACTGATGTCCTTATATCTAGCCTGAATCTACCTTCTTTTAGTTTAAAACCACTTACTAATTGTTTTTTTGCAACAAGCTGTACTAAAAAGTCTATCCCCATCTTTCTTCTAAACCCACTGGAAGACTGCAATATCTCCCTGGAACATTTTCTTCCCCAGGCTGAACAACTCCAACTCTCTCAGCCTATTCTCATTACAGAGGTGTTCCATTCCTATGAAAGTCCCTGATGAAAATAAGTGTTCTGTAACTGGGAATACCCAAAGCAGGTATTTTTGCAACCACATTCTATGTTTGCTAAGTATAACACAGGTGTGAAAACATTTTAGAAGGTCTTTTTTTTTCATCTCTCTGAAGTGATTCTGCTATGGCTTGGTCTGTTATAACTGCTAGAGGCTCTTCAACACATTTTAGAAGGTCTGTCTGATGTAACCTTAGTTAAAACCTAAGTAACCTTAGTTAAAACCATATCTTAATTATTAAATAAACCATAGATTCTTGGAGCATGAGAACAAATTGACTTGCAAGTCTGCCAGTGTAACAAATCCATTTTTTTTCTCTACCCTAACTCATCTGCTCATATCTTCATTATTCAAACTGATTGGAGCTTTAGCTATGGATCTCTTCACACCAGCCAGCAATCATCTTTCATAGCAAGAGAGCTCCCTGGGGACAAATGAGCTCAGACAGTCTCTCTATCAGCTTTATTATGGCCTTGTTGATACTAGTCAACTTTCAGCTTATTGGATACAGCAAACCAGATTCTCAGCTGATATGGAGGAGCTAATCCCCAGCTTGCTTTCTCTTCTTGATATCCCTATATTTTTGTTTGTGTGTTCTTGGTTCTTCCAAAGCATCTTGAACTCTGGGTAGTAGATATTTCAACTGCAAAATAAAAACACAGTTCAAAACTGAACACTTGCCCAGTTAACAAGTTTCTGGCAAGTTTTCTAAAGATCTTAGCTCTTGCTGCTGAGTTAAATACAGGATTTGTGATTAACAGGAAAGGAACACCCATGCTTAGTATGGACAGTGCCCTTGAGGTGCTTATTACTTCAAATGAAATGAAACTCCTGAAACTTAAATGTTCAGATGCGTTGTAACACTCTCTGAAGAACTACCTTTGCAGACATAGAAACTCCTGAAAATCAGTATGTTTGCTTATTACCTGTAAGTACTGCATATTATGTGATTTGGGCAAAAAAAAGGATCTGTATTTAGTACTCTTAATCGTGGGAACTCTGGAAGAGTCATCTATTTCACTTACTCTAATTTTTTCAATGAAGATGTGGTGGTGTTGCTCCACATCTGTCCTATTTCTCTTCTACTTACTAGTCACACTGCAGATTGAGGCAGTGATACGCTATCAGAACAGATTTCAGTATGTGTAACCACACTCAGTCCTTTAGTATTATACACAGAAGTTTGCAGGGAGTATTTAAGTATAATACTGTCAAGTTGATCAAATACCATCTGTACTATGTGAATGTTCACAGGTGTGATGAACCTCATCTTCCAGTTGTATGGAGACATGTCTGACCTTTGTCGTACCCAAGAGACAGAGAGCTCCATCAAAATAAGAACTGAACTCTCTGTACCTTTGAACAAGTGCTAAGCTTTGTCTACTATCTGAGACTTGTATCTGCCAGAAGAGCTCTTTCACCTTCTATGATCACCTAGAAGCCATCCTAAATATGACAAGGTTATTCTTTCACAATCTTGGTGAGAATCTAGTACACACCCTACTCTGCATTCCTTTACTTTCGGAAGCTACACTTTAAGGGTCGGATCGAATACTCACTGAAGTCAATAAGTATTTCCATTGATTTCAGTTGACTTTGGATTAGATCCTTTTTTAAGGGCTATAAATACATCACTGGAGGGAAAAATCCCATCTCAGAGTTCTTGACAGATTTTTTTTTTTTCCCCCCAAACATTCTTCTCTTTCTTAGTCTCCTGTATTTTTGTCAAATGAAATCTATCAAGCTCTGCTGCATCCCTTAATCTTCACTCTTTGTACAGACTGGAGGCCAGCAGAAAGACAAACTTGAAACCAAATGAAGTGCATTTTTTCATTTTGCTGCCTAAGATGTTTTCAATAAAGCAGAGAGAGATATCACTTTGCCAAAGCGGTGTCACGACGTTCCAAAGGTTTTGGCTAGTTAGCAGACTTCCAGTAAAAACACAAGTTGCTCTTCAGACCTCTTGTGGGTGATCCACACCTCTCTTGGAGCCTCTTCTTATTATACTGTGGCTTCGAATGGAATAAAGTCTAAGTTATTTTGGACCTATAGTAACAGTTCTTGGTATTATTAATAGCACACTGAGGGAGCAAATTATAAAATGCTCTGATTGCCTCTACCAAGAACTTTGCAAACAAGCAATACTGGAGAAAACATGACTTAGTTAACCAACTAAACATGGACACAAAAAGTAAGTACCTAAAAAAGCAAGGCATTTCTCAGAAGGATGCCCTGAACTGTGGCAAACAAAGAAGAAGAAGACTGAAGCCTCTTTTAAGCTAATATGAAGCACGCATGGGCATTGGATTAATGCTACACACAGCTATCCAGCTGATTCTTATTCTTGTTCAGAGAAAGTCACTTCTCTATGTTGTTCGACCACCAAATTACCTCTATTGCTTTTTGATGGCAGTTCTCAGAGAGAGTAGTAATAGACAAAACTACCTGTCAGGATTTACTATTAGCATTCATAACACACTTGTTTAGTTACTCTGACAAACAGTGTGATCAGTAATGTGGCTACAATCATGGGGCTTTTAGAAAGGAGAAGGTGAAAGCAAAGGAATGTAATTGTTGGAATTAAAAAAACAATGCAAAACAAAAACCTGGACATTCCTGTGTCTAACTGCTGTGTTGGATGGGTTTAAAAGAGAATTTTCCACTGTGATCCAGGGAAAAGAATCTGAAATGTAATAATACTTCTGGCACCACCTTTCAGAAGTAAGGCAACTGCATTCAGTTAGTAGGCATTTAAAATTCTGCAATAGGATACTTGCAGCACACTTCAGAGACTGCAGCTGACTTCAGAGACATCCTCACTAGAGTCTGGGAAGCAGCCAGTATCACTGGAAAACGTTTACAAAGAAAGCAGTATTAGTATGACTTGCTAAAAAAACCTAAACAGCCAAACCAAAATACTCAGCCTAATGCTGCTTTCCCCATACGTGCCCAGAGGTTCAGCCAGGTCCTGCGTGGCCTGGAGCATTTTCAGTCTGCCTGTCTGAAGTTGGCATCATATTGAAGGCTAGTTCTGATTTTGAGCAGCACTCATCTTGAAGAGTTTGTAGTTCTTCAGCATGAATGGTAGATTACATGGTGGAAGGAAAGTTGATTTTGAATATTTTAGTGCCTCCCTAGATTCTAGGAGTGGTCCCTGTGGAGGCGTAGAATTTGTTGAACTGATAGGACCTGAAAACATTGAAACTTAACTGTCAAAAATCCTGTTCTGCACAATTTTCAAACTCTGCATTTGCGTAGACTGGCCAGCTCGCAGGCTGGAAAATGAACTCATAAGAGTGAATGGAAATCTGCCTACTATCAGGGAAACAAGGGCACAACCTCATTCTAGGACAAGGGTTAGTGGACAAAAGTTCCACTTAAATAAGGAAAAACTTCTTGACCGTGAGGGTGAGGGAGCCCTGGCACAGGCTGCCCAGGGAGGGTGTGGAGTCTCCTTCCCTGGAGGTTTTCAAAACCTGCCTGGATGTGTTCCTGAGTAAGCTGATGGAGGTGAACCTGTTTGAGCGGGGCAATTGGACTGAATGATTTCTGGAGATCCCTTCCAACCCCCACCATTCTGTGATTCTGGCACACATAGATTACTGTAATAAGCATTCATCAGTGCTGAAAATGGTTCCTTAAGCTGCCTGCATGGATTCCCAAGGCTCCACAGCTTGTACAGCCCTCAGTGAACCAAGTTTAGGTTACTGAGGCCAAGCAAATTTAAGAAAAGCCAAACAAGCAGAGCTGGATCTTATCTAAGTATTCAATTTTAAAGCTAATGTTCAAGTGCTTGTTAAAAGCCTAAGGCTGGCTGCCTTACTGTAGCTGTTTGATGAATAAACAGACCACTTGAATCCCTAAGTACAGCCAGGCTCAGTCATTTCGGCTATGCTGAGGCCTGCTAATAGGGTACAGTAGTTACTAGGGTCAAGAGAGGTGCATGTGAAACTTCAGCTTGACTATGGTGTGATTTCAGTGTATTTACTGCATTGCAGTCACTCTGAGTGCTGTCTGAATCACAGAGCAAAATGTTTTTGGGGAAAACATTGAAAGGAAATATGCTTTTGACAAAGGGATGAAAAATTCAATTGAAAACTGTGTGTTTCATTTGCAAGAGAGGATTTTTCTCTTTTTTTTCCCCTTTTTTTTCTTGGAGGTATATTTAATGCGTGCAGAGGAGGTAGTGTGGTTGTACTTTTTTATATTTCCTAGATTTTTCTATATAAAAAAAAGTGGCAAAAAAAAAAGGAAAAAATAAAGGAAAATAAAGAAAAAAGCTTTTTTTTTTTTTTGGTAAGAAGTTGTTTTAAACCACACTTTTGTGGCAACAGTAAAATTTGATGACTTCTTAATTTGTCTTATTTTTTGCCCTTATTTTGGTAACTTTTTTAAACATTTCTTCAGTGTGTAAACAGGAGAAGGAACTTATTTTGATAAATCAAGAATAAAAGCCTTTCCCGCTTGATTTCCCCCTTGCGAATTCTAAGTTTTTAGATTTAGGAATTAGCAGCAGTTTGCATATCAAAAGACATGATCTGTAAGAAAACTGTAGGAGCTGTCATTTGCTCTTGCAGACTTGGCTACTTCCTTCCCTTCACCAGCTGTTGGCAGAACTGAGTTTCTCAAATAGTAATGCACCTGATGGTCACAGAGTGGAAAAATCTTTATGTAGAACCAATGAAAGCTTATTCTGTTGTAGTTGAGGCTCGTGTCTTCCCATGGATTATTCTGTGGTGGTCAAAGATGGGTATGTAGAGAGTCACTAGAATATTAGAGCTTTTGTGCTATTTTACAGTCTCTGCATTTTTTATGAATTGCCATGTTGGAATCTCACATAGATTCATTCATCCCATCCCATCATACTTCTGGATGTTTTCTGGCCACTACATTTCATAAAGCTACGAGTTAATTACAGCTTCAGAGATACAGTTTATAAAGCTTGGTAGAATACAAAGCCACATTCACAACAAAGGTCTTGGTGACATCACACACGCTTGTGACATCAGCAAATTTTCAAAAGTGAATTCCCATCTTTGTCTGCATTGCAGGAGCAGGCAGTGCTGTATATAGTGCTTTGTATGATACAAAGTTTTGCTGTTAGCTTCAAGTGGAGAGTGAGGATTTAATTTAAGCTCTGTGAATCATCACTTTACTGTATTTCTTATTTTTCACTAAGTCTGTCTGTGGCATAGGGCAAGCCACAGGTAGCAGTGTGTTGAGTTCAAGTGAGATATCAAGAGATCTTTACGGGACTGTATAGTAAAGTTCTGTGACTCAAATATACTTCTCAGCAATACTGGAGTTCAATTTTCCTGTTACGTGAAAGCACTGAGTTACCTCCTAATAGTGATTTTTTTTTATATATGTACAATAGATGTTAACAGAACAAGTTAATTGTTCACTGGGGCTGGAGGAGGAAGGAAAGAACCCTTTAGGATAGAGGATTCCAAGAGAAACAAAACAACTTATGTTCATCATCAGTCACCCTGTATACTACCCAGCGTTCAGTGAACAGCGTGTGATTAGCAGAAAAGAAATGTTTTAGCACTTAGGGAAATCTGGAACGTGTTCAAAAAATGTGGGGGAAATGATGGCAGTGGAAACAAAATAGTGAATGGTATTTGAAATAACTGCTTGCTGCTGCTTTGTGGACACCTTCAAGGGTCTCCCTTTCATTAGAATTATTTCTTTTTTTTTTCCTTGTAATGCTTGTGTTACATATTTTTCAGACAAATTCAATGTCTTGTGGTTCCAGGAAATCCTGACTCATGAATTTGCTCTCAAATATTCAACCTCTTTAGACAGAAAATTATAACCACTCTTCTGAAGTAATTTATCATTAAGCAGGAACTAGTATGAAACATGTACTTACAGTGACAAACATCAAGCATTTAAAGATTAATCTCGTAATTTATTTACAGATTAATCACTGGCTGCTTCAAAATAAGGATTTTATTACCACAGCAGCTACTACTAATTGATTTATAGGTTTCTTTGCATGTGTCTCAAGGTGCTTTGAAATACAGCCATAAGAATGACACAAAGCCACAAAGGCATAATAAAACATAATTGGAGCAAATAATAAATTCAAAAGTTGTTAGAATAGTCACATGGGAAATAGGTATAGTTTCAGGAATTACCTTCTATCAGTAAAGGAGCAGTGGGAGATGAATTTTCTTCCTTTCTATATCTCCAACTACTTTGTCTACTTCTAACACTGATTAGTAATATTATGGTCTGAGTCTCACTGTCATAAAATTGGAGACATTAGAAAGGATCAGTTATCAAAGCATCTCAAAACTCATGCCTGTTCATTTTCACTTTTTACAGTTGGAGGCTAGGTTTTCAACACTTTCCCTGAAATTTGGTAACTCATTTCCATTGCTTGAGGTCATAGAAGGTGCATCTGTACCTTGGGATTTGTGCCTTTAGGCTCTTTTTAGGATTGAAACCTTTTTCTAGATAAGCAGAAATCTGTTTTCTAAGCACTGGTTCTGCTTCTCCTTTCTGTTGTTACATTTATTTTCTGTTGTGGCAGGGTTTATAAAATACTGGAACTGGAATTAATTTTTTCTCAGAATTTTCTGTGACAAGGATATTTTGTTGAAAGGAACATTCATTTTTCTTTGTTGATCAAAACTGTAATTTCTTTGTTAAACCCACCAACTATATTTTACTAGTCCTGGAAGGAAAAACATGCAAGTTTGATTTCTGTTGTTGTGGTTTGTTGTTGCTTTGGGTTTTGTTAAAAAAAGAACACCAAAGAATGGTAAGGTTTACAACAACCTCTTCATGAAAGGGTACATCTGCATTTCACAGTATCTTGTAGTACTCTTCCACAACTACATATTACATCTTTATCAGAAGAGCCCTATTGTTCCATTTGAGATGATGGTGTCCTGAGATTCTTTTTTGATAACTTGAAAGGTTTTAGTGCTTAATGACAACATTGAGATCATATTATTATAGCTTTAGACTTTCGTTGTTAAGTTAAGCAATGTCTGCAGATAGAAGGCTTTATACAGCTCTACCTGCTCTTTCCATAGACCTGATACACATCAGGTTTGCCAGCTGCTGATGAGACCAAGGAGCCTAGACAGCAACTCTCTTCTACTTCCTAGTCTAGCTAGAAAAAAATCCTATATGATGCCAATTGAGAACTAAAAGTGCTAAGAACAAACTGACTGGATTTCTAGCAAGATAGATCAAGGAAAGAGCCAGGATCCTGTGTTCTCGGATGCATTTTCAGTTTTGAATTTGTTTTCATATTTTGAACACCTTGGAGTTTTACACTGATCCATTTAATTCTAGTCTTGGATGCTGAACATAAATGTTTCCAACTGAATATGAGGAGTATTAGTGTTCAGGTTCATCTATGTTGTCAAAGTAATGAATTGACAAAGTGAAACCTTAAATACTGTGAAATCTTTACCACAAGCTGTCCTAGACCTAGTTCCAAAGCCAGCATTTAAGTACAGACTTTCAGAAAGAGAAGAATAATGCATGCCAGTGGTTGAAATGGAGAAAATGCAGCAAAGCAAAAGTAATATGTATTCTACACTAGTTCTCATGTAATATGACTCTGAGTTAACATTATTTTAAAAATGGCAACATATGTGTAACCATATACCTTGATATGAGCATCATGACCTTTGAACTGGCAGTCTACCTCAGGAATGGAATGAAGTCCTCAAGTACTTAAAGATTATAGCAAATTGCTTTCTGGTACAAGTGCAAAGATCTTTTTCTTTTTTTCCTTTTTTCTTATGTTCTTTAATATGGAATCACACGGTGTATGCACTTAGAATTCAATGCTGGGACAGACAGTAGTGTGATGGAGTCGTTCACCAGGCATGCAAATGCTTCATAAATGAAAAATGAGAGGAGGACAAAAGATGGTATTTGAGATATGCTTGTCAGACAATGTCACGTCATGTATTTTGGGAAGGGCCATAGCAACAGTAGTGTGAGAGCCCAAATAGAATGGAAGAGTCTTTCTGAAAATGCCAATGTAGCAAATAGTTAACTTCATTTTGAAAAAAATCTATTCTTCAAAGAACAATTTCCTTATTTCCAAGTACTGTGTAAAGGCAAAAATGTCTTTTGTATTTTCTTGGCTTCTACTAATGACATGTAAATTTTTAACCATGTTTGAGAAAATGCAGACATTGCAAAATCCAGGGAAGGTTATTATCTCATGCACTACATTCTTGTAATCTGGTGAAAAAGAAATGATAGGGTAATAAAGCTTTATGATTCAAGTTAAAGACACAACAGCGAATGTTACATGATTGCAAAATGCCCCAGTTCTTGTACTCTTTATGTTCTGCCCTCTGTGATTCCATATAAACAGACTTAATATATCTGTCATAAGTATCTGCTGGAGCAACACTTCCCAGGGCATATCTGCAACACTTTGAAATCTGTGGAAACATTCCTGTCTGCTTCCATGAGTCTTAGATGAAGCCTTAAGCCTTCTGGGCTATCTTTTGTTATGTGCCTGATTTTGCTGCCCCTGTCTAAAGACTGTAGCTAGATGCTCAAATGAAGCAATCAAGTAATTGCCAAAAACATGGAAAGAATCCTGTTAAGAGTGATGTGGTCCCAGAGGTCCTGATGTGAGCTGGTGCTCTTTTGTTGATGAGTAACAGGTCAAACCTTGAGGTCAGGCAAATGTAAGACTGTATGCTTTACATGTGCTAGCAAGTAAGCTTGATAATATTAAAGACTGAGTGATGAGAGTGCACTTCATTTTGTTCACTATTTTTTTAAGAGAGGACAGTAAGTCTTTTATAGGGGCTGAATAAAAAAGCTTTCTGGCAAGGCAAAATAGTATTTAAAACCAACCAAAAACCTTAAAAACCCAACCCCCCATGAACCAAACAAAAAACCTGCCCGGTAAGAGGTTAGCTGCTTGTGATGGAGCTGTGTCATCTAAAGGCTAGGGAAGAGATTTATACTCATCTATTATAATGCCATAGCTGTGAAAAACAGAGTGGTCTTCTATAGTTAAAAATGTTCTGTGGGATCAGGGATAAAAGCAGCCCAACTTTATTTTCCGCTGATTGGAGTGAACTGTCATGCTGTGTTTACCTGGTACATTGTGGGGACCATTAAGCAGGGAGAGGATACAGTGGCTGAAACATCGTGAGAGCTGAACTGACCTGTGACAGAGTGTGTACAAGTTTTCTTTTGGCCTGTGGTCAAGATCACACCCCTCTTCAATTTTGAACTAATATTTGGAAACTGGAGGCTTCTGTCTCTTAGTCTTTTTTGACTTGTGCAGGGTTTTCTGTGTTGTGTGGCTTAATTTTTTGGGGTTTTTTTTAATGCTGTGTAGATTTGGGTCCTGTAAAATGTTAAGTGAAAGTCTCCTCGTTCATTTAGAACTAAACTACGTTTGCCTTTAAACCTTTGCTGAAGAGCTTGCCAGGAAGACATGAGATTTTTTCATGTACTTGAGCTTAAGCACATGCTGAAATGCTTGCTGAGTCTCAATGTAACTGGGTACAAGGAAGAACAAATAAAGAATGAAATCAGTGCAACTGATTCATTATTCTTTTTTTGTCAACCTAAATATTGAGCTTACCATAAAGATCCATACCCAAGTAGTTTGGAAGAAAGTGAAACTTCACTAAAATCACACATGTAATGGTTCTGAGAGACATTTGGACAAGAAACTATCAAGGTAAATACTTCTGACATTCTTGTTCTATTTTTATTATTGTCAATTATTAAAAAAAAAACCCAACAACTGGGAAAAAATATCCTTACGGCAGCTTGTAAGAAGTATGTTTTGGTATTACTTTACATAGAATCATAGAATGGTAGGGGATGGAAGGGACCTTTACAGATTATCTAGTTCAACACCCCTGCAGAAGCAGGTTCATATTTAATTTATGTTGGTGATTTCCTGTAGAATTTTAGATTCAACAATAGTATTACTGAATTAGTCTGTCATTTTCCTCATCAGTTCTATACCTTTTTCTCTTAATACTAGATATTTTAATTAAAATAACAAGCAATAGGGTACTTTGAGGTCATTTGCTCTAGCTTGATAGCTTCTAGAACAGTGTAAAAGACTGTTTTGATCTGAATCACTTTGAAATCCCTTCCATTTTTTTCCAACCCAAAATCTTACAGCCTCATCACAGTCAGATCACAGTATTTTCTATTAGCTGTGAGGAGAAAACATGCCCACATTTCTCCTTATATAGCCCAAATTTCTCTTTGTATAGCCATATGTGTCTAGAACTAGAATCAGATGTTATGCTTTCACTCTAAGCTTATACACCCTACCCTTGCAACATAATACCATGCCCCTTTTATGTCAAGATGTCAAATCTCTCTCTATTTTTACTTTCACCTATATGAAAATGTCATCAGGACTAAAACTGAGCTGTTTTTCACACCCTGTGCCCTATAAAATGTAGAAACATTACACTCATTAAATTTTATGAAAGGAATTCTTCTTTCGTAGTCCACCGCAAGTAACATTTTGTGGTGTATGTTTCGTGGTTAAAAGGCAACAGCAATTTGAGGACTAACACCCAATTCTTCCCTGAATAAATCGGGGATATTCCACTTGTTTAAAATTACAACTTTGTTTTACACCCCAAAAGTGCCTTGGAGAACACTTGACTTGAGAAATGTGAAGAATGTATATAGGTGTATATATGCATTTAACGATAACCAGAGCATGAGGAAACATATAGGGCATCATTAAATTAGAAGCCTAGGACATATAGCTCATTGTTTTTATTACATAAAGGATGTAGAGGAAACTGAGCAAGTTTGGATAATCAAGAATGAAAAATATTGAAAGAATGCTCAATATAATCTAGGAAGAAAGCAAAGGAGTTTATGAAGCTGTTTATTGGAATGCAGCTATGCCAGCATTTTGTGGTGTGAAGTAACAGGAAAGTTTAAACAGTTATGGCTTGCATATTTCAGAATGCACTATTATTTTTACTATTATAATAAAATGCCCAGTGATATGAGTATTACATCCATTTTAGGACAAAACATATAGGAAAAAAGAGCCCTTGTTAATAATGTTTCATTTACTCTGCTGCTAGGTTTGAAACGTGTAATAAATAATATTTTTATTAGGCATCTTAGTATTAGGCACACTGTATCCTAATCTCTGTAGGCACTTTGGCATCCTAAGCAACAGAGGTCAGCTGTAGCCAATGTACTCCTTTGAATTAAAGGAGAAAGAAATGTTATTCTGGACCCCAAATTCTGTAGTATGTGACCTACAGCTTTTCTTAAATGAAGCAGCAGCTGTGTCAGTGGCAAAGTCCAGACTTCTGTGCTTCACTTCTTAGAAAATGTCACTAAACTTTGTTTATTATTACTGCTACTATGAAGTCTACTATGAATCATCATCTTGCATTTATGACTTAAAAAGAACCAAACTGGTTTTCAGAAAAAAGTGAACAATGTGATGAAGGTAAATCTAAAAGATCCAAAACCTGAAAGGGGAATTAAAATCCAGGGCACTTCTTCAGTTACAGGAGATGTACGATCTTGATTCATGCTATTCAAGTGCTTCATTTCAACAATTACAGTTAGACTCTTGTCTTCTGGTAGAAAATGTAGGAGGTGTCCTAGCGTTAAAGACTAGGAATACCACACTCTGAGAAGTTAATTCTCACCCAACTGTAGGAATTTAAGAATTAGGTATCTAGTCTACATTGACTTCACTTTCTTTGTAGGCACTGGAGAAGGATGGCCACCTCGACAGCCCTTTGGAGATACCTATTATTCTTTGCTGAGTAGAGAAGAGCTCTATTACCTATCTTTGACTGGCAGCTAATTTTTTATTATGGGAAGTGAAATGAGATATTTTGGCAAATTGCAGCAACAACAACCAAAAATGTTTTGTAATCTATCGTAATATTCTATCTGTGCAGGAGGTAGCCTGCAGACACGCAGAGCTGGCCTTGCATGCAGATAGGGAGTTCCGTGCTCTCTGGCTCACTGTCCCAACAAGCCTGAACAGTGTTGAGTGAAATTGCTGCAGCTGCCGTCCTTGTAGGTGGATGCTCTTTGGGCAATTGCTTGTGCTCAAGGCAGGACCTGGCATTTTGACTCTTGGTACAGTGCAAAAGGAGTTTCTGGACTCTCTGCAATAATATTAGTATAAAAAAGAAATCTGAAGAAGCAAGTGCATTGCCATTTACATTTGGCTGTGAATCTGCTAATTTAAGACAAATATTTCTAAGACTTTAAAAATTTGCTATTAATACTAGATTCTTCAAAATTAAATTGGTGATGAGAGCATTTTGAAGAGCCATTAGAATCTATTGTGTGTTGAGCCTGTTCATTATTTTGTAACACTTTAAATTGCATATTACTGGACTGGGAGACTCTATTGGGCGCCACTGTAATATTTTATATTACCTCATCAAACTCTTTTTATATAGTTAAAATGTTGTTTGCTCACAGCTAAATACCAGAAGCTTGCTCACATGGCAACTGGAGAATATTACCTCTAGCTAGTGCAACAGAAAGGAATCGTTGGCTTCCCTGTGCATCACTGAAAAGGGTCTTAAAGATTAGGGTAGTTAAAGGCCAAGGATCATTGAGATTTGTTCAGGCAGGCCTAGGGTACATCTTCAGCAGCTGTATATTGATGCTCTGTCTGCTAAAGGTCTATGCCAAAGATGTCATACCTCTCCAGATATACAGCCCTCTGTGTGCATGTAATTGTGTGTGACGTTTAGTTCTATGAAGCATAATGCCCTCATAAACAATATCTCTTTTAATACCTGGAGATTGTAAGACCAGGCTACACGTATTGAATATACATGTGCTACTTTGGAGAGCTTCCTAGCTTTGTTTTCTCCTGGGTAGAAATTTATTTAGAAGACTTTGTTCAAAAGCCAATTTCTGAAGATCACTGTGCATGAAAGCAGAAATATAAGCTGGGCATATGTTAGGACAGAAATATAACATGCCTACATTTTCAATCCTAGTGTGGATTTGACTCTTGAGGATGACACAAGGTGTCACAAATACTGCAGAAGGTAAAGACCTCTCTTAAAATCAGTGGGAGAAAGATTGGTGACAAGTTACTTGTCAGCTAGAAATTAATTCCCTATCATGGTCCACCAGACAAAGCTTTACACTCTATCTAAAGAGTTGTAGTGAGAGTCCCACTACAACTGACTGCAGTGATCTTTGGATCACTGCAACTTCATATCATGCAAATTTATGCAAGGTGAGCAAGACTTGTTTTAAAAATTATGCTCCATTCTGATATTCACCCATTGGAGTTTTTGTCATTCAGTGACTTCTTTATGCAAAATGCCAGAGTGTCTAATAAGAGCTATTTTAAAAGTTGTTTGTGCTTAAATGACTTACCTGTGTTGGTGCATTGTTGCTTTATCTCCATAGTTTATACAGCTGTCAGATACCTGTGGAGAATCCCTTACAAATCAGTTCCCCAGCAGTAACGTGGAATTGGCCTGAAGGGAGGTGCAGAGAGGCATCTTATGTATTGTTTGGTGTATTTATTGTTGCAAGACTTGAGGCTACTTGAAGCTTTTGTGAAGTAAAAAGAGAGTTTTTGCCTAAAGGAAATACTGTGAACTGTCACTAAACCATTTTGCATTTTCTTAAAACGCGCTTTTCTTTATTTTGAAGTTCTCTCTCTGGTCATATGTCTCTGCCTGTTGCCTTAGTGGAGCCTGGGAAAGGGATCTGACTCATGACTGAGGTTTGTCTCAGCAAAGCACTGTGTTGGAGGAAGCAGATGTAGAAATACAGCAGCAGCATCATTTTCTAAAAGTCTGGGAAAAAGCAGATTGATCCCTTCTTAAATGATTTATTTTGTGTGTATCCATACATGTACAAATGCAGACCTAAAATAATTAGGAGAAGAGGTAGAACATCTTGACAACCAAAGGCATGACTTCCTGGCATTTGCTTTTCTTTTCATGATAGCAGGTTTGGGGTTCAGTGGTTTTTTTTTCACACAGTATTTTAGTACTGTTGGTCAGATGTGGCAGTTAGTGTTAGTGATTTTGTGTGTTTGTTGCCATTTTTCAGATGAGGAAATAGAAGGACTGAAAGTTAGAGACCTGTGTAGGGTCCTGCAGTGAAGCAGTGGCTCAGCTGAAATTCGGGCCTGGTTTTCCTTCTTGCTCCTAATATCTCTTAGACTTCATCCCATCCTCTCAAGCTCGCCTGGTCAGCAGGTTTTTAAAATGAGGAATGCAGACACAGGCTTAAAGAATGCAACCAGACCTCTTTATATCTTCTAGTTAGCTTTGTCATAGGCTTTGTCATTCCATACATGAGCAAATAGTCTATGTGTTTAAAACAATAGGGATGCACTTCAGAGCCTGCTTCAAAGTTGAGTGAGGTGGTAGGAATCTTCCCATGGAGTTCTCTGGAATTTGGACCAGACCTTTGAGTCATATGTAAAAAACTATTTCAAAGGGAGAATGTATGATGTGTAAGCAAATCATTTCATGTTCATGTGTCATGGGAACCTTAATGTGTTATGAACTTGAATATCCATTATTCAAGCATCTTAATGTTTTCCTTTGTTTCCATGGGTATTGTTTATACTTTGGAGACCTTATGTGTGGATGAAGCATCATCATCAGTGAAATGTGACTTGTAGGAACAGAATCTCTTCAGAAGCCAGCAACTTGTATTAATTCGACCTCATGTTGTCTTGATACATTGAAAAGTCTATAGAAAATTCAAAAACAAATGTAACAACCACAGATTAACATTACTTGACATACAAATACTGGGATCCATTCCCACACTCTGTATAGAGGATTCTGTTATCTCAAGTTTCTTTCAGGAGTATTAAATCCAATGGTGATGAATGTAGGCTCCAAAATCCTTGTTGTACGGAAGTTCACATCCACTGTCAGAATAGTTTTGTGTTCAGAGAGGAGAGAGTTTAATTCTTGATGGCAAAGTCCAATGACCCTTTTACTACACTATCAAATGGGGAGAGTTTTTACTTGCAGTGTAGATGTATATGAAAAAAACTAAGCTGACCGGTGTCAAATATAGTAATAAGAAAAATAAATGAGAGAAATTCAGACAGGCAACCATATTTTAATAGCATTAAATGACCTGTGGTATTAGCCCAGCAATTTTTGTTATATGAATTGATCTAGCAAAAGATCTGATGTATCTTGAGGTGCTCTTGTAACTTAACACACTATGGGAATTGGTCTTTGGCAAATGGAAGGCCATTGTAGAAGGATATTTGGCTCACAGCACTGAAGAGATGAAGTCAGGAGGAGCCTTGACAGTGGCAAAGGTGTCTGTGATGTGAACTTCTTGTTACTATTGTGCAAATTGTGTACTTATACATGCAGAGTGAGGACATTTTCAAATAACAGCTGCTACATAAAAAAAAAACCCAACCTAACAGAAAAACTCAGAGCTGTTTATAAAAACTTATTTTGATCCTTGGTAGAAACCATTTCCAAACTTTCCCATTCATGGGCTGTGTTTTTCAGCTGATTTATTTTTGAGTTTCTAGGTATTTCATATACTCCAAAAATATTACAGCAAAGTAATTCTTTCTGACCTCCGGGGAAGGAGTAGGGATGATTAATTCCACAATATCCTTTGGTAGTGAGTCAGCAAGTTTCATACTCTTCAAGTTTTCATACTGGCATTTTAAATTTATTTTGAAGAATTTTTTTCAGCCAATGGGAATTTCCTCTTTTCTCCCTTCTCACACCTTGTGCAAAACCCCACAGTTGGGCAGAATTCTATAAATTGCTTGACTAATCCTAAGGAAAAAGTCATCTTTTTTCTGTCTGATTTGCTTAAGCCTGGGAAATATCAACACATGCACAACATACAAGAGTGCTCAGATACTGACAGTCTGTTGCTCTATTCATTTTCACTTTATTATCACTCAAATCAGAATGCCAACTCTTTTGTTGTATCCAAGGCAAATGATAAATCCTGGTTTCCAGATAGGTTTGCATGTAAACTATTGCTGCTGCATCTAATAGTGTTAAAAATGGAAGTGTTTCTTGTGTTTCACAATAAGAAATGGGCCAATTACAGTAGGCATTGGATATGCCCACTGAAATTCCTTTGTAAACATGAGTTGATGTTCTTCACTTCCCAGCGAGTGCACTGGCTGTGAACCAAAATAGCAAAATGAGACTGTAAATTGGGATAGACATTTACTCTATTTTATATTACTCTATTTTATTTTTATTATTTAAATATAATGCAAGTTCTTATTTAACTCAAACAGATGTTTGAATATACATTTGATAGAAGAAGTTGTTTATGTGATGGACAGCTTCATTAAATCATGTAACAGCTTTATGTGAAGTATTTACTCCTTTCTGTACCTAATTTAACAAGAGATAGTATTTTTTTTTTTACTCCAAGTTAATTGATATAAGGTTTTTTTTAGTAAGCTGCTTTTTCTCTGCCCCCTTGGACCTACCCCAAAGTGCAAATTATTATTATCAGATGACAGCAAGCTAGACAAAATCTGATTCTCGGTGAAATTCTGTCCTGTTTGAAATCACTTCAGGTTCAGTCCTTGCCATTGACCAGGGTTTGTGTGTACATCGTAGGTGATCTATAGACAGTTTTGTCTGAATTTGTAATGCGTTCTGGATTCAGTGTTACAGGTTTCTCTGCATGCTTTTCCTGCAAGGAAAATGTCCCCACTGTTTCGATCTTGGATGTTTCATTGTAGGTAAAGCATTAGTACTGAGGTTATTAATGGCTCATTTCTTTGCCTGTCATACCAATGGATTGCTGGTTGGAAATACATTCTGCTCAGTTTTTTTTTTGTTACAATCACATCTAGAAGTCGGAAAAGGGAATTTGTACAAGGATACAGAAGTGCTGTAATTCATTAATGCCTTTTCATATGGAATGAGGAAAGGGACACAGAGAGAAATGTTAACATCCTGAAGTTTCAGAAGAGGGAGATTTCCTTAGTGGTAGTCACAATAAATATGTTTGTTTAAGAGAAAAAAAATGAAACCAAGAGGATACGCATGCCTGATGCCAAAGAACAGCCAGTGTGCCTAACACACTGAAGAAATTGTTTCAGAACAATTCATCCATGGGAAAATATGACCCTTATAATATTACCAAGGTCAGTGAAACCTATGGTGACTTGCTGAGTAAGGAGTTCACTGGGCAAATGAAAGATGCTTGTGGTGGGATACTTTCTTGGGATTAGCTTTAGTTAAGATCTCAGAATTAAAATATAGGGAAGAGAATGTAATTGCTAGCTTTTCTCTTTGTCCTCTCTTGCACAGTCCTGCTGATTATATATAGACAAAAAAAGAGAAATCCATTAGAGAAGTAGGAGTTCTTGTTACATGTGCTCTAATGTTTTTATTCAGTGTATAATACCTCTTTGGTAATTTTAAAGTTTGTGTTAATTCATACTGTTGTAAATTTGTCTTGATTAGATTTGTCTGAAGGTAAATCTAGCATTAGGACAAGTCATGGAATCTTTGCAGTCAACACTCATTTTAGAAAAGAAGTATCTTTTGATGGAGAAACTCATGGTGAGAAACTAGTTGTCTGATTTAGAGAAGTTACATAAATGGCCTTTTTCATGTGATGTAGAGGATGAAATGGAATAGGGAAAACAGTAAAACTTGCACAATCACAGTCTAGTGAAGGATGGTCTAAGGATTTTTGGCCTCTTATTTTCTGAGAGTATGTGCAAAACTTTGGGCCTCATCTCCCACGTTGAAGAAATCCTGCCTGTGGAATTTCATGGTGAAAACACAGAATCTAAATCCAAATCAAGAGAAACAGATAAAAAAACCCCTGAGTGTCTGTAAAGACCAGGATTTCACTCAAGGGAACTGTGTGAAAAGTGTGCTATTGACAGAGTTGCCACAGAGAAGGCTACAGTGAATACTTAAAGCCTTACAATTTTAATCAGCTTTAGTAATTATTATTTTTAGTTGTCTGTAGTTCATTGTAAGCCCAGAAATGTCAGGGTTTGGCCCTGTTGAGGCTGTCAAGAGATAATTTTATGTCATTGATTGAGATGAAGCTTAGTTTGTCAATATACAAGTTGGATTCTTGTCAATGCTTGTAAGGCTTTCCCTATCTGTGGTAGTGCAGAAGTCCACAGTGATCTGGAGCTGGTTTTCAGATTCATTTGATGAGCTTCTCACATCAGCTTTAGTGTAAATGAAGATGTGTTGGCATTATAATGAGCATAAGGCCTGTTCTTGAGATGTTGTGAAGGTGGCAGAGTCTGGGACAGCATGGACAAGTGAGGAATTCTTTAGGTAAGGGATTCTTCCCTTTCCAAATGAACCATCACAGTGACAGGTCTGTGTAGCTCAAGTAGCACCAGACTCTCCAAGGATTTCTGTTTAAATCAACAGATAACCCATGTGTTAGCATGATCAGTGTGGGAAAGAGGGCTGGAATCTGGCTTGTAATAACTAGTGCTACTGTGAATCTTATCCACACAGTCAAGTAGGGGGAGTTCATGTGGGGAAGTAAAGCTTTTTCCAGGATTTTTCCATAATTTGATTAATGAACATTTTAGTATGTGTTTGCTACACGTTAAGCACATCTGTATATTCAAAATCAAGGATACTTGAGTATTTGTTTTTCTTCCAAGTAGTACTAGTGTAAAAACAAAATGTCTATTCATTTAAACAGAGTAATTTGGGGTTTAAATTAAAATAGAACAAAAAGTCAGACCTACACCCTTCTCCCCTCCTTTTCTGATAGTATAAAAAAAGTTCCCCTTTCAAGAAAACAGAGATTTTGCAGTGGTGAAAATGCAATCTGCAAGTATTTTTCTTTAGGGAGCCAGTTTGGTTACTGCCCGTCAAGCCTCTCTTATCACCAAGGACTGCTGTGAAATTCTTTTTAGACACTTGCACTTTTACAGAAGTTTCCTTGCTCTGCTTTATCAGGAAAAGTTCTTGGCTTGAAACCAAGAGGGCCATTTGGATTTAAAATTTGACAGGCTTCAAAAATCTCAATTCAAAATACATAAACCCATAAATAAAAGATGACATTGTATTTTGAAGAGCAATCTTCCTCTAGCTGAGATAGAGGAATTATCTCTAGTAGAAGCAGTACGTCAGTGCTGCATAGGTTATGCAGCTTCAGGGGCACAAATCATAAAATACTCTGTAAGAACTGCGGTGTGGCATTAAAAGGTATTTGTGCCACACTGAAATAAGAGCTAATATGAAATGCTGGTACCATGAGAAAGTTTTGAAGTTATCTTGCCATTAAGAAACCTTTTTTTTTGAGACATTGGTATCAGCCCACTGATAAGGTATCACAAAATAACTGCTATCTCCACCCTTTACATCAGCAACTCTGGCTTAGCCAGGCTTGAGAGAATGTAGCAAGTGGAGGTCCAGCAAGTGATCTTAAAGGAAAAGGTGAGTTAAAGCAACTATGAAATTTGATAAAAGAGGTGAGAGACAAAATTATGTGAAGCTGTTGTTCTGGCCTTTAGATGCCAGGGTTCACAGAGCTGAAATGTGTCAAGCCCAACCCTAGGAAATGAGTGTTTACGCCTCTCCAGGGTTAGCAAATGGGACGGATAAGATGGCTTCCTTTTGACGTGAAAAAGACTGAAAAAGGAGTTGCTATTTTAGACAATGAACAGCTGTTCATTACAGACCAAAAAAGTGGTGAAGAAAACACAAAGTCATAGGATATGTTGTAGTTTCCCTCAAGGTTTTCTTCATGAATCATATAAAGTTTTCTTCTAATTGTTTTAGACAAATAAGGAGGCTGAAGGACCACCACATTAAGCCTGAGCAGTTTAACTGACACATTCATTTGGAGAGTTTCTTTTCCATCATTCTATACATAAATAGATTGACATTGTTTTAATGCTAAGTGTTTTCCTTGCTAATCCGAGTGAGATTGATGCATGAAATGCAGAGCTTTCTAGCCAAGTACTCTTAAGGGAAAGAACCATGCTCCATGAATAATAAATTTCAGGCAAGACTAAAGAAATAAGATGCTGTTCTATCACGGGCCAGAAGATTACTCCACTCTGAACAACAGCTGTAAACATAAAGTACAGCTTCACTCGCAGATTTGGGAGATTTAAATTACACGATTTATGCCTGAGAGTTTTGGAGCCATGGTATTTGTATCCACCTTCCCTTCCCCCTCAGCAAAATCCTACCTTTTATCTTTGGAATTTAAAAATTATTACTTCCTAATAATGTATAGGATTCAAATAACTGCTCTGAAAGGTCAAGACTTTGTTATCTAGAAGATAAATATGAAGACTCTCTTAATTGTCTGCTGATGCCTAGCTCTATGTTAATTTTCCCTAGTGATATACACGGTACATTGTTGAAAGTCTTCTCTTTTAGCTCATGTGTGGGACAACCAGAACTCTGCATCTCAGTGGGCTATAGGTTCAGTGTCCAAGGCACTAATGTTATGTATATCTAGACCCTCATTCTGCTTTCCTCACCTCAGTGTACTTTGGTACTAGCTCCATGGAAGTCTGAATGGATCCAGAGTGAGAAATTCCACTGTAGTGGCGTTTCCGTATCTACAGAGTTTACGTGCATATTCTGTGCTTTTTTCCTTTTTCATGTTGAGAATTTTTAAATGATCAAATTTAATATCCAATTAAAGTGGATTTTGTGGCCCTTTTAAAGTTTCTCTTAGGGTGCCCACTAGAAAAGGTATCGTTACCTTGTCTAGATGGTTGAAAAAAGAAATTCTGTAATAGTTTATTAGGGTCTCTGTGGCTTTGGTTAATTGTCACAGTCTCGTTTACCTTAGGCAGAGGAATTTTAATGTGTAGAGCAAGATGGTTTATACATTCAGAAATATTTTATGGGAAGTTGCTCAGAGCTGAAGGAAGCCATGTAAAATGCACCCTTGGGGGCCCAGCTTTCTTACAGTCTCATGTCAGAAACAAAGGAAGAACATCTATAAACTAAGCAGAAAACTCTGGTTCACAAACTGAGATCTCTCCTTGACTTTAGGGTTGCTCAGGTGCAAAAACTATGATTTTTTTCAGTATTGCCTTTAAGAGCAATGTTGAGCTGCATCAGATCATTCTGATGTGATTCGTAGCACATTAATGAATTACCTTTCAAATTTGAAGGCAGCACTCAACCCCAATCAGCCAGAGGGCAACAGAAGTTTCCTTGACATCACAGAATTACAGATTGGTGGTGGTGAATTTGCGGTGCATATGGAAGAGGGCCTAAGGAGGTGGTCTGGTATGTAATCATACCCTGCTGATAGGGCCTTGGCAGTTGAAACACATTGGCTGCTTCTTGCCAATTCAGGTTTCCAAGTAAACTGCGTGTGAAGTTGTTTCATCTGGCTATCTGGGTGTTTTGGGGGAGTGAAGGAAAGAAGAAGGAAGAAAATAATTTAGTCTTTGATTTTCTGCTTAAATTAAGGTCATCAGGTGGCTTTAACTGAGTGAGGAAATCCCCACTGTAGGTGCACATGGTCCCACTTGACCCATTTTTCCTAATACACTTAAAATGAGGCTGCGTTTGTTTTTAATACATCCTGTCAGAGTAAAAGAAAGCTGAGTTTTCTTGTGACAGCTCAATAACTTAAGTGCACTCTCCTACAGCAACAGCTTTTCAAGCAGACTGCAGGTGTGCCTTACATCTCCAGGCAAAGCAGTCTGTACCTTATTTTTAAAGGAGTAATTATTCCTGACTACTCATTTGTTTCCACACATCTTTTTCTCACATCGTCTTTGCTTTGTAACTCTCTAGATGTTTTACAGCCTTTGTAGCTGTCCTGTGTGAACACCTCTGAGCTAGCATTGAGTTATATCCTAGAGACTTCCTATGAAGTAGTGAAAAGCTACAGGACAGATATGATTTGCTTAAGGCCGTATGGGAAATCTGTGTCCAATCTTGGAAGCGAGTGTTGTTCTCTGGTCCCAGCCTAGTGCCTGATGTAGTGAAGTATCTTTCTGTTCCACAGCGTGTGTCATTTCTTCACGGTATTTTCCTTCTTGGTAGCTGATGTCATCTGTTTTTTTCCTTTCAATTATGCTTTTAGCATAGAAAATAATTGCAGGGAGCAAGAGAAAAAAAGCTTCTGAGAATTCCCATGGATTCTCTTCTACTTGAGGCAAGTAAAGATCCCTCTGGCATTATTGGAATTTTCTTGCCTGCTGCTATTGAGAAGTCCTAAGGACTGCGTACAAAGAAATAGAAAGGCTGCATTTTAGTAATGGGAATTTCAACTCTGAAGTCAGAGACACTATCTCATTTGGGACCTGATCTTACTGTCATTACAATTCAGGGGAATAAAATCAAGCCTATAGCTGGTGACTCAGTGACAACAGCCTTACACACAACCTTTAAAGGGACTCTTTGTTTTCGTCAGGCCTTGAAAAATTGAGTCCCAGTTGTAAGCACAGACAGAAGACAGAGTTGGGCATATAATAAACTTGAGGGATCATAGCAAGGCTCATGGAATCCTAAGATATGCAGTAAAAAACAATAAAAAAAGATACAAATGTATTAAAGACAATGTTTCAGTCACAAATTGAGTACATGATGTCCTTGACAAAGCACCTTTGAGGGCCTGATTCTAATGGCTCCAGTGATGTTAACTAGATCTATTGCTGGTATATGTGACCTGCCTATGGGAGCACCCATGACAACGCTTTTCACTTTGCTGTAGGGAGAAGCACTGCTATGCAAGGAAACGGCACCACACAGCTTTCAGGTGAGATGAGCTGATCAGGGCAACAGAAATTGGGATGGGTTGTTTGACTCATTCAGGTTTGAAGGTACAACCAATTACTGACTTCACTGAGAGGTAAAAACTAAAGGGTGTGGCTTTTTGCTGTTTTTTCTTTATTGTATATTATTTTAATTTGTGTATAGGTAGCTTTAAAAACCTCTCTCCTATAATGTTAATCAAAATCAGACTGTTTTAATCAAAAAGTTGAAATCGTTTCATACATTTTACAACAAAGAACATCTTATTTACAAATTAGCTGCTTTGTAGAGGAAGGTCATATATGAAATATGAAACCCAGTGTTTACTGTTGACTTGTTTTTGCATTTTGCTTTCTTATCCTCTTGCAAACATCACTAGTTAATTTCTATAGTAAGGGTAGGACACATGCCCATTAAAAACACATGCATTTTAGAAAAACACAACAACAGAATGTCAAGGCAATAAAAAATATGTAAATGGATCTGTCTAATTACGTTGTTTGCAGACAGAACTTAGCAGTAAGGTCCATTAAATCAGTTTGGGAATTTTGGCCCTATATAATAGAGGCACATCAGAGAAAGGACTTGTGCTGAAATCAGTCGTACTGAAGAGAGACCCAGCAGGCAAGACTCCATCCTCCTCTGGAAATTGAGATCTTGTATGCTAAGTTTTTTATGTAAATTTTGATTGAATTGTTAATCAGATAAGATGCTCACCAGCTGCTGCTCTTCATGGTATAATCAGCAGCTTTTAAAGGGAATTCCATAAAAGAAAGGCCAAAACTGTAATTACCTCATAGAAGCAGAATTTTTCTCATGAGAACAGATTTTTTTTGCCATTGAAAATGAATACATTTGCAAACATAATGATTGTAATTCACATAAAGAAATAAATTTACAGTTAGGTACTCAGCTGTACCTGTCACAGCCCTTTCATTCTGTTCCCAGGTCTCTAATGTGTCTGGAGATACATTTTATGTGAAAAAAGTTTCTCGGCGTAACTGGAAAAATTTAAATTAGCTCAGAGTTGTGCATCAAACATCTAGTTAGTGTTCCACTTGCCTTTCCTCTGGTTCTATTAGAAACAAGCAATTTACAATTGTAACTGAAAGTCCTAAGGAAAACTACAAAATAGAGGAGTGTCAGGGATTTTTTTAGAAGCAGCAAGTTATTTCTGTGCTATTTTGAGCTCTGTGAATGTATATGTCAGTGCATATTTATTTATGTATATAATGTCTTCCTACACATGAAAACCATGTTGGCTGTATTATTCATACCATACACCCATGTGCAGTACTTCAATATCTCTGATTTCATCCTGTGTGGAGGGATAGTTAGAGCCTGAGAACTAGATGAAGGTGATTTTTGCTATGACTTCCTTCTGTGAGCATAGAGGAACAGCTATGTGTTACCTGAAAAGGATAAAATTCATGTATTCTTATAGGGTTTTCATGTAACTGCTATGTAAAGCAAAAATCAGATGAGAGAGACAAAAAGTACAACTGAGGTTGTTTCTTGGCTGCAAAGGTTTTCTCCAAACCCAGTCGCACTCAGGCTCAGCAGTACTTTTCAAATCTTTCACTGCTTTAATGTAACCTACATTATGTATGACAAAGCAGATGTGCTGTTTGGTTCAGTTGAGTTCTGCACTTAAGTTATTCTCATGAGTAATACTACTTATCTCTTAGCCTGGGGAAAAAATGTAGACATTTGTCACTTCTTCCATTTTCAAGATCATTCTTTTTCACCCCCTCCCCCCCTTTTTTTCCCCCTTTTTGAAGTCTCTTATTTTCCAGCTTAGCTCTGTTCTGGCAGCAATTTGTACCATTTGCACCCTGTGCTGTTCTCAAGCTCAAGGCTTTCCCCATTTCTGCAGTGGTGGAATACTTACATGTTCCAGGTTTGCTCCTTCTATTTCTTTTTAATTCATGGTGGGTTGTGGAGTCTCCTCTGGAGACACTCAAAACCCACCTGGACAAGTTCCCATGTGACCTACTGTAGGTGGTCCTGCTCTGGTAAGAGGGTTGGACTGGCTGATCTTTCAAAGTCCCTTCCAACCCTTAAGATTCTGTGATTCTGTGTAAAGAGGCATAAATAAGTTTGTGTGTTTTATAGACTTATATTTCATGTTTGAAATGGATGAATTTTCCTGGAAGACAATCAGACATGAGCAATGAGGGGGAAAGAAATATCCAATATGTAGCAGTGTGACAATAATGGTGGATTAGAAGAGCACCTTGATGAAAAATAAGCCACATGAAAACACCATTTTGTAAATTGTGTGAAGCTATTTGTAGTTGCTGACACAGTTTATAAGACACTTAAACCAGAATTGTTGCCTTTGTCCTGTAAGGCTTCGACCACAGAAAGTAAAGTTTTCAGATTTTTTGAAAAGTAATGGAGGAGATTTCATCAGAGGATAATAGAAAATGCGGTTTGTAACTGAAATTATATGGTTTATTCTCTGAATGTATGGCCATGAGAAGTCTATTTGGATAAATATAAACGGAGCTCGCAGGCAAAGAGTATTTTCACACATTGTTTTTCAACATTATTTTACTGAAAAGTTAATCTCTCTTCTTATTTACAGTGGTGATAGTGTAATCCTGTTTCCCTGGGAGCTCTTTTGATACACGTTTCTTTTAGCCAGTCCTATCAATAAGCATTTCCTATGAAATTGCTGAAGGAATGTCTTTTAAATATTGTAAGAGCAATTAAAGCATGAGGAATTTTTCTCTTCATTCTTGGAAACCCTTATTGGTAATGTCAAAGAAGTTTATTTTTCCTGAATCTAATGATTAACAATAAACCTATAGAAACAGCAAGGCCTACCTAAGGGGTCGACAATTAGCCAAATGCACATAGGTTTAGACAGATGGAAACAGTTACAGCTGAACCACGGGGCAAGAGAAACTGAACTAAACGACTACACTTCCAAAAGGAAAGATTGCTAGATATAAAATGCTCCACCTATAAAATATGTAATAAAATATTTACAGAATTCCACAAGATCATTCGAAACTTAATATAAAAATAAAAGGGGCTGGGGTGTGGAAATCTACCCTGCCTGTTGCCAAACTCACTGCTGATACCAAGGAAGCAAACTCCATTTTCCTTTCCATTTTCAGAAGGGAATGTGCTCTGAGTCATAGGGCACTGTAAGGCAAACCTTTCTCTGGAAGAGAGGCAAAAAGAGCACTCTCGACACAAATGAGAGCACTTGCCAAGGAAAAAGGCTACACAAAGACTGGAAGTCCCTTACCTGGCTCCATTGTGTAGCATAATGATGAAGAAACATTCACGCATTAACTTGTGACAAAAAAAATACTGAGTTTTAAGAAGAGTGTCTAAAAGTCTGTGGAAGCATAACCAATGAGCTAGCACTGAGTAATCCTATTGCCTATGCCAAACTAAGCATTTCCTATCTGATAGATTACATTTGAAAAGATAAGAAACATTAGCATTTACCATTTAGGTATAGCAGCATTAAAAAAAAAATCAGGTGCTGATTTGAACCAAACACCCACTAGTTGTTTGTTCTTACCTGCAAAGGGATGTTTTTCAAAGGCAAACGTTCTAGGAACACTGTTCCCTTCACTTTCAATGAAACCAGTATTCACAAGTTGCTTAGGTTCCTTTATTGCCCTTACACAAACTGATGTCGAGTTCTTTTCATAGAGAATACATAGTACACATTGTGCAGGTCATTGCTGAAGGTTTATTTTGAAGTGTAGCATCTACAGCCTATGTTTTAATGTGAGTTACAATGTTCAGGTGGAAAAGCATGCACAATCCAGATAGCTGGTGTACAACAGCTATTGTGGCTGTCTCGTAGTCCTGAGAAGTGCAGCATCACTCTTAATTGAGCAAATTAAGGAGAGCAACAAAGATGAGCTTGATGAGGTGGCCCACAGGAATGTTCCCTTGCAGGCTATGGCATAATCCTATAAAATTTTAACCACCTCTGTGTCAAATAGCGTGTTCAAAGCAGAATAAGCTATAGATTGTTGATAGCTGCAGTATGGCTCCAAAGCAATGCTGATGTTACTGCTTCTCCCTGCTTCCCACAAGTGTTGCAGGGAGATTTAAATTTAACAGTAACATTTAACAAATGGAATCTTAAAGGCAAAGTGAGCTCAAAAGCAGAAGTAGCTCCTTCAATTTAGGAGTGTGCCTTGATTTTCAGATGCTTTAGACACTGAAACCCAGACTCGTGGGGTTATTTTAATACTTCAGATTAAAAAGAGTCACCTAAACTCTAAGAGTCTTGTTCTGAATGTGCCCTGTCAAGACATGCTTTGGAAAACTAGTGGTTTAGTTCAAGTCAGTAATGCCTTCATAGCAAAAGAAGCAACGGGAAGGAACGATAATTAAAAATATAGTTACATGAGATCCTCTAAGGTATTGTTTTGTGTAAGCTGTGCTCAGAAAGTGCCAACTGTCTCTCTAGACAGATGAACAACAATGTCAATCAAATCAAATGGTCTTGTTTTCAGTCTCTTGTGGACACCATCCCATGCACCAAATGGCTGATTCTACACAGAGTTGAGCAGCACAGTGGTATAGGCCAGTCAACTTTAAGGCCCAATCCCACAGTCAATGGGAGTGTTGTCTGTTAGGAACTGCAGAATCTGGCCCGTCTCCAAGTTTTTACAGGTCAAATAACATAAGGGAATATTTTAGTCTGAACCACTTCCTGAATTCCCAATGAAGAATGTAGAGTCAAGATATAATGAATGGTGACTGCATTCTACTCTAAACAATAGCTGCTATTTACCAAACAGTGTGCAGTGTGTAAATTAAATGTGAGATTTCCCCTGGTCTTTTGACTTCTTAGAAACTTTTCCTTCTCAACACTTGTAATTTGGACTGACTACAGAAATTCCTAGAAATGCATATGGATAGAGTACTGAAGCATTTTAGGGGTATTAGACTTCCTTACAAAGCATATTTTTGTATAATTTGAATACCACACATACACATTAGCCATTCTCATTTGCTCAGATAAGTCTTTTGAGCTTAAAAAGCCCGCTTCATCAGCGTTTGTTGTTGTTTTCTTGCTACAGTCACTATTTCACCAGCGGCTTTTTTTTTCCTCACTGGAAAAACAAATGGCACAAAGACTAGCTCTTTTCATTTACATGGAAGTCCATTACATCTCCATAGCATCACACTCGTGTTTACCAGCTTTGGTTACGACGTTATAAAACATGACACTCTTTTATCTATTTTATGGAAGAAATGAGGGAACGCCCTATGTATCTTACGGGAAGATTTGCGTAAGTTCCTTCACTTCATACTGGCTTTATCAAGGTAGAATCAAGACTGTAGTAATCTTCTTCTGATTAATTACAAAACTACTTAATAGTGTTGGCTAGAAGTGTTCTCCAAGAACTGGCCAGTAAGATACCAGAACTGTTGTCATCTGCACAGTCCTTTCTCACTTTCCTGTTGGATGAGGTGCCAGGTGAAAGCTCTGTTGAGGCTTTCGTGTCTGTGCTGCATCAAAGCTGGAGACGCTGTAGTGGGCTCTGGGATCTAGCCTGACTCATTTCCTGCAGGAATGTTTAGCTGTTAACCTTGCAGGTTGTATGTGCTGTAGAAGATGGACAGTATACATGTAGATCAAACACAGAGTTGTGTGTATTGCTATACACTGGTGTAAATTGAAGAATTAGTGGAAATGGCTGTGTAAGTCTTTTACAGAGTGAAAAGGCAGAACTTCACGCCAGCTTTACACCAGTCATGAAAAGAGCCTAATTTAAGTATTACTGAATATGTGTTTCTAAGGATGTGTAAAATGTTACACAAAGGCATGTAAGTCCCAGGTTAGCAGTTGTTTAATTTCAAGCAATCAATAATTATTACATTAATGAGGTAGTCGTGCACTTAAAGGTAAGCATATGTTTAAGTACCTCACTGAATCAGAAATGTAGTCATTAATTTTAGCTGCCAAACTATTTTTGTGGTTTTGGACTGCAGAGAGGAATACCCAAAGAGATCAGATATCAGTATCCCATGGGAACAAAGGAATCCAGAAGAATATCAATGTCTTCTTGGACTTAATATAGGGGGAAAAAATGAGCTGTAGATCCAATATTTTAGATGACTGTAAAGGGATTTGCAATAAAAATCATACAGGAGACATGCTCTGCCCATAATGATATAAAACTGACACTATCCATAACCTTTCTGCAACAAGTTCAATTCAATTGTTATGAACGAGCATGTGATCGTAAGGTGAGCCAGTTAATATTAATTTTCCTCTTGCTGCGTTTTCTCAGTAGTGATGCATGCATTTTACTAAGCCTTCAGGATTTAGCATCAAGTCAGGAGGTGCAATTATTGCTAGAGGAGGCTGGAACTTGTCTCTGCTAATTCAGTTCAACTTTTGTATTTGCCTGCTGGCAGTCCAGAGGGTTGTGGGATTGTGATCCAGTATTCTTACCCTGTACCTGTTATTCACATGAGCCATTGCACTGGTTTCAGTGAAGCTGCTTGTAGTAAGAAATGTTCTGTACCATGTGGAAATGTCCACATGCTTATTGCAGTTGTCATTGTTGTTCACTGCTGCAGTGAGGACTTGGGTCCTTAAAGGAATTTCTTTGCCTTTTGCCATTTTACATTTGGAGATGCTGAAGTGTCCAGCACTGCTGCTGTATGGATATGGATCTACTTTCACGTGTAGACTAAGGAAAGTGTCAATGAAAGAGCTACTTCAGGTTTAGATGAAAGTTAATTTATTTCTTCCTGACTGCAACAGACATCTTCATTGCACAGCTGTGTCAGAGGCACTATTGGAGTGAGGCAGCTGAACTACCCACAGCCGGCACAGGCGTAGGTTCTAGCTGAGCAGATAGAAAGCCATCTTGTGCATGTGTCCATGAGAAGCCATTCTCTTGGAGTTTAGCATCAATATTTGCATATGTACATGAGTGTGCAGTTTCATGTATAAAGCTAAATTATAAATACATGCTGCTACATACAGACTGGAGCACAAATTTCTTCACTGTAGCCTGGCTTTGAATTGTAATTTGATTTTTGTAAGGCACGTTTCCAGTTGCACTAATCATCTTCAAAAGACCACTACATTATTGCTGGGCTGCTCAGAAAATATTTTGATTTCTGTATTAGAAGGTAAAAGAGCAAATTAAAAGAACAGTTTTAATTGGAAAGCCAAACCCTGGGATTGTCATTTTAGTCTGCAGCAATTAAATGCATTTTCAAGTGAGAAGTGCCAAAACCCCCAGAAGTTTGGAGGAAAATCACTCTAAGAAAAAAGAGAAACCTAACAATAGCAAACACTTTCAAACAAAAGATTAATAATATCCCCGGGAGGAAATCAGACTCCTGCTGCAAGGCATAGGAGAAGAAAAAGGGGGGGAAATCCATTTGAAAAACCCCAATTTTCTGACAAAAGAAAGTTTAGAAAGAGTTTCTAAGCAGCCTGGTAACAATTGCAAATACTGCTAATCCCCAGAGGCTTGCAAAGGCAGTTGGAGCTGGATAGCATGTGGAGTAATTAAAGAGCAGTTATATGGTGTCTGGGCATCCCAACTTTATAGAACTGCCAAAATGCATTGGCAGGGAGACAAATCCCTCTCCCTCCCTTTTGATCTTTCATCCCTTTTTCCTCAATGATGAAGAGAGGTAGGGCCTGAACGTCTCCCTCAATCACCTCTGTTTCAGACCATTTCAACTAGGTCAGGCTTTTGTTAACACCTGCCATGATAGGAGCGGTGTGTTTACCCACAAAATGGTATCCAAGAAGGTCCTGTGCTTCTTTCTGACAACTTTGCTTGAAATATATCCAGAATAACGATGAGGGCAAATCTATCTGCTGGCTTGAAAAAGCTAGGAGTTTGGTGGTGAATCTAGTGCCTCTTGGAAGGCTGCATCTCCTTTACAGAACATAAAGGAATTTATGAACTTCACATTTCATTCTCAAGGTGGATTTGTTTCTCAGTACTTCTGATGGAACTAGTTTGTAGCTGGATCTCATTTTTAATATTTTGGGGTTAGACTGCAGCTTTGCTCTTAAACCTTGCACGTGAGCATTCAGCAAATGCAGTACTGAGACAGTTGTGCAAGATGTCCTTTTTAAGCACATAATGTGGACTCAAACTGCTGATCTGCATCAGCCATAGTGATGTGACGACAGACTTCTTTAAGTGTATTGTGATAGATCTGGTTATTGGCAGCCAGACAGTTGGTAGGAAATTGGGATAGTGTATTGATGCCTGTGCATTGGGCAGGCACAGATACGTGACGGGTTTTCTAACGTCACAGACGTGGTAAATGATTTGTCTAAGAGTGCTGAGTTACAAAGAGCCTATGAATATAAATAGGGGCATTATTCCTCTTTCATATGATTCTTTTTTTATTTACGGTCAGTTAAATATGTAATAAAATACTCAACTTTGAAAGCTGGCAGGTTTTTTTCCTTTCCTCATAATATTAGACTTCATCTGCTTATGTAGCTAATTCTTTTGGAAGGAATCTCTCCCCACTAAATTTATAGGCCATTTTGTGCAGAATTGCTGCCTCAGAGTCATATAACTACATGAAAAAGACTTGATATCTTTTAACTGTTTTCTTACTTTGAGATATGTTTCAGTCTGTTCTTGTGCAGCAGATTACAAACAGAGCATTATTCCTTTATATTCTGAACAGTGGCAGATCTATATTGGCATGGTCTCCATGTCAATTTTCTGTCTGCTTGTCTGCTGAGCTCAGCTAACTGTCCTGAAGTGTCTATCAAACAATTTATCCGAAGAACAGAATATTCAATACATGTAACATTACTTAAGATCTTTGATGCTTAATCAGCACAAGTAGTTCTAAACTGTTTCTAAGTTATTACCTTCTAAGCTCCTAATTTCTTGCTAGCGATGGTTTCAATTAATCTGCAGTTATCCATTAACATGTCATGTGTCTCTGATTAAATATAAGCTTGGTTTTCTTCTTTAAGGACTGTAGTTCATTGTCCCATCAATAGACAGGGTATAATGTGGGTTATCTGAGCAGGGATTGAAACAGGCTAGATTTACTCTTGAATTCAACATAGTTAGGTCAGGATTTTGCTTGACAGTTTCCTCACACAAACCCAGAATTAGTCCTGGTGCTAGCTTTTGGCATAGTTGGGGGCAGAAGAGACTGGAACCTGGGTCCTGCTGTCCCTTTGGTGTCTACTCCATGTCATTGGTGCAGGCTAAAGCACTTAGACATTGGTAATGCTCCTTTGTCTTGCTTCCATTGTCCCAATGTTACAGCTAGCAAGGAATACTAGTCTTCCCTTAATAACTGAGGAGAAAGTACCCGTCAGGCTGGATTGTCCCAATGCACCACAAGAGTAATGAGACATGCTGTATGATACCCTGGGGAGATGGATGCAGAGCAATACCTGTAATAATACAGTATTTGTCTCCCTGTGTTTCAATGCTGTAACTTTGGATTGTTTTGCGGCAAAGACACAGAGTCAGTGATTTTGAGTTTCCTATTTGAGCCTTCTTGTAGTTTACTTTTAACTTGGAACGAAAAATCTTCCACATCTCTACCGAATCTACATCTGAAACGTCTGCAGGCCTTGTGGCTTATTGGTAGAACATTTCAAATGTTCTAGCTTTAGATGGATTTACTGAGGATTTCCATGATTGGTTTTTAGGCACTTTTTAGGGGGATGCATTAGAGAGACTTGTCCTTTTCCACAGAGCTGTAGAGATATTTCATGATTAGCATAATAACAACACTGTGTTTATTCCTTCCACCGAACACCATTCAATGAAGGAAACAACTCTTAGTCTGTTGGCATCAACACTTTTTCCTCTCCCTGTTGCCCTAGAACAGCAGTGGTTTTGCAAAAGTCTATTAGCCTGCTGAATTTCAACCTAAAACCTGTTACTGACCAGTGATACCTATTTGGATGGTGAGTTTCTAGAGGTATGAACATCAGTATTGGAAAATTTATGTGAAGGATAAATTCCACTATACAGTCAAAGATTTAGGAAAAAAATAATTCTTAGTTCAAATCATATCTGGGGATTGTCCTGGTTTGGGTTTGTTTGTAGTTCGGCATAGCAGGTGTCATAATCTTTGTGCTCTAGACTTCTGTGGTAGATAGCTTGTACCTTGATTGCTTTGCCTCTAGGTGCTCACGGGAATGGAGCAATCAACATGGTCCAACAATTAGGTGAATTACCCCCAAAATACCATTATCACCAAACTCATCTTCCTACCTTCCTGTAATCCTTACAACTCAGTCTAACAGCTCAGTTGTCATTCCTCAGTGTTGTTTTTTAGGTTTATACTTAATTCTGCATCACACAGTGATGCAGAATTGGAAGTGTGCTTAGCTTAAATTACAGTCTTTTTACAAATTCATACCAGATTATCACGTGGGAAGTTTCTTCTAGCAAGTACACAAAGGTATTTTTGGCAGTGGGCTATACAGAGCAGAAAAGAAGAGTAATATGCCTATATGGGTATCTGCACTTGGAGGAAAAGAAAGATGGTACAGAGACTGAAGTGCCACTTGACAGTCACAAAAATACTGTACAGTCATTCATGAAGTCTCATTCTGCTTCTCAGTGCAGGAATAATTCCTGCCTTACACAAGTGGAAACTGAAGATGATCAAATGAGCTTCCCAAAGTCAATTTGAGAATAGGTATTAACACTGAAGGTTCTGTCTTGAGGGTACAGAATTAAGCCAGAAATTTAGACACTTGAAAGTTTGTCCTCAATTATTCCCCTTTCCTGTTACCTGCTTCATTTCAGTCAGGCTTTAGATTCACTGAGTCACTCTCACACAAATGGTGGCCAGCACAGACACAGATCAGGTCCTGAGTGCTTTGAGGTGTACAGTCTCTCTAAAATAAAATTCAAATGTAATTGTATCATAAATCACATCCACTCCTAAAACAGTAGCAGAACTGAGCAGCAGAGAATTGTGATTTGAGTTACTGTCTGTTTCCCAAGATCTTCTGCCAGTAAAGAGACAACAAATGGATTTAAACATAGGGGTTTTGGACAGAAATTTCTGGACACAATCTTCAGGGTAACTGGATATATTTTATGTGTCTTCACATGAGAAACACTGTTACAGAAAAGCTAAATGTACAGTCCACACATATAAAGTCTATTTGGAAAGGCATGGCTAGGAATGTCAACTTCACATACTCTGCTGCTTGTGGGAGGATGACCTTTTATATTGACTGGATGTCTACTTAATGAGCATTAGCCTCAAGGTGGAAGCTCTATTTTTGACTGGACCAAAACATGTGGCTTGCTGTGCCTGAAGCAGTGCCTTTGTAAAATGAAGCATCATGCATTATAATCACACTGAAATTTGAAATCTGCTTAACTGGAAGCCCTACAGTATTTTCAGGTCCTTGGATGGCAGCCACTGTAGTTACATAAATGCAAAATATTATTGGAATAGGTAGTAGGTGTCCTTCCTTCCTTAGGAATTGCCCCACTTAAAACCTCAGTTCCTGTCCCTTCCCAAAAGTTCTTTTTAATCTTGTTTTTTTAAGCTATGACTCAGTTCCTCTGCTATCTCCTCTTCTAGGTTGAATCCAAGGTTGTCCATTTCTTTCCCCTACATGGTTTAAAGCAGTGGATGTGATGTATTCTTGTTTACAGTATGCCAAAGCAGAATATTTCTGAGATGTTTACAGGTACTTCCTGCCCCAGAGGAAGAATATAGGATTTCCATCCTCCTCAGCAGCAGCACTTCGGCCGTACTGGAGCCAAGGAACTCAAGCTGTGTGATCTCTCCCTTCCTGTTTCTTTTGGTTGACGCAACGTGGTACAGTTGTTTGATGTCTAGAGTGAAGGATGCAGAAACTCCAGCTTGCTAAATTCAATGCTTATTTCCTTTATTATATTCCCTACTAGGAAGCTGTGAAAATGAACCTTTTTCTTTTTTTTCCTTTGCAAGTTAACTGAGGTCCAAGATACCTTTGAAATACTTAGCAGCTTTTCCTCTTTCATACCAAGAAAGCTGGATTAGCCCTCTGAAGGCTGCTTTTTTTCACTGTATGCTTTTATGCCAGTTTGGGATAACTAAACATTTTCAAACACTTTTACATGCTTTCAACTAGGGGGCCTTTCCTTGAACCCTTTCACAGGTGAACAGTAGGTGGAAGTGCTCTATTTGGAATTTTAATTAATATCTTTATTTTCTGCCTGACTTGCAGAAGAAGTTTATCTCCAGAATTGCTAGTGTTTCTTAGAGCCCCTCTCCAAATTATTTTGTCTGTCATTACTGTGTAGTGCTCTGGGCTCCTACTCATCCTGGGGCTGTGAATAGTTCCCCATACTAGTGGACACTGTATTTGACTGATCATGCTGCACCTGTCGAATTCTGCATCTCAGCCAAAGAGCCCATAGATGCACGTGGCAGGATGTGGCTTTCTAAATACTGAGACTGTGTCAAAACATTCCATGCTAGTGGCAAATATTTGCATTATCACTGCTGTCATCATTTGCCACCTGTGGCCACAGTCATCGTTATGACAACTTTATTCCTTCCTTAAATGGAAGGCTGAAACTTCATGTTAAGAACAAGCAAGAGGGTGGGTGTATAAAATTGAAGGATTGGTGTATAAGTTGGCTTATGCATTTTTAATTCCATCAAATGGATCAGTCTGTATGTTCTTCCTGATGTTTGACGTTCTTGTACACGTACAAAAAGGCCATCTCAAAACTCCATAAGCATCTCTATGTTCTTCCTCTTGGAACCACAGTGGTCCTGCCTCTCTTATCTCTCACATCTGCCTTTAAGATCACTCAGGGAAGTCTCTTTAAATGTAAGTGTTATAAAATGGATTACTACATCAGCAAAACCTCAGCTTGTATCTGTGTATCAGTATCTATGTGAGCTTTAGGAATGGGATGCTTAGACCAGCATTGCCAATATAAATATAGCACATTCATAAAATGTGACTGTGATATGGAAACAGTGCATATTAACACAACTTTATGGAAGAAGGGTTGGCTTGTTGCACCCCTCCAACGTGGCATTTGCATGACACATCAACTGCTTTTATTGCAAGATGGATGTTAATAGCTGACTTGTTTGTTTGACTGATCATTTCAGCAGTATTTTACCTTGTGGTAAATTCAGGTCAAGCCTTTAGATAAAGTTTCCATTATACTTAAGGAGCCTAAATAGGATCCCGAAACATTTTGTGCTGCATGATTTCTGGTTCTTTTTTCTTATCTCAAGTGTAAAATAAATTGGTTTGACATTTCCAGAAAGTCTTTCTACAGCCAGACAGAAAAATAATAGAGAATATTTGATCCTGTTTCTTGGACAGACATCTACTACATGAGCTTGAATACTTATATGGGTGTGATTTTGGTCCAGGTTCTTTTGGCGCTAATACTGAAATAATTTGGATTGTTCTCGTTAGAATAATCTAAATGATGCATCCTCTCCTTCAAATCTGAGTGCTTTATGCCTTTCTTGTTTTCATAGATCTGACCTTCTTCTAGGCTAGTTCATGTTCCCATTTGACACTAAAGGAACATATTTTGCATGCTACTAGGAAGAAATTAGTAATGATTATTTGCTGTCTGTAATCCTGCATTACTGTTTGCTATATCATAGTACAGACTCTATACTGTAAGTTGTTTCACCCACTTTCAGGTTTTATTTCCACCAACTTCCTTAATTGCTTGAATGGTGTCTGTATAGAGGTTGTAGGATGAGAGAGTCTTCATAGCTTAGAATGCAGAGCTGATTATTAAGCTACTGAACTCTTTTTTTTTGACTGACCCTTCAGGCCTGCTAATACAGCTTCCCTGTGTGATGTAAACAAAAGTATCCTTGATAAGCATAGGTTTAGATGCTGTTGTGGAAGAAAGATCTCATTGCAAAACCTTTTCAGCACTTTGCTTGGTAGAATTGAGCTGGATTTTACAAGAGCACTTAAGTGAACCGTGATGTTCTGTCAGACTTATCTTTGGCATGTCTTCCATTTTGGAAGCTTAAAAGAGAAAACAACATTGACAGAGTACAAGCCTTGGCGTGGGCTACGCAGAGTAAAAAGCAGAGGATTGAAAGGAAATCCCTATTGTGAGGGCTTTCCAAGATGAAAGGAAAATGAAGATTCATTTCAGGTACACTCCAGGATCCTTATTGGATCTTTTAGAGGAGTATGGAGGGGTTGGCTCTCAGTGCAACCTTGTGTAGTGTAGAAATATAAACACAATGAGACTTGAATGCTTCCAAATCTGTCAGGTTAGTGCTGAAGGCCTGTATCACAACTTAAGTGAACAGCCATACCCTTTGTTAGCAAAAAACCCAACTTTTATGACTTAAAACGTTGCTTTGCTTACTGGGACAAGGTTTGGCTCAGTGATACATAACAACACAGCACAAAGAGATGGTCCATGGATAAAGGATGATGTCTAATAAAGTAGAGGCAGATGAAGGCAGTGGAAACAGTGAACGTGCAGAGGAGCCTTGGGAAATAAGATAAAACACCTTTCTGTAATAGGTAACTTAAGCGTGTTCCGATTAAGTACCAAATATGTGCTGTAGTGGTTGGTTGATACAGTATCAACAAAGAGTATAATCTCTCTTATATAACAGGTAATAATTTCTCTATATTTTCACATTCTTTGTGGCCAGAAAACATTTCAATATGGCTTCTTTGTGAACATTTTCTCATTGCATCAGTGGCCGAAACATCATCTTTCCATCTCTAATTAGAAAATACCTCATAAACATTCTCAATTCTTTAATTAAAACTTGAGAATTCTCTTCCTGTTGTTCCCATTAGTTTCCTACAAAGTGGGTAAGCTCTTGGCAATGTAATTCTCCATCTGCTTCATACATGCATATGCAGCAGTTTCAAAATCCATGACATGCTGGACCTGCTTTACATTCTGCTCCACAAATGCCTGAGTAATGCCATAAAAATGATGTGGAAAAAAAATAAGCTTCTTTTCATGCTGATGCAGAGTAATGCACTGTAAGTCAAAGCATTTGGATAGATTCTGAGCACAGAAAGTACCGTTATGGTCATGGTGCCAGACCTGCAGGCCATAGCATTTCACCTAGTGATTTCCATATGGAATCTAGAAACTAGGAAATAATTATTTAAAGGAAAATCCATTTTAGTTTTGCAATGCAGCAACAAAGTTCCTCTAAAAGAGATCTCTTGAGCACATTTTTAGACATAAGTACCAACTGGGGGCTCTTCAAGTGAATTTTAGTAATATCAGATTTTTAATCGCTCATTGTTAGCTGCAATTTATGCTACACAATAAGACAGTGATCTAAAAAACAGGACAGAGAAAGAAAGCTGTAAAATCAGAAAGCTCTGAGCTTCAAAAAGTTACATAAACCTGTATCACAACCACTTGAAGGAAGAATGAAGGATGACTGGAAAGAATCTGTACCCCTTTTATTGAGGAAGCAAGAGAGGTAACAAGGCAGTTGATATATGGTTAAAAATCCAAAGAGATGCAGTCCTTCCTTAAGTAATGTAGCAAGGATCCAGCTGCATGCATGTTTTTGCCAGAAGTCCTCAGGAGGTTGGTGACTGCAATATTATGTCAGATTATTTTTGGTGGGCTCATATTTTGGAGGCATAATGCCAGCTAATATAGATGACTGAGAGCCTTTTGGATTACTGGGGATGTGAAACCCCTAGATTTACCATCTTCAGGAGAGATCCGAGGACGGTGTTTTCAGTGACACGTACAGACACGGGCTCTGTCAGACGACTGTTTGTGTTTGCCGTCCTTTCACATTGTCAGTCGTAGCACGGAACCACCTTCTGCCTATGAGTGTGTGAGGCTAGTATTGAATGAAGTAGAAACTCCATCTCCAAAGCCATGGAAAGGGTTTGGCTGTGAATGTTGTCTGTATTTCATCAGCCACTGTTTGACATTCAGCCATTTCCGGCATAGGATGAGGCGTTCAGTTCCTTCTCACTGTACAACAAAGCCTATTAGGAGGAAGACGGAAGCAGACGGGCAGTAATCCACTCGTGAGTGTCTTCCAGCTGAAGGTTAACTTCAGCTTAACTGTTTTTCTCATGGATTCTTTTGCGTGAATCAGCGGAGGAAACAGAGGAGAGAAAATGTGCATCAGAACACGAGCCAGTGGGACTCTCTAGTATTGCCTTTGATTATTGCAACTGACACTTGATTTTTTAATGTCTAGGACTGGGAAACAGAGTAGCAAACATTCTCTCCTGCCCAGTGCCAATATTCTCAAGACATTCAGATTCTATGACTTGTAGATATGTGTATTGGAAGTCTAAGTCCTTACTTTTATATTGCCCTGAGGGATTTCTGTGATTTCATGGTTTGATAATCTATACTGAACAATGATAGACACCAGTTCAGTTGCACTGTATTGTAGATGTCCATATTTTACTTGAATGCATGTAAAAGTTCTTGAAATGCAAATCTACCATCTACAATTTATTTTGATGGCAAAATTAGAAGTAAATGTATTAGCAGAAACTTCAAGCAGTATATTCTAATGCAAAAGGTTAATGAAGCTACAGCTCTGTGTTTCTTACGAAATTTGACAGAGGAGAAAAACCTTTTGTATAATGTCTCCTAATACATCCAAAATGCAATAAGCCTTTTCTGTTCAGATTTCTTGGTGATAGACACTGCTGTTCTTTAAAAGCCTCTCCAGTGTGCAGTCTATGCTAGCATCACTCTAGCATTCCTCTTCAAGTACTTTACCTGGAAATTTTAAAGCAAAATGTACCCAACTTCTTCTAACTCTCTGCACAGTTCACATAACAGGGCAATCTGAAACTCCCAAAAAAGGGCTGTGAGCCTGAGTGGGGTGAAGTCCTGCTTCTCTCTGGCAAACTAACCTAATTGCAGGTTAGGATTCTGAACTTTGCTCTTTTGCTTTTTTCTCATCCTTGCCCATGTTGGGCAAAAGCAGGATCTGGCCTTTGCCTAGGATATCACTGACTTCCTTCTAGGAGACTTACTGTAAGACTCCAACATTATCTCAGCATGCAATTGTTGGGAGACATTATGTTTACTGTGGTAACTCAGACACAGATTGGTGTGTGCAGAGGGTGACACTGAATGAGGGATTCTAGCAGGAAGTTCACATCTCTGTTTCTGCTAAGCAATTAGTCATCTTCTGCAATGGAGGACACGGGCCTTGCTTTGGGGACAGCTATGAATGATATTAAACTGTTCCACACTGTAATAATTTCTGGTGGAGTCCCACAGGCTAAGTGTAAGTTGCTTAATTACATATTCTATAATTACATGTTGTATTAAGAAAGACAGAAATTAGACTTACTTTCTCCTCCTTTCAAATATTGAGATATCTTTCTGGATTTCCTAGGAAGTTGGAGTTTTTCCTCCTTTTCTTAGTTAAAGAGCTCCATTAAGTCCTAGTACAGATTTTGGCATCTAGATGTCTTTTTATTAATAAAGAGGTTTCCCTCTTTTAGGCTTCCTGGGAACTGCAAGACATTTTCTCATGAATTTTTGTGTCATGACATTTGACAACAACAAAAATATTAAATTTAAAAAAAAACCCCACCATGTGTTCCTTGGCTTCACCCATGATGGCTGGTTGCCATATTTGTTTATTGGCCTGAAAAGCTGCTTGAAGGATGTGACAGGAATTCATAGAAATCCCCTTTCTGTCAGACTCTTCTGGGAAGAAGTTCCTTCTAAATGAAGCTCTTTGGAATAATTTAAAATAAAGGAATACTTTCAGAGATCCAGCCTTTTAAATGGAACCTGCCCATTGTCTTTTATTGGGAAATAAGTGACAGTCCCCTAACATCACTCATCTTTATTATAAATACACTTGATTGATACATATCTTTTCTAGATCTGGCCTAAATCTGTTACTTATTTATATTCTCTTCCTCCAATTGCCAGTAAGCTTCTTACAGTTCTGTACGAGGCAAATTCAAGTAAATACTAGGGTTTTCCCAAACAGTGTTTTGCCAATGTATTTGGACCCCAATTCCCTCACATGATGCAATTGTTAATAAGGGAAGCTCAGCAGCAGGCAGCTTGCTATGGGAGAGTCAATCCCCACTTCTTATAGCAGCACTTAAAATCTTTGTGAGATGGTTCATGGACTCTCTGTTTTCAGCATTTGGCAGTTCCCAAGCAGTTGCTGGACTGGGACGAACTATAGCTGATTATCAACCTCAAGGGTTTAAGCAAATATGCCTGCAACGTCTATTTGTGGAAAGAAAAACTCTTTGCATTCCTACAGCACCAAGTCCTGGGAACAAGTACAGATTGAAGAGACCTCTACCAGCACGTCCCCGTGCATCACAGACATGGGACATTTCAGCAGTTCACGTTAAGCAGAAGTATTACATCCATGATTTTTCTGTACTATTGTTACCAGACTCCTGTATGGTTGAAAGAATCAAGATGCTAATCAGAAGGAAAGAAAAGTCCAGTGCTTATTCTTGAGCTGTGGAGAGGAATAGCTGGTTATGCTGGTACTGCAGATGTTGAGGAAAAGAATGAGTCTGACAAAACAGACTTTTCTAATGAGGTAGATTTGATGGGTCAGTGTTTGATCTAGACTACATTAATGTTAAAATGAAGCTTGGTTATTCTGTAGTGAGCCTACTCTTTCTGCCAAGATCAGATTCTGGCTCCAAGTTCCCGTCTATGACTTACTAAATTGTGAATTGTTTTTCAGTTTGACCATTTGAAAAGCTTGGGACGAAATAATAGTTCAATTATACAAATATTGAGCAGAGTTTTGTTATTTAAGGTATTTTACACTTGATCTTTGTAAGATATTTACATTTGGTATGCATCAGCTGACTGAAAACAACCAGAGTTAGGCAGATAGTATTGGAAGAATAGAGACCACATTGTGAAGTGATAAAACTTCCTGAAATTGTGTGCATACAGTAAGTTTTGGGATGAATTCTCTCCCAGTTTTGCTTTAGCTCTTCAGGCCTTCTTGTCTGTCAGTAGCTATTCTTACATCCTCTCTTATTACTGTTCTTTTGATGCTTTCAGAGTCATTAGGTATTACCACAGTAGCTGGCACACAGTGTTGTGAAGCATACTCATGCCAACTTCTGCACAGACCTACTGCTCATGTTCTTACTGAGGGAATCAGCTTCACTTCATTCATATGAGAGTGGAATTTGGCTCCTTGGCGTTCCTTAATGTGAATGCAATAGTAATTTATGCTTATTTTACTTCACTTTTGTTTTGCCAGTGGTGTAAAAACTAAATGGGAATCAGATCTGCGTTAACCAACTGAAAGTTAGAGAGGAAGATGAAGTCATTATTTTTCTAAGTGGTGGTCATATTTTTCTGTCTTTGAAAGCTGGTTAACTGCTATTTAATTACTTGACTCTTAAGTTTCAAGTGACCAAGTGGAATCAAATAAATAATGAAAAATTAACACAAGGAAACGAAATTGTCTTTCCATGCCTTGCTAAATGAAAAGAAAGAGAAAAACAAGGAGTGATGGCCTGAGGGATCAAGCTTCAAAAGCAGCTTCTGATATGTGACACAACCTTTCCTAAGCGTATTTAGTTCTGCTGCTGCTAACAGCATCAAAATGGTTAGAATGGGTTTAAGGGCGTAACCCGTTGTTACTGCAGAAATAACAGTAAGCAAGTAATTAAAATGCACAGCTTTCTTGGGGGAATGGAAAATGTTGCAAAGTACAAATGTGAGCCATTCTTCCCACATGCAACAGTCCATGTTTAAAACTGAATTTGCACTTAAAATTCATCAATCTTTTCTAATAAAAGGAGAAGAGTGAGCGTTGGTATTGATAGCCTACTCCTTAGGCTTTACTGATAGGCACCGTTACAAAACCAGGCAAAAAAAAATCTTCCCTAGATAGAAGTCTGTCTGGGGCTGGGAAGTAGTGAGAATAGTCTATATAGCAGGGAAAGCAATGGGCCAGCCAGGACACAAACAGGTAGATCATGTCTCCACAGCAAATTTTTGTCATCAAAACTCTTTCCTCATCCAGAGAGAAGATTGGACAACTATATCACCACTTGCTGTTGTCCGGAATTATGGCCCTAAGCTCTAGGAGCTGATAGGTGTATGGGGTTTAACATAAATTTGTTATCTGATCATACATGGGAGGGGAAATCTGTACACATCAGCATCAGCCTGCTCCCAACTCATTATCACCTCAGAACTGTTATTTCTGTCCAAGCAAATTTTTGAGAACTTTCCACTAAAATGTGGGCACATGTAAGTCTTCTCCCAAGCTTACTTTTCCTTACCAGGGTGCTCCTTATAACCATGGTCTGGAATTTGTCATCAGTTTCCGTAAGTACAGCATAAAATAGCACAAAACTGTATTTTTTTTTTCCCCTCTCTCTTACTTTTGATTGCCTGTTGATTGTCTTCCATTATTCATGTTGAGATAACAAAAGAAGAAGCTATTAACATTGATACACGAAGTCAGAGTGGATTGCAGAAGACGGAGGAGGTAGGAGGAAGGCCATAGCATTGAAAAGCAGCAGTTTGAAAAAAAGAAATTACTTTGAGACAGTGCATAATAAATTAGTGGTTCTTGTTCCTCTTGTATTTCTGAGGCCTGAGATTTAGTGGGATTCCATCTCTGAGGCTAATGAGAGTGTTCATAATTAAAAGATTAAGGACGAAAGAAAATCATGTTTAGTAAGTCAGGGTACAAGCCAAGTAGGTCTTGGAGCAGCATAAAGAGGATTGTGACTCTCAATGTTTTTTTTCAATGTTTGTCTTCTCTGGAATATCTTGCACCTTTCTCTGAAGTGCTTGTGTTGGTCTTTGTGTGATAATGCCAGATAGATGACTGGTCCAGTGTGGGCTCTTGTAATTGGCTGTTTATGTGAACCACCATTTAGGGTCTGATTTCAGTTTACATGATTTGGAATAAAGCTGTTATTTTGGTTATGGAATTAAAGCTTATGAATAAATTAATTTGCTCTGTCTGCCTAACAGAATCTGGGCAGCCCATAACTAGACAGTTTGGAAAGCTGAGAAATGGCCATACCCACGCTGTTACCTACCCCTCTGGCCTGGAGCCCCAGTTAGATAATAAGTACTCAATACCAGACGGACCAATTTATCAAGGCGAGGAGAGGATTGTGGTTCTCTCTCCAGCACATAGTTCACTGAACTGCATGCATGATCTACATCTATCCAGGAAACAATTGTGGAACCTGGAACTGTCCTTAGCAAACCAGGAGAGCTAGCCATACAGAACTTTAATACTGACATTTTCCACTGTAATCTAATTCCACTTTGGCTTGCCAGAAGTTTCAAACATGGGTTGATTGTTTTCATGTATTTATTCTGCAGTGCTCTTTCACCATAGTCGAGAGTCATTTTAAAACACATGAAGATGAAAGAGCAGAGGATTACAAACCAAGTAATATTTGTTCAAAAATTGCATAATATGCCTAGGGATTTCAAGCCTTTTTACAGCCATTACTGAGCTCTGCCTGACAACAAATTGATAGGGTGGGAAATTATTACCGTAAAGAACTACTGCAGTGGTTAGCTGGAGTGTGAAAATAAATGTCCCTTTACTTTGTGGTAAAGGCAGATGAATAAACTGAGCTTTTCACACACACAGGAGAATTTTTTTAAATCCTGGCAAGTCTGGTAACCAGTGTGAGGTCAAAATCAGGTTTCCCATCTGCTGGTGCTTGGTCAAAATAGTCCAGGGAGTTAATTCAGCTCAAAGACGTCTGGGTAAATCTCTAGGAAGGAAGTTTGCAGACAGGAAGGAGGGGTGTGGATGGGAAAGGCTTGCCCCGTGCTGGGCTGCATTGAATGCAGTCTCAAATCACAACACATGGATAAGAAGGAATTTAGAAATTAATGTACAATCTTGAGAATTAAATTCTCTATCAAGCGACCTTCAAGTCTGGCAGCTGTTCTGGAGCTGATAAGGGGGGGACCCACTGAGACGTTCCCATGGAACACTCTTGTCCCTGGCTGGCATTACAGTGAGTTACAGAGCTTGAATCAGAATCTAATTCTGTCAACCAGCGATAGAGCCTGAGAGGCAGTGGCCTATGTGTTAACTGAACAATATGCTCTGTTGAGTTATGGGAATCCGAGAGTCCCTCTTGCTTTTTTCCCTTTTTTTCCCCTCAGCCTGTTTTTCCCACACTGCCTCCTGTCCTTTTCATTCCAAAGCATGCAGTGCATAAATACATATGTGCATTAGCTCATGTGTATAGTATATCAAAGTGCATTTTAAAATGACTTAGCATAACAGTGTTATCATACAAAGTAGAAGCAGCCCAATACCACATAACATATTGACTGTGTTTCTGACAGTCCTCCTCCAAGTATAACAAAATCATATGTCTTGTTTTATGGGTGGGCAAATCTTAAAAAGCTCAGCTTGCAAAGAGGGTAAGTTAAAAGCGAATGTCCTCGTGCCTCCCCCTTCCCCTTAATTTCTGAGTCTACTCAGGTTCAGTGTCATCATGCGAGCCAGCCTTTTATCATGTGCGACAAAGTAAACATCAGTGTGGTGACAGTGAGTAAAAATGCTGTGAGAGAAGTTATTTGGTTTGCTTTAACTTCACAGAAACTCAACTGTATGAAATTGAAAATGTTCAATTGACTCTGCCTGAAGCCAAATGCCAGAGACACGTTAAAACATCTGTTTGCGTTTATAACACGATTGACTTTGCCAATGATAAAATGGATTTTAATATGATAATTTGAGTGCCCAAAGAGGTGATATTAAATAGTTTGCTATTTTTGCCCCAGGTCACTAATCATCCGAGTCCTAATCCAAAGCTCCCTGAAGTCAAAGGGTATCTTCTTGCTGTCAGGCTTTGGGTGAGGTACATTTCTTCCTGGGGGGTATATAAATGTGCTGAAGCACACTGTCGTTAATACAGTGATTCTGCTGCGTAAGGATTCATGCTAAACAGAATTTCTGGTGAGGTTTCAACGCTCTTAACTTGCTCTGTTTTAAATGAATCAAAACACTCAAAGCAGAAGCCATGGCACGCTGTCTTACTTTACATGAAAATACTAAATTGGGGAAAATGTAGTTGAAACTTTAGCTTGCTTCAAAGCTGGACGAGGCTCAGCATTTCATTTAAAAATATCAACGGATTTGTTTGACATCAAATCTGTACTCACGCTTGGGGACCTGCAGCTCAAAGATTACTGCACTACTGCTACAAATAATTCTTAGCTTAATTTCTTCTCCAAACGGGCAAGGACTTACTAACAGAGTCGTTGTGCTTCTGCTTTCAAAATTTCCTGATGGCTCTGTAACAGCAATTAGTAAACTCTCAGATCACTGCATCATGTACCCGTCTGTCAGGTGAAAAGTCATTAGGACAGAGATTACAGTATCCATCTTTTCACATGTTAGAAAAAAAACAGGTACAGCTTTGTGCTCTTTGGCAAATCTCTGGATGTAATCACTGTGCTGCGGGCACCAACTCTTGTTTACTTTGCTAGTTTCAGGACTGCTGATAGCTTCTGAAGGCTGCATCCTGTACATTTATATGAGGGGAGATTGCTTTGCAGCCTTTCTCTAAATGGGAATCATACATTTGGATCTTTCTTCTACCTAGCTTCACACTTTAGCAACATTTATGGGAACAATGTCTGTCTTAGCCCTGTATAAAATGAAAGTTAAAATTGAGCAACGTTCACATCTTGGGAGATAGACACTTCATAGTCAATTACCTAAGCCTCTTTTTATAAGAAACCAGGTCGAAAATCCCATTATAAAGGCCTTCTTCCAAAAATGCTTGCTTCAGCCTGTTCTTCTCTTCTGGATGAAAGATGATGAATGAATGGTATCACATCTTGTGCCTAGTTCTGAAGGCAATTTGGATTAACAGTGAATCATTGTGCTACAATGGGAACATGTGGCTTAACATTAGGTTCTTGAGACAGGTTTTTGGACAGTGTTATCTTGTACAGATACTGTTCTGTAACAGTAACCTAATACCTAAATGCTGCACCAATGGTAGAAACAGATCTGCAGCCCATAATGAGTGCACGTAGCTCATCTTGTGAAAGGAAAGCTTTTCATACATGTTCAGCACATAGCTTCTGATGTAATTATTTCTCTCTACTCAAGTTTTTGCCTGGTCTAATGGTCTCTGGTTAGCAGAACTCCAAACGAGCTTTCTTTTAGTTGGTAATACTTGCAGGTTGGTCCAGATAAGGTCAGTTGTCTCTTGAGGACACAGTGCACTCCTTGTCTGACATTTCATCTTTTGACTTTACACGGTTTGTCATCTGCAGGACAATTTCTATTCAACCTTTCAGCTGTCATATTTAAGGTTATAATCAGTGCTGTCAGCCTCATTTGCTGGACAGATTTGTAACAGTTAGGAAGCCCTCACCAGTTGTCCCCACCAGCTGTAAATCTAGTGCCCCAAATGCTGAAAGGAATATTTGAGTGAGAATGCATGTACAGAACAAGCTCAGTGAAGCCCTAAAAGAGCAAAGTACCACAGGTATTCTAAGTGTTTTTTGTCAGCAGTGTGTCTGCACAGAATGTGGGATTAACACATGCCGTCAGTTTACAGCAATGGCCTGTACCTGTTGTTCAAGGATCACATTATTCAAATGTTCATAGGTTTGAATGCCAGAGGAGACAGTTGGAACTGTTCTGATCTCAGTACCGAGCACAATCAGAGTTCTGAATTCATTTCTGGTGGTTTGGGATGAGACTGTGACTTTGGCTTGACCTAAAATGTCAGCTTCAGAAATGCATCCAACCTTCTGGTAAAGACTTGGAGTGACTGAAGACTATCTAGGCAGGTTGTCACTCTCTAGTAACAGGCAGTGCATTAGATTTTATCTCCCTCTGATCTTCCTCTGTAGTTTAGGACCAGGCAAAGTGAGTTGATCCTGTGTAACCATTTTGATGATGTTTCGCTACAAATGTATTTGTGACTAATATTAAATGTTTTCCACTTTTTGGATCATTCACCAACAGAATTGCTGTGAATGTGGATTTTGTCCATAAGTCTTCCCTGAATAGTTTGGAGAATTTAATTTTAACAAATGGATTCTTTGGAACCTCTGCATTTTTATTTTTAATATATGATTTCAGCAGGCTAAAGCCCTCAATTAATGCTTTCTAAATAGCATTCCGTTACTATGAAATGAAGTGAAAAACTGAATAATAGCTACTCTGAAAAGAATGAGTATTGATGTCGGTATGAAGCTTGAGATGGTTAGTTACTTTTGAGCACATAAGCACAAATAAAAAATGCCTATAAACAAGCTAATGTAAACCCAAACAAAATCAAGATGAGTCTCTAATAGTTACCTAACTATCAGCTCTCTGGTAAAGACACGCAGCAACCAATAATATTACATTAAAAAACCTAGTCAATTCAGAGTCCTTACTAATGAATATGGGTTTTATATCTGTGTGCTGTGTGTCTACCTGTACTGGCCAGTGTCTGTGGCCACTTCTAACACAGAGCTGGAGTTTGTGTGACACCATTACTGCAGCCTGTCTTCCAGGCCCTTCATGTGGACAAACTTTTCTTCTAGATGGAGGCTGTTAATGAGGCCCTTAATCCTACTTTAGCAGAAACACATCCAAGTACTTTTTTGATATGAACATGAGCTGATCTTTACAGGACCTGAACTAGGGAAGCCCCGTGCAAACTCCCTAGTAAAAAAAACAAGGAAATCAAATTTTTATCAGAATAAAACTTTACAAGGGAATGATCTGGACAGAAATTGTTTTCATTTTTTCTCCCATCCCTCTTTTTTAACATGAAACATCCTTTCTTTATTCCCCACATATTTTCAGAGGGAAATATCTCAGCAAGCAATTACAGGATTTTCTCCAGCATACAGGGATCTTGCAGTGTGATGTTTTTCATCTGGCATGCCTTTGTTACTTTCGTCGTGGGCAGTTCTACTGAATAGAAGGCAGACATTACTCAGAATGAGAACGGAGACTGTCTGTTTCTGAGTACTGAAGCTGTATTTAAAATGCATGCTTTGCCAGTGAAGCTTGCATTTCACACTCTTTTATACTGCATCTCCAGCCCTTCAGAAGTGTAATGTTGCACAGATCCTTTGCCTTACAGCAGGCACAAACACTACATTTTTTTACCGAGTATACCATGAACAAGTGAAAGAGGGAGCAGTTCACAAATGAATCCGCTTACCTGCTGCTCTTATTGTGCATAAAAGTCAAGTTTCTGCCAAACGTTTGGCAGAACAAGAGGCACGCTTTTCTTTCCCCTTCAGCAATTCTTCTTGTTCCAGTAGAAAAGATAGAAACAGAAAAGTTGTACCTCATAGCACATCCACACCTGTTGACCTGGAGGGGATTTGGCCTTAGCTGCATAGTTGTGTTAGCATTAGGAGGTTGTTGTCACATTCATGCATCTCTGAGCTGTCCATGTCCTTTTCAGATACCTGGGTTCAATTGGTGTTTTGGCCTGTGTGTCTCAGCTCCTGTGGAGGTGATGAACCTTATCTTTTTCATAAAATGCTTTGAGACCTTTCACACAAAAATACTGTTTAGGGAAAAAGTGTTATCTTAGGCAGCTTGAAAACCCAAGACTGAATTCTCTGTGAGGAGGACATGTCTTAATTCTTGTAGAGGCCAGTGAAGCAGGCAACGTCTAATAAAAATCACAAGTTACAGAACTTGGACTTAACTCAGGTTATAGTGATTCATGGTTTAAGGTTCCTGGCGCAGTCCATGGTGTTAGCCATGGTGATAGACATCATGTGGCTTAATAGTGCTACAGCTGAGCTTGATTTTGCTTGGCAAAATACAATGTGTTGCAGATAATTTCATGTGCCCACCTTACTACTAAGTAAACAGGTAAAGTATTGGTTAAGAGTTTTTCAAGGTGTTTGTGAATTTCAGAGCATTATAGATGAAATGCAATGCTCTTGAGTGACAGAGTCTATAGCTGTGCACTGTGATGCAGGAACAGTTTTTTATGCTGCACTGACAAATTTGAAGGACTAGCAAGACACAGTCCTGCAGGGTGTGGGATGCTATCAAGTACTATTGCTGTTCAGGAAAGACGATCACATTACTTCTCAGTGGCAGAATTGCATATGTAGAATAGTTTGTCTTGCACACAGCAATGAAAGCATTATACCTTGTTACATATTTTGCCAATGTCTTGCATTTGTGGTGCCTTGTTGCCTTCTCCTTGAGATGTTTTCTGAGCAACTCCGCTTTTTCTTTTGCATTTATTGTGGGAAGCATTAATACTGGCGTGGGTACAGCTAGTGCAGCACAAATCCAAATTGGTTTAATGTTTGTTTGCTATTAGGTGCTGGCTATTCTCATCTTGTATTGTTTTTGCAAGAGACAGGCCCAAGTTCAAACCATGAAGCTGAGTATCTCTGAACTTTACATTTTTAAACTCCATGATGTCATTTTTAGAAGGAATCGTGTCTTCATCTTAAGAGCTTAAAAAGCCCACTGAATGACTTTTCATGCAAAGCCAACTGAATGTGGACTCCATGTATCACATTTACAAAAGATTCCCCTATGAAGGCCTTGTAATCAGGGCTGTGCTATACACCATGTAAGTTAGCATTAACACAGCCTGAAAAACCCAGCAGACTACTCCATCTCAGGATTTTAGTACTTTTTCCTCCTGCTCAGCTCCTCTTCTGCCAGAAAGCCAGCTGTCTTCAGCTTTCTCAATGACCCAGGTCCTTTCCCTGTGGAGAAAGCTTTGGAAAACTTAGTCTGCTATTCTCCAACACCAGTTTTCTTCTTTACTAATGGAACACAGAATAACATTGCACTGGATTTCATAAACTCGAGTTTGGCTGTTGGAAAACTTTAGTTTCATTTTGCTTTGGCTGAATCCTTCCCCTCCTCTAATTAACAAACATGAGACTGTCCTGGATGTGTGTCTCCCATTTCAGTAGGAGAGATCTCGGGTCTGTTGTTACATGCACTGGTGTAGGAGAGGGGTAAGCTATGTGCTGCAATTCTCTTTCCATTACAAACTTGAAGGGTGTGATTTGTTCCCTCTTTTTCTTTTGGAAACTGAAGAGTTCATTTCTGCTTTTCATTGGGGGAAGTGTCTTATAGTAAATATTTTAGAGCTGTTTCAGTGTAACTGTTCAAACTTTGGATAGATTAGAGCTTTTTGTGTTTCTTACCCATGCTTGACATCACTTTGGCAATAAAAACTACTTTGGCCAGCCTATGAGACAGTCTGCAGAGAATTCATGCTATAATGTTATGCAAGGGCTCTCTACTTAGTGATTCTTCCCCGTAAGATGCACATTAGAAAAAACATTTTTCAGTTCGTAACTAGCAGTTTTGTATATTCTTGTGTTTTAAAAAGGTCAAAATGGTCATTTAGCTTACACATTAGGTTCTTCTACACCTTCTGGAACTGTATCACAAATGATAAAAAAGAGTAAAAGTGACTTTTCAGCTTATATTGAGACTGTTGTCATTCTTCAAGTCCCAATTTCCCTTAGCATGTTTTACTTTCACCAAGGAATCTTAAATTTAGGATAAGCTTTACACCTAAAGAGTTAAAAATACAGTAAAGGAATAAAAAGAAGTAATGTATGTTAAACTGAGGGATTTTGAGACTCAGGTCTTTGAGACCTTTAAGATCAGGAACACTAACACAGCTTAATTCATTTCACTAAGGCAGATAATGCATAAACTTAAACCTCCTTACAGCTCTGATAGTTTTCTAACCTTATATCCCCAATTAGCAACCATTTGCAGAGGTATATGTGTAAAATAGTTTTGAAATCAAGCCAGGAAATTATAGGCTTGGAGTGTTTTGGGCAAGAGAAAGCAGACGTTGCAGTGCTTGGTGGTCCACAGATAAGGCATAATGCCAACAATCCCCTTTTATTTGTTTGAATACAGATCTGAACTTTTACTACCACAGAAGTTGTGGTCTCTAACATGGGCAGTTTTTAAGCTCAGAATTGACTTCTGACTTTTAAACTTGAGTGCAAGTTTTCTCAGAATGTCCTTTGCAAACTGGTGGTTGTACCTATTGATTTTACAACCATCCCATCTTGTATAGTATCTAAAAGGTCTAAAAGTGTTGCAGTGATGGATAGGAAGAGTGTTGTGGAGGTTTCAGAGAACAGAAACATCTTGCAAGAATACTCATAAAGTAATTCTGTGTCCTTTTTCTTCTTTTCCATGGTTTAATGTGACTTTGGGACTACTTCAGTAGAATAAATTGTATGTGGTGAGTTCAAATGAGGCTTTTAGGGGAAAAATAAATTATCTGACACCCTTTTCAAGAAGCTTGTCAGTGGTGCTGTGTCAAGCCAGGTTCTAGCATAGTGATGATCACTGCCTGTCTCAAGGGAAGGGTTTTCTCAGGCTGAGCTTCTAAGGCTACTTGGATTTGATTATGATTTTCATTTCTTCCTAAACACTTACAGAAATCAACAGGAACTCTACCTGACTTTGGACTGATACAAGAACTTGAGCTGATAATTTCAGATGCTGTAGACACCTTTGGAAATCCAGCTACTTACTGTTACAAACTGCTCAGAAGTGTTTGCTTCTTTCCTAGGGTTTGGAGCAGTGCTGCAAAGCAGACACCATGTTTTACCCAGGAGACTGCTCCATTTCCGTGGTGGGTGAAGTGATGCTTAAGTAAACAGTCTGTCAATTTGTTAAGCATGAGGGATCTATAAAAAAGAAAGTTATTATTGCAGCAGGAATTTTCCCACAGCAAAAGCAAAACAGAACTGACTTTCATCCATAAAAATACTGCAAGTGAGCCACTTGTTTGCTTCTTACCTCTGTTAGCTTGTCCTATATAAGCCGGTGTTCTACTACTCCTTTATGAGGAGTTAGGCGAGGAGCACAGACATGTTGATCCTTGCATCTACAGAAGAATTATATGAGCTAAACACATGTTCTGCCATTGGCACATTACTGTTATCCTGCCAAACCCCTCGTCCGTGCTTGGCTTCCGCAGCAGTGAGCATGGGTGGAGGAAGGAAGGAACAGCTGGGAGGCGATTACGGCTTCCTGACGCCCTGCCCCACCCATGGCACAGGTTAGATCAGTTCTGAGGCGCAGGCAGCTGGTAGAATTCCCCGGGAGACTGTCCATTCATCTCCTGCATTATCTCCACCCAGTACCTGGCACACGTCCTCTGCAGCAGGCTGCTGCTGGAGGAATCTTTTACCCGTTCAGTGCTCCCTCCTGGGGCGCTTTCTCTCTTTGCAGTTTTGCTCAAAGGAGGAACAGACTCAGTTCTGTTCTTTGGAGTTCTGGACAAATTTGATTTTAATAGGACTCGTGTGCATGGAGTTTTATCTGAAAGCCTGGGGGTCTCAACTGATTTATTCTATTGAAGGGTATTTTCCTGGAACTATTGCCAGTTAAAAAAAAATGAGGTCCAAGAAGAAAAGGAAACTATTCCCTGAGCAGGGGGAAGAAAATGTGCTGGAAGAAGCAGAATGAAATTATTAAAGAAAGTTGTCTGTCTCTCTGTCCTGTTGGAAAGTTCACCTTTCTCAATACAGAGATAATCTTGAGCATTGAATGATGGATAAAGCTTGTGCCATTTAAAATGTTATTTGTATTATCTGCCAGTAATGCCCACTGCCATGATAGCATCAGCTGCTTAAGGTCTGAGCGCATAATCAGTCTTTTTTGTCTGCAGTGTCCCTTTGATAAGTATTTCAATACCAACAAAGTGGATAGATGAGTTTCATGGACTGATGCTGAACCACTTTACAACCTAGCAGAAAGCAAAACGAACTGTGGATCAAAGGGTGACCAATACTAAATGCAGGACTATAAGCTGCAGAAATCTGATGTCCTGGTAAAGGGCGAGCCACTAACAGAACTGTTGGCTGATACCCCTGGAAAGTAATGGTAATAATAAACATCTGGAGGGTTTGACATATTCATGGTTGCCAGTAAATAATCCCTGACTCCTAAGCAAATTTTTTTTGAGAAGCAGTTTGTGATATGGAGAAGCTATAAAGTAATTGTATGATGGAATGATGGACAATATCCTGAGCAATCAGGACCACTTGCATCCTCATTATTCAGCATGAATAATGAACAGAGTTATGGGAGAGAAAGGGGAGAAAGACACTGGCTAGGTTGTAGCATTAAGTGATGGAGGTCAGCCATAGAGAGAGGGAGAGTTACAGAGAAGAATAGGCAAATGGTAGCTCATCTATCACCAAGAGCACCTATGAACATATGAGCCCAGAATCATTAGGGTGGTCTTAGGCAACCAGAAGCAGAAATGTTGGTGTTCACTTAGGATTTGATCCACATTTGATTGAGTTCAGTAAAAATCTCTCAGTGACTGCAGAGGGATTGAAGTTGTCTGTTTACATCTCAACCTGCAAACATGAGTCCACATGCCCAAAGGAACGCTTTACACTTTCATGTTTACTCCCGTCCATTTCTCATACAGAGATTCCATTTGATGAATGCCCAAATGATCTGTTTGCTACAGCTGCCATTTACTTTTCTGTGGCTGTCTTGTCTATCAAAATATCAGCAGCATACCAGTAATGCTGCTGTTGTATATTTAGGGCATCTTGGTCTAGTTTTCTGCTTTCTTTTCCCCCTGCAATCACATTTCTGTCGATCAAGGTGTTTGTGCAGATGAAATCAGTCTCGATCTCATACACCCATTAGTCTTTTACATGATAGCCTAATAACCCAAGTATTCATAACGTAATTGTGGCTGATGGGAAGCCCTGCTGTACAACACTGATGGTGCTGCTTCCCTTTAGGTAAACCCTGTTGACAGGCAAAAGGTTACTGCTTGTATAGGCAAGTTCACCGCTCCAGTGCACATAGTGCTATGGATACATCATCAGATTAGTCAAATGTCTGTGAAAAGGATTCTGTCTCTAAGATTCCAGTTGCTCCTTGCCTGCCTTTGATATTTCTGTGGTTGCACAAGAAGGTTTGACCACGTTAGTGTTAATGGAGGCCTCTCTCACAGAGAGCTCATTGTCTGTATCCTTTTGCCAACAAAGGACTAAGGTGTGGGGCTTAAATACAGGCGTGGGATGAATTTCCCATTAAAATAAGACAGCAAAAGGTATTTACTGCTGTTTAGCTACAGTATCAATAAACTGATACAATAGCATTTACTGAGAGGAAAATAAAACCTTACTATATCAAGTCTTTGGTGTTAACAGGTGAGGTGGCATTTAAAGCTTGGGGGCCTATCCTTAAACAGTGAAGATCATTACAGTCATAGAGATTTTCAGTAATGAACCCTACATGAATATCTATCCAGAATTTATTAAATGTCATGGGAGAATAAAATGGTCTGATTACACTAATGTTTTCTGCAGTCCCCAAAAAGTGCCACAGAGAGGTAGCAAGCTGTCTTTGTTATTGCAAGCATCAATTACATGCACACATTGCTCTGCCTGAGCTTGTTTGACTGATGCACTTTCACTTTTTCCACGTAGAGTTTTGTTTCCTTTTCATTTTTTTCCCACTTTTATAGTGCAATCTTTAATATTAACCAGTATTGATGAAATTTAGTACTCATATCTCATTCAGTATTCTATGTCTATAAAATGCCTTGATTGTAAGTAACGTTACACATCTAGTATTTAATGTTTCCAAGATAGCTTTTTGGTGTAAAATTTCACACTGAAAAGGTTTACTTGTTCCAAGTCAGAGCACAAGGCATGTTTTGGAACACTGCAATTTCCCACGGGGCAGAGATCCTCTTTTCCAACCAACTCTGGTATATGGACTATGAAGAACCCCTTCTAATTGCCCAAAGAGAACTTGGCTTATGATCACTTTTGAAGTTTATTCAGAGGCAAAACATGGAGTTATTATTAAGAAGAAGTCTCATTTTGGTTCATTCCCACAAGACCAAAGTAAAAGCCAGTGAAGAGCTTGATGCTTTCTCACCCACCAGTTGTCCTTTCTAACCCAGATGCTCCACATCTCTTGCCAGCTTCTTTCTAGTGGAATGGGAGGAGGAAGGGAGGGCTTAATAAGAAAATAAAAGAAGGAAAGCCGAATATTGTTTGCACAAGCTATGATTTGGTGCGAAGTGGAACATAAATATGAGCCCTTGGTATCCACGTGAGTCATGTATTCCTAACCTTATGACAAACTGGGCCTGGTTTTGCATATTAATGGCAGTGTGCAGTAATTCCTTTGTAGCTTTCAGCTATGGGGATTTTTCCATTTCATTGCTTTGAGGAATTTGTACATATATATGTGGCTCCCATCACTTTAACTGAGCATTTCTTGGCTAGTAAAATGTTTTCTTCACTTTATAGATGAAAACCAAGAGACACAGGGATTTCAAAGGCCTCAGCCACAACCTGGTGGGAATCTTTTCATTGATTTTTTTCATTGATTTCATGTCCTTTGTGACTTGCCCAAGGGAACTGTTATCATGACTCAGTCAAACTGCTCATCTAGTCTTTGCTGCTTTATTTATTTATTTTCTCGGCACCAAATTCTATCCCAGTACTTGTTTTATATAGCTTATATAAAACTGTGTTTTAAACTCACGGCTTTACTCTTATTTCCTGTCAACAGGAGTAAAGAGCAGAATGATGACTCAAGTTATCTTTCAGTCTTTATTTGTTATAATAAAGTGCCTAACAAAAAATGTATATTAAAAAATCCCTAATTTTATGATGGCTATTCTAACATCCATGAATGTCTGAGGATAGCTCATGGTTAAGTTAAAAATCATTTCTGCTCTGTCTTTTTCTATTATGAGCTTAGATATAGTAACTATCATAATGGTTTTGAAAAAGTTAATACTTGGTCAAGGCATTCATATGAATATTATGCAAGAAGACAGATGTTTCTTCCAACACTGAAAACTCAGATTACTTGCTTTACAAAATATGATGGTGCCAGTACAGCTTACACTCAAGTCAGTCACAGAAGTCTAAAATGGGGTTCCTTGATGAGAGCTGGAACAGTCCTAATCTTTCTCTGTATTACTGAGCTTTACTGTGTTTAGGACATTGTTATTAATGCAAGTGTTAAGTGATGTACAGGAGAGCTGCCCACAAGTAATAACAGAATGCAAATGTTCCTGACTGAGAGAAGGTATTTCACCTGATACAAAGGAGTTTTAGCTAGAACTAATGGGGTAAAAACCAAACAAAAAGGCATATTTAAATTGTCTATCAGGAGAAAGTTCTTAGTGGTGAAAGCTATTGGCTAGCCTATGGTATGTTCTCTCAAGGGAAGCAGAAGATGCTTAGAACTAATCAGAAAACATATTTGAGGTTATATTGTAAGGAGCTAACTGTTTTGGTGCTGATGAGGGATTTGTTTGATTGCTAAGCTCATGTCTTAGGCTTTTCTTCTCTGAATCCTATGATTCATTTGATATTATTGAACGTACCATAGAATCAAAGCTTAATTTGGAACAAAAAGCTTATCTGTTCCAACATAACATGTCTATAATGTTTGTCTAGGTACTTTAGGGACAAAAAAATCCAGTGTGATGTGTTGCATGATGGTTTCAGTTTCTAATTTGTATGTATTCATAAAAAAAGAGCTTATTCCTTTGTTACATTGAGAGTTTGTACTAGATGTGTTTCATGTTATAGACTGGACTAAAGAGAAAGATTGTTTTACTTGAGTTTCATAGGAAATGTTGTAGAAGACCTTTAGAATGCTGACCTCAGCATCTAAACCATACATTTCAAACCAGTGAGGTAACTGGTCAAGAGTGGGACAGAATGAAGTAATAGTGACTAAGCAGCATTGTCAGTGCTCACTAATTTTCTTTTCATGTCACAGATGCTTGAGAAGTGGGATAAATGTGGAGTCTGTGACTAACGCTCACTGTCTCTACAGGGTGCAAAATAACTAAGATGGTGCTGCCTTTGTAAAGTTGCATTGTGAACACTTGGCAAAGACTGTGAAGGGAATATTCAGAGAGAAAGGCAAGCTTGCTCAAGAAGAAAACAGCCTCTTTCATTTCTTTACACAATATGTATTTCAGAGACTTTGATTTTGAGTGAAGCATTTATGGGTTTGTGAGTGGACTGATCAGCGTTCAGCGTCGTATGAGAAGCCTTGCTTCAAAATCGTGCATTGAAAAGTGTGTTTCTCATGATGAATTTCTAATGGGAAACGTTTTCTAGAAAGTAAACCCTGTTATTTGGGAATGTTGTATCATCTAGTTCTGTATACTGCAACTTTTATGGCATTAACTGTATGCCTTTGGTAGGAGTTTACAAACTTATTTTTCCTGCAGGTAGCACAAAATCTTTTTATGCTCCCCAGCAAATAGGAGTAGTCCAGTAATTCTAGAGCATTACATTAGAATGTTGTGTTCTCCTCTCTTCTACCACAACTACCTCAGAGCTTTTCTGGCTTATGGTAGGGACAAAGTGGGGTAGGGGGGAGAAAAGGAAAAAAAGGGAGGAAACCTCTGAGAGCTGTGATCGTGTTTGCTTTTGCTCTGATTTGGAGAGGTCTATGGGAACATACAGCGACTATGCAGGAACTAAATGTCCTTGTGACTGTGTCCCTGGGGGACCGTGGTGAGACTCCTGTTCACGTTGCAAATCAGGATCTTTTGTCTTAGCACTTTGAAAAGGAACAACATTTTAATGATATGTGCTATTGGCATAATCCTTCCAAAATGGACAATGATTTATACGTTTCATGTGAGGACAGGATTCCTTAGGGGATGACTCATTGTTTTAGTCTGGAATAATTCCAGTGGGAACCTTTTTCAGAACTGGTTGATACATACCTTACATGGTCTTAGTTTGGGATTTTTTTGTCTTTCATTTTGTCTGATAATATGTATGCTTGGCCTATTAAAATTAAACTGTCTCTTTCCCTTCCGAGTCAAATCCAGTTCGTATTTACCAAGACCTTATATGGAGAGGGAGTGTGTGTGTGTGTATATATATAAATATATGTATACAGAAACGTCTTTATGTATGTATAAATACATCTACAGAGGAGAAAAAAGAACTGGGTCTATTGCAAAGACAGGGTTGTGGTTTTTTTTAATAAAGGGGTGAATTTTGCTTTAAACATATCTTTTCACATCTTAGTTTGAGCCCAAAGATGACAATTGCCAGCATAACTGCTTCCATTTATAGAAATAATGCAGTACTGTAGATTGTGTGACTATACTGATACTGTGGCCTATGAATGCTAAATTAACAGCCAGTAGATGCACTACAGACTTGTATCATCTGATATGAAAACTGTCGTCACTCACATTTCTGATCCTGGTTGTACATTTTGTCCTCTTTTAAAATTGGCATTGCCACTGAATCAGTGCAGTTAAGAGAGTTCTAGCATGGATGCTAAAGATGAACTGAGAAGCACAGTTGCTCTAGGAGTCCCGTAAAGTAGTCCAGTGAAGGGCCTACTGCATCAAGGATTTAAGGTATTCTCCCATTAGTTACCCTTTCTGAAGATGGGTAAAACATTTGCCTTTAGTCATCGGGGAGCTCCCTTGATCTCCATAACTTTTCATCAATGATAAAAAAGGCACCCTGCCATGATACCAGTTGTCTCTACAGTCTTGACTCCATCTCTTCTGGTAGCATGGACTCGCAAGGGTCAGGATTTCTTCAAAGATTGCTGACTTCTCTTTGCTTATAACGTCTCTCATTTCTGAACTCTATCTGGGGGTGTAAAGACTGTTGGCAAAGCCTGAGACATAAAAAATATTGATCACTTCAGCATTATCTGTATCCGCAATTGCTAGAAGTTATCTGCCCCATGTAGCAGGGATCCCACTTCCTGCAGAGGTGCAGCTTTCTTGTGCTGAGAAGAGCTTGTCTCTATAGACAACCTTAATCTTTCATAGCTATTGCCCACAGGATGCCACCTACCAGTTCCCCACATCAGGCAACACCTGCTTTCCTGAAGCTCTATACTCTGCTACTTGCTTTCCTCAAGTGCCTTGGGATCTTGAATTCTTGCTATGTACTGGCGTATGCCAAAAGTATTTCTTTTGCATGTGGGCCAAAATGGTTGAAGTTTGAATATCAGTTGCAAATGTCAGATGGACAATACAGAGTCTTTCCTATGCATTGTGGAAAACAGTCCCCGAGGAAAAGAAGTTGCAAGACTCTATCACAGAAGAAACATAGGAAACAGTGGCGTCAGTCAACCAGCTGTAACTATAAAAAGACTTCTAGTCTTAGGGACCAAAATCTCAAGACAACAAACAGGTTACAAGATTTCAGATGGTGTGATTCAGTTTTAGATTTCATCATCACTGGGTCTGTACGAGAACCCTAGCCCTGATTTGGTCATGAAACCAAACCCCAAACCGCCGACTAAACCTAATTTAGATCTGGATCTAAACACCCACTTCCTTTTCCTCATTTCCAATCAAAACAAGTTTCAGTTTTGGCTGGTTGGAGCTCTTGGTGAAATCTCTTGTTGGTTACTGTTAACTTTTTCCTCCCATCACTATCTCCGATCTCAAAAAAAACCCCTCCCAACCCTAAACCCAAAAATCAACCCCCAAAATAATCGCCCCTCCTCTTCACAGGCCACATGTTTCTATTAACCAAAACCACTGTCAACAAATGAAAGTATGGCAAAATACTGGCGGTTTCCTACCCCTTGCTTTCGTAGTTATTAATTATATTTGGTTTTGGTCCAAAAATGAGATGTAACTATTCCATAAATCAGGTGAATTTCTTGATTTTTATAATTACATTTTCTTGGATAAATGTCAGAGTATATTTAAGCAGGAGCAGATTCTACCAAAGCATTTTATGTGGTTGTGTTAGCAGTCTGTTACAGATGTGTTTATTAAATCTGGCACACAGATAAGGATAAAAAAAGTCATTATTCCCTCCAAGTGTTGTGGCTCAAAAAAGCAAGTCTTGGAACAACCAACGCACATCAAATTTCAGGCTCAGTTGTGGGCATAAATTCTAATGACTTAATTTAAATGAGCAGTAGAACTTGACAGTCAATATGGAATTAGATTTATCAGTGTTGTTCAGCTTTGTTTCTGCTTTGATGGTAAGGCCTCAGCTTTTATGGTATATAGATAAAATGAACCTATGCTATAGTGTTTGTCCGGAACAATTCTTCAGATTAACCAGCATTTCACCTGAACCATACAGGACTGGAATTGTTAGGTACACATGCTTTTGCTTCCTTTTGTTTGTGTACTCATACAAACAAATTGGATGATTGCTAGCTGAATAAATCTGTTTTATTTCAGCTTAGTATGGCTTGAGTAAATAATGTTTATAGGTTAAATGCATGATTCCGAAGGCTTTGTATTCCTTTATTGTGCTGGTCCCTTCAGGAACAGCAAAATGGATGTTCTAGAAGTAATCAGTCCCTGAGAGTGATATCTCTGGAGTATCCAGAAGGTCAGAAGGTGTAATTCTATTTATTTGAACAAATATTTTAAGTGGTAGTATGATATTGGTGAGGAACAAAAGTGTATCCTAAACTGCAGACTGGTAACATACCAGAGGAAAACATGTGGAAATCCAGCCTGTCAGTGCAGATTTAAAGGGATATTAAGTAGATCCAGACTCTATCTCTTCCCTTCCCAAAACAGGTGCAGGAAGCTGGCAAGATGTTGAAAAAGTCTGCTCATTCATTGTGGTGAAGGAGGGATTTGGGATTGGTGTAGAACAAGAGGAAAACATTAGTCTATGGTGTGAAGACAAGAAATAATGATTGGAGAGGGAGCAGGCTCTGAAAGTCCTGGTGGTTCTTAGCAGGGTGCAGCTTAAACACCACCCTTTACTCCCAAACAGCAGCATTTGACTTTTACACAACAGCATCAGTGTGAACTTTAAAATTATCTTTATTCAGGCCAGAGGAAGCAGCTGTTCTTTTAGGCTCTGTTCTGATTTCTGTCTTGAACGAGCCATACTTTAACTTGGTAAAATTTGGTGAGCAAAACCAGAGCCCGTATGGGATTGCAAGTATCTGCTGCTCAGATGGAAGCACTGAACACAGGAAGCTCACCATTTGTTTTACGTGACAAATTCGTCAGAACTATAAAGCACTTTTTAAAACCTATGATTTTTAGAGAGTCAGACAGTGTTTACATATACAATACTAGTCTGTATGCAGACAGAGGCTGGCACTGTGCCAAATGCCTACGAATTCAGAACCCCATCCTCAGCTGGTACGTATCACTGTAGCTCCATTGACTTCAATGAACTGGCGCCAGTTTACATTAACTGAGGAGCTGTTGCATTATGTGGAACGATTTCTTTTCTTCTCCTTCCTTTTCTTTCATTTCTTTGAAGAAAAACATGGAAATGTCATTTTTGGTAGCTCAGAGGAGTCCTTATTTGGGAAATCTACTTCATCTCTTTTGATGATATTGTTTCGTTTCTCTTTAGATTATTCTATCCAATTCATGATATGGTCACACTGGTTTCCTAAAAGTAGCATGTAGGATGCCTTATGCTTCTTGACCTAGTCGTGATTGACTCACATTGAATTTTGTAGGCTAAAATCTCAGAGACGTAGGGTAATAACTCCTTACCCTCTGGTTAAAAATACACATTATATCGTTGAAGTAGTGTCCCTTTCACGTTTCTGTGATGCATAAGCATATCCCACAAAAGGGCAATCAAATGAGTATTTTTGGTCATTTCCCAGGTGCTCATGGAAGCAGTGACAGAAAGGCTGATCAAAATCAGTCAAAAAAAGATCCTTTCCTTACATTTGAATTCTCTCAAGGCTATATATAACAAAAGGAAAGCTGCCTCAGGCTATGATGCTCTTAGCTAAAGTGGGTAATGAGGTCTGAAATCAACTTTGTCACACATTACTTTGGCCCAGATATGTCCATTTATAACTACACCTTCCAGACTTGTTCTTTCATTTAGGAACTGGTCTAACCTGGGAAAATATTTCCTTTACATAAACATCACAGATCCATTCAATGTCTAACAGGTCTCACCAAAGTGAGAACCTTTTCCTTCCTGAGTGCATGGAGTCATTGCTGAGTCATTGCTTAAGGGACACTTCATGTTGCTTATGAATTTCATTTTAAAAACTTCTTTGGACTCTAAGGATCCCTTTTCAAAAGCTTTTCTTCCTTATTTGTTGCCTGATTGTCTTGTCCTTGAGCAATACTTTGGATATCTTCCTATTTGTAAAAAATCTTACTTTATTTTCATCTTTGCCATAATTTTTAGGGAATTTTCTAACTTTAAATGGACTTGTAGTAAGCAATGAGTGTTTGAAGATGGACTTCACATCTAATGAGTGTCTGAATTTTTCTTCCTAATCTTTTGTTACTCTCTTATGTTCCTTGTGTTTTCTCATGCAGTCATCTTGAGTCACGTAGCCACAGTCTGGCCAGATGTCCAGAGGAGCTCTGCTTCCACTTTGGCATTTTAATAAGTAGCCATGTTTTGTCAAGTGCCCTCTGTGTGTCTGAAATGAAACTTTCTGGGCAGTAGACACTCTTGAAAAATAATCTTACAGGCCTAAATTGGAGGGGAATTCTTTTGAAAGGTGGGTCTAAGTAAGGAGTTTCTGAATTACTGAAAATCCACATCACAATTTTCACTACTGGAACTTGTTAACTGTTCCAAAGTGTTATGTTTTCCTTAAAGTAACAGAAATTCCTAGATATAAGGAGGCATGGCAAAAAAGTAACTGTTGACAGCACAACAATTCATTCATTTCCTAACATCACAGGTCATGTACTGTATTTTGACTTCCAACAATAAAGCCATTGTTTGTAGAGGAAAACAAGCACAGTTTATGTAAAGGTTAAAAGACTGAAAAGGTTAAAGGCTCGTTTGTTTTTGGCAAGCTGTGATTTGCTTCTCTCAGGTGAAATGTGGAGGTTTCATGGTCTGGCAGTTTGCTGAGCTCTTTGCTGGAGTGCCTACAGAAGAGCTGAGAGGAAGATGATTTACTGTGACATCGTTCTTCATGATGGCCAGCCTTGCCTTACTGTTTCCTTGTGCTGTATAGAGCTCTGCTGTTTTCATTTATGTTGTAAACCTTGCAGGGAAGGGACTGCCTCCTTCCTGTATGTTTGCATGCTATCTTCTTCCATGCAAACTGGATATCATCCAAAAACCTACTTTTCCTTCATAACAGTTTAATAGATACAGAGGAGGTTTTTCAGTGTTATAAGGGGGATGCAAGGATCAAAATCTGTTGGATTTCAGTGGAATTGTCTGCTGAACTGCCCTTCAGAGTCTCTCTTCACTGTTCTTTCAGCTGCCAGACAGCTCAGTGGGGGAATTTAAGTTGATCTCCAATGCTTTTTTCTTTAAGGGACTTTGGAGCAGGACTTTTAGTTCTCCAGCCACGTGGATTTCTCAGCATCTGAGAGGAATAGTGTGGATCACTCCACAACAGAAAGTCCTTGTGTCACTACTGATAAAGTGGTATTAAAAATTGCAGCAGTTCTCCTTGATCAGCTCTATTTTAATTCAACTTTTTTTCTCTCTAGAATATGCTGAAAATTACATTTTACAGCCAGCTTAAAAAAGCCCTTATTCACTACATACTGGTTTTGTTAGGCATTGACATTCCAGAGTAGAATTTGATACTCCTAATTAGAAATGAGCTGTAAAAGTATTATTTAGTCAGAGGTGTGGCAGGAGAGAAGAACTACAGTGCCATAATATTGATGTTCACGGTAGAAAACAGAATTTAATGTTTTAAGCCATATATATATATAAAAGAAATGCAGAGAAGACTGTAAGCTTTGGTGTTGAAGCTGTTTGTACAATTGTGTAAATGCTACCATTAATGTCAGAATGGTAATACAAGTGCTTAACTTTTCGCACCATGAAGCAGATATTTCCAAGACGTTGAAGAGTCTAATTGTGTAGATACATGGTGTTCAGTAGTTGCTTGTACATCCTGGGTAGTGGTGGCTCTGCTTTTTTTGCTCTATTGGGAACTAAGTGTTCCCAGTGTTTCTGAAAGTCAGTCTGCACTACTCTAGGTACTGAAATGGGTATGCAAAAGCTTTGGTGGCTCTTCAGAGTTGGCTTAGAGTGCAATCTACTTGTGCACAACAGGTTATAAAAATAAGAACAATGCACTGTTTAATAGAATCTGGTTTAGACGTGCATTTTTTTTCCCTATCATGTAGTACAAGGATTTCTTTCTCTTCTAGCTATATTTCCCAGATGACACCGTTCTGTTCCACAGCAGGTAAAAGCTGAGAGTCAGGGTTGTGAGGGCTGGTCTCTTCTGTAAGAATATGATGTGAAATTTCAGCATAATCCCACGGTAGTCCGCTGTTGACACAGCCATAGTGTCCTGGGACAGAGTCGCACGGATTGCAAGCATTCTTGCTGCGAGGAATCTGAGTCTGACAGGATTAGCCCATTCCCAAAGCTCAGCTCTGTTTAGAAAACTGACTCTATTATCCCAGATGATGGCAGAGCACAAACACTCCTCCAGTTTGCCATAGCTTTATCACCACAAGAAGCTTTCTCTTAGGAGTCTGGGTTGCCAAACAGAGCGTATTTTTCCCAGGAATGGGCGTTTGCTTCAAAGATGACAGGTGGGGTTGCACTGACAGCCCAACGCCATGTACGTTGGTTGTACTGGAAGTAACCACAGAGCAGGAGGCAGCGCAGTGCGTGGCACGGAGAAGTCTCACCAGCCCACAAGAGCTCGCTTGCACAAGGAAGCAGGATGGCTGCGTGCATTTACAGCTGTAGTCTGGCTAAGAGCTCCTGCTGAGAGGGCTTTTCGGCTTGTGGACTTCCAGTAATGGATTGGCATAGGGGCTGCATCTCCACTGTGTGCTGTAGACCAAACACACATATGAAGGGATCCTTGGAGCCATCTTGCTAGCACCGTGCTTTGGGGCACATGGTACCACCCAGGGAACCGGAAAACTGTTGATTTGAAAAAATACCTTTTATTGTAAAACATCCTCTTTCAAAACAAAAACCTTCTGTTATTTATATAGTCGAGCACACTGTGTTGGGCATGTGAGGGGAGGCTGCTGTATATCAACACACTCTGCATTTGAAGTATTGCCCTTCAGCCATATTTCTGCTGGGGAGTGATTACTTTGTTAGAATCATAGTTCAATGGAAATATGGTTCCTCTTAGCAGATGCTCAACCCCTACATAGCAATTACTGTCTCATGTTTATTTTGCAGTGGTTACTGAGAGCTGTTGAGTCACTGACATCTTTGTTGAGAGTCCTGGGTTTTTTTTTATAGTGCCATTTGATGAAGCCAAAATCTGATTCTCAATGTCTATTGTTTTTCAAGGGTTTTTAGAAAACTCTCCTAAAAAAGGCAGTGTTAACTGACTAGGGGCCAGTTCCCATGGCCAGACAATAACACCAGGAGAGAGTGTATGAATTCTGAGTGTCATCTTCATGCACAAAGAGGTCGAGACTGAAACAGTAAATGCAGATAGCAAGCCTTAAATATGTGCCAAGAGTGTATTTGGAACATGATTTGTTAATCCTCTGTTTGTTTTTCAAAATGACGAAGTGAATTAAGCTCCTCCATTCCATTGTTTTAATGAGATGTTATGCCAAAATCCTTTGAAAAGGTAGCTTAGCATCCTAATTCATTTAGCTGTTGCTGGATGTGTTAGCCACTATGCTCAGGGAAGAGTAACACTCCGAAGGTTGAATCACGTAATCTGGATATAATTTTCTACTGTCTCAGGGACTTTGTGCAGCCTTGAATAAGTGAAGTTATGCAGAGATTGCTTGAGAAAAGGTTGTGAACCTCTGACCGGTGCGCACGTTTTCAGTATTAGATTTTAGAAAATCCCAGTTTGTTTTTCATGTAAGCCTGAAGGTGCCTCTGTTTCTGATGAGTGGTTTTCCCAAAATGATTAACTAGGTATCTGGCCATGGCCAGCACTGCTTGACTCTCAGCGTGACCACCAACTTAAGAACTCATGACTCAGCTCCTTTTGCAGGCACTGGGGCTCAGCTTCCCTGCTTGTTCCCTGCATGGACAGGGACTCGCTTCAAAGGTAGGACCGAGATAGCTGTTCACATTCAGAAATCACTTTGCTGGTTCCTTTGAGCATTTCCTAGTGTAAATAAATAGTAAGTAACCATTTAGTGGGTATGAAGTGGTTGCTCATATGGTTCTTTCCGTTTCCTACCCTGGAGTCCCTAGTGTGTTTTGTTGTATCAAGAACTACTGTTGATGCAGCACCACAATACCACAGATTTTTTGTTTTTTGTTTTTTTTTTTTTTAAAAAAAAAAGGAAAAATAACCAATTAGATGCAATTATAATTAAAGTGTACTGACTGCAAGTTTGTCCTGGCTGATTAGACAAGCTGAATGAGAAGTTTCTTGTTGGTGAAATTTTGTATGGTCCCACCGCATGTACAATGCTTTGTTTACACAGAAACCTCCACATTATGCTTTGTTTATCTTAAAAATCCAGTTCTATTTTAAAAATGTAATGACATGCCAGTAAACCCAAAAGGAGCACTGACACATTCATTCATTCACAGCCTCCTTTTGTTACCATCTTTCCCCATGGCAAATAGAACTGAAAAGTCATGCCTTCAAATAGGTTCATTTGTAAATGCAGCGGATGCGGGCAAATGAGGGGCAAGTGAGGCAGCTGCATGATCAGGATTCCTGACTTGTGAAAGCAGCTTTTTGGCAGTGGCCACCAAGTCTTAGGGTTGTTTTGCTTTGGCTGGTCTCTAATAAGGCCCCCAATTTCCTCCTTGTTCTGGCTGCGGCTGAATTACTGATGAGTCTATAAGGGCATCTTGAGGTCATCTGGCTGAGGGTTTGTGGGAGCTTGGACTGTTCATATGACCTAAAAGGACTGATTTAATTGTTTCTTTTTACCTAGTTCCCTTGAAGAGCTCCAGGCATGATTATCTGTCAGGTGCTATTTTCCAGTAACTCTTAGACACTTTTGGAGACTTGCAGATGAAACCCACTGTTAGATGTCCCCACTGTGGTTTCATTCATTCTTCTTTATTCCAGTCAAGATGTGGTGTCTTTCTCAAACGGACACTTGGCTGAAGTGGGAGCTGTGGGATTGATGTTTGAGTCACTGAGTGAAACGGCACCACAGTGACATGATTTAGGTTCCTTTGGTGCCAAGTATGAGAAGGCTTGGAGATGTTATCTTTAGGAATTGCTGGAGACTTGACAGTAAGAAGTCTAAGCTCAGCACTCCTGAAATCCTCCAGCAGGACCCTCTCAAGGACTAGCAGCACAAGCCTGGATCAGCTTGAGCTTTAATGTGCCTTAACACGGATGACCCTGAAGAAGCTAACGCTCAACAAATCTGTAGTTGTGTGGTGTTGGCTAGCTTCTTGGTTTGCTTTTTTTAAAAAAAGCCAAGAAAAAAGTCAGTTTCTCTGTTAGACTAAAGCAATTGTGTGCTTGCCCAGCACCAGGTAGTGTGGGCACTTGCCTTGTGAAACGACCACATATTTCAGAGGCTGGCACAATACGATTGCTGTATTCAGCAGCCCAGACTTCTTGGAGTTGCAAAGGACCATCCATTGAAAAGTAACAAGAGCTCATGAGAAAGTTTGTGGGTGTTTACAGGAATTTGCAAATTTCCCATTCATTTTCTATGAGATACTTCACAAGGACTGGCATTTCCTGGCCAAAAAAGAAAACGAGGGGGTGCTGGCAGGGAAGAAAGCACTTTACCTCATATTGCTAATTATGTAGTCAAAGTCATGGGAGGTATAGAAAGTGAATAGATCCATATGGATAATGGGACAGATAATCATAAGTCTGCACATAAGGCAGACTGAGAACTGTGAGATCTTCTGGCACGCAGAGCAATTGTATTGTTGTGGGCGACAGATCCAACTTAAGACTTTTCCGAGATTAGGTGGTCTGTGGTGTTGGCTCCTGCACATGACTAGTCTTGGAGGTCAAGATTACACTCACAGTTCCCGAGTTCAAACCTCAGCATGCTACACACCCACAGATTCCCACAGTTCTGCCCTACAAAATGTCTCCTCTAACAGAAATCTCCCAGTCCTCATGTGCTTTCTTTTTTCGCTGTTACAATGAACAGCTTTGTCTGAACAGAAGATTGAACGTAGTGTGTCTTCCCACCTATCACTGTGTCTCTTGTGCAAAATGTGAAGTAAATTAGTATTATTAGATCCCTCCTCCTTCACTCTTAGTTGTAACAGGACGTTACTATTACAACTGTACCTCTAACTTTCACAGCAAATTTTTTCCTGTCTGCCTCAGTTGTTCTTGTGAAAATGAGTGTGGGATGTTTTGCTCACATTGCTGCTGGAGGGGCACCTTCAGGTGAATAACTCCAGTAGTACAAGCAAAAAAATATCTAGAAGTCGTATTCTCTCTTCTTCACTCATTCCTTTCTACTTGTTTTGGTTTACTTTTCCTGATTAAAAAGAGACATGCATTTAATGATCAGTTACAAGCTACAAATAATTAATGGTATGTAATTTGGGAACCATCAGTTAATGATAATAGCTCTTTGAAGATCCTTTGTCATAGGTGAAATACAGATGCAGGAGGAAGCTCTAAAGAGCTAGAAATCTTGGTAAACCAAGCAGAAAAAGGATGATGTGGGACGGGAAACAGTGTCACAGGGTAGTGACGGTTGCCCTGGAAGAACTGACAGTAGTCATCTAAGTTTTGTTTGTGAAGCTCTGCTGCCTTTGTGTCTTTTTCCTGCGACTTCTTTGCTCATACGTTTAGGCAAGTGGGTCTTGTTCTTTGCAAAGCATAACCTTCTGCTCGGTTTAAGTATATATTCAGTCCCATGGGGGCTAAAGAGACTTTTCATGTGGCTACAGTTAAGAACCATATGTATGTGCTTTGTTGGCCTGGGGTTCGTAACACATATTACAGCAGTAATTAGACTTGCTCAAAATCAAAATCAGGAAAGAATACTCAGATAGATTATCCACAGCAAATAATTCAGCAAGTCTGTCACCAGTGCACTTCTGGTCTGTATAGATATTGCACACAGTAATTCATCTCTATAGAAAGAGCCCATCAATAAAGGCCACCCATTCTTTCTCAGCGAAGACCACCAATCCTTCAGTTGTCATGACTTCTCTGAGCCCATTGTTCCTTACTTCCTTTCTCATATAATAATTCTGACTTCCTTGACCTTTCTGTCTGCTCCTCCAACATAGATTTTAGAGCACCTACCACAGAAACAAAGCTGAATCCCAATGATTATTGGTCTTCATTCCTTTCACCCTAGATGGAGCTGTATTTTCCTTTCACTCCATTTCCGTTTAGACTTTCTTTTCCGATTCCTTTTAAACTGTCTGTCTCCGCTACCCGGTTTGCAAAGGCTTCTTGTGCTCTTACTGTGTTTTTCTCACACCCCTCTGAAAGCCACAAGGTCAAAACAATGCTTCTAATCTCATTTGAAATCCCTTGTGTACTTTGCTTAGTTATGTTTTTGTGCCAGTTTTCTTGACTTTTTTTTTGCTTTGAGATGGGGATTGCAATTTCTTCTCAGGGGCTGAAGTTCGCTCTTTGTATAAATCAATAAAAAGCTTCTGTTACCTTCAGTCAGACCAGGATTTTGTTCTGCCTCCTGAAAGAAGATTGTTATTACTTCCCACATCTCTAGAGTTTTAGTAGACTGTACATATTAAGAAATATGAAAATCATATTAGATAAGAGCAGAGGTAAGAGCAAAGTTTCTTTTAACCTATTTCAGAAGGATAGGTTTAAGGTTTGTTTTTTTCAGATGTACTGAACCACAATGGATATTTTTTTAAGCTTTAAATAGTACATTTGTGTGCTTTGTGCTGTTATACCATCTATTATTTACACTGAATGTGTTCCAAACCCCTCTAAAGTTAGTGGAAAGACTCCTATTAAATGCAGTAAACCTGTATCAAAAACACGAGTGTTTCCCTACTCTACCTGAAGTCAAAGGGAAATTAGAGAGGTTGCCTGTGACGTGAGAGATTGCTCTTTACAAGAAACAGAGAAGCCTTCCTTTATTCTGTTCTGTTTACTATCTCATTTGAGGGAATGTCTGCTGTATAAGGATGTAACAGTGAGCTGCTTGCTTGTGCTTCAGCATCTGCATGAGCCCTCAATCTTAATTTTTGCACTAATGTCAGACAAACACACATTTTTCTGCTTCTTATAAAAATAGAAGGTAATAAAAGCCCAAGTACAGTCAAGATTCACCCCCAATCCCCCCTTTTGGGATTCAGTCCCTATTTGCTGCATTTTTAGCTTTTTTTTAACTTATAATTTCATATAGACTGTGTAGATGAAAAATCAAGTTTACATCTCCATCTGAACTCTGTAGAAGAAATTTGAGAGGTGATGCTTTGAGTGGAGGCAGAGGTGAGGAAAAGTTATAGGAACCAGCTCTGTGTCTTTTTTCCAGTAAACTGTGGAATTTTTATTTTGGACACTTGGCAAAAATTGTCTTGTAGAAAAATAAGCGTGATCATTCCATAAATATGGACAAGAGCAGGTGAGGAATTAAGAAAAAAAAAACAACATAAAAGCCCTGCACAGCTCTTTGTGTCAGGACTGTTCTTTTGTAGCAGGAAACTTATTCCTAACTAGAGCTGTGTATACGACACCAGGCACTGAAAGTTGAATTTGTTGCACTAACTGTGCCTTAGGGGTTTGCTGACCAGTTAGGAGGATCAAGAGAAGAAACAATAAAGCATTTTTATTAGCCTTGAAGTCAGACCAGTGGGAATTTTTCAGAGAAGGGCCTACCCTAGTTAGTTTTCATAAACTAACTTCCTCCAAAGTATTTGATAACAAGAGAAATAAAAACAATCAAAAGAAAGAGGGAAAGAGAGAGAAAAACCACCAACCATTTGTTAATCACGTGGCCTGATGTTTTTGAAATGTCAAAAAGTGGCATCTCCATAGCATTTCTGTCACTAGTTGGGTATAAGTGGTTGCAGACGTGTTGTCTCTGTTGGGAAACTTTAAGAGCAAGATGGAGTTTTTACACACGTGAAAACTACACTGCTATTTGTAGCTGTGTTTTGTCCAATGAGTTGTCACCTCATCATCGTGATTACTGCATTCAAAAGTCTTAGACAAAATAAAGGTATCTGCAAGCATAGACTGAGGGACAGGGATTTCAACTGGACAAATGCTTTGAGTTATTAATTGCATATAATGTTGTCAGTGGTAGTGCTGTATCTGCTGTTGTCGGGTCAAATAGGCTTTTTCTGTTTCTCTTATGGTCTAGGAAACCTGTGGCAGAGGAGGTAAGGGAGGACTGCCTTTAGCTTGGTTGGCTGCCCTCTGTGTCGAGTTCTGATCATTTTAATCTGACAGAAGCAAAGATCAGGGATTTCAAATACTAGTATAGTTGGCTGCTAGAAAACAGTACTTCTAGAAACTAGGCCTTTTGAGTGAGACCTTTTTGCCTCTTACAATTCACTCCAACCTAAACTGTTGTTGCTGCAAAAAAAAAGTCCAAACTCTCGATTCCCACGGGAAATAGATACATAAATACATTTAAAGATTTTATTTAAGACAGCATCTATTGTGCACTGAAGTTAATAGCACAGTCTGAATTGATTCTGCTCAGCATAGGCCCAGATCCTCTCATACTAATTGCTAATTACAGCTGAAGCTTTAGGCACTGCAGAAATGTTTCTACACCAAGATTCTTATGCAAGATCTCGTGATTTTCAGTGTTGTCTTAGCTCTCTTGAATTCAGTGAAGCTCAAGGTACTTTCTTATTTTAAAATACACAGGAGGTTCTCAGATACTTAAAAGTAGCATCAACGAGCTTGAAACTTTCCTTGAAGCTCAAGGTACTTTCTTATTTTAAAATACACAGGAGGTTCTCAGATACTTAAAAGTAGCATCAACGAGCTTGAAACTTTCCTTGCAGCTCTTGTCTTACTTGAATTTTGAGTGATTTCTTTTTTCTCCCTGTATCACAGTTGAGAAAATTGGCTTATGGGAGCCTCTGTATAATTTCTTGACCTTTATTTTTAGAGATTACCATCAGGATTTCAAAGCAATAAAGATAATCTGAATATATAGCACTACTCACTCCAGTATCTTTGCACACTTTGAACAGACTAAAACAATTTCTCACTAAATATGCAGGTCAAAAACATGGAAATACCCCAATTGAAGAACTGGTGACAGGTTATGCCGACTTTTTTGGTTTTTCTCATAATTACAAGTCACTGATTTCCTTTTATTCAAGGTCACCAGAAAGCTATGGAAAACTTTATCCCAAAGTGCTAGGATTACTGGCATTTTGTGCTATTTCTTGAAGAAAAAAAATGTAAAAAACGTGAAGAACTTGCAGAGTCTTTGCCCTCAAGTCTCTTTACAAGAAGCTATTTTTTATTATTAGATACTGGACCAGGCTGCTGTGCAATTTTTTCCACTGCCATTAACTGTAAATAATTTCGAGCTGTATTAACCCTTTTTGCTCATGACAAGCAAAGCTGTTTTGTATCTGCTGGGTGTAATGAAAAAAACAGATGAGCTGAGAATTTGAGGTTGGATCTGAAGCAGAGCTCTTTTGTATTTGGATGGTGTTTATGAACTCCTCTGCTAACGTTCTCATTCCTGATTTCCCTTAGAGAGCAGAAATATTTTTATCGGGTAGAACACTTTGGGAAATACATCCATGGAAATGCTGGATTTGATCTTGTGCCCAATGAAATAAATGACAATGTTCTTGTCAGCCTTTGGGAAATGGCTATTGCTCTACAAAGATTGTCCTGAAAAGACATTAGTATCTGTCCAATAGGTCCCAGCTGGAAAGCTGTAGTTCTGAATTCAATTCCTAAATGCCTCTGGCTGTCTAAAGGCAGCAGGACCTCAGATATGACTGAGGCCTGTAGATGGTAACAAAATGTGCTAACAGGCGTAAGAATATTAATACATGTTGAGGAGCAATGCAGCTCTTCTTGAGCAACTCTTGTGAGGAAAATTCTCCAGCTCTGTGTATTCCCTTCTGGAACGCTCATGTAATGTTGAGATTGAGTCTGACTCTTCACTCCTAAATCCTCTGCCGTGATGTAATTTGAGTGTGACTCTAGGTGAGAATTTTCAATTGCCTTTACGGACACTAAAGACAATGGAAACAGGGGGAAAGTACGTGTTTCAAATTGCAGGATGATTTGGAATCTAAAGATTTCAAGATTAAAGATACTGAGATACCTAATACAAAAATCTATGTGTACCTGACAGGCTGCAGTTTGACTTGTGCCGATCCATATTTTAAATGCTTTATTTGTTCATGTGAATCTGAAGAGTGATAGAGTAATAGAGACAGAAGATGCAGACTTCCCTTTACAAGGCAGACTTATATCTGTTTTTCTTTACAGGTAACAGTCTAAGCTTCTGTTTTATGAAACTTAGACATTTATCTTAATATTTATTAAGGACTCTTACCAGAGAAATACAGTAAGAACTAGATTCAGGTAAAATTCATCTTGTCTACATCGATGCCACATCTTATAGATGAGGAAAGTTTTATACCTACTCTGACTTTGCCATAACAGAGGAAAAAAAAATGGTTGTTATTATGAGCAATTGAAAATTCTTGCACTAAAAATATCCCCAGGTACTCTTGCATTTTTTGAGGGAAATTATGGCACAGAGGTGCTGGCCTATAAAGTTCATTAGGTGTTTAAAATATATGTGAACTTCTTGGCCAGACAAAATTAACAGTTGGCAGGAGGTCACAAAGCAACCTTTTGGCAGAGCTGAAAAGTGGTTCCAGCCTTCCTATTGTCCCATGAGAAGGATTTTGGCTTTTCAGTTTCTCTTGTGGGTGTTGAACAAAGTTCTCCAATTCAGCATCTGCTGAAGCTACCAGAAGCTTACCAACGTCTTGAATGAAAATTAGGTCATATATCAAAAGAATAAGAAGCTATATTATCATAAAAGTTATCTGAACTGTACTTACTTATCCTGGTCACGGTATGCTTGGTGGAATTGCTTCTGGTTTCCATGTTGTCATGGTTTAGTGAGGAGCCACTTTCGCTTGGTAACACCAAACAACATGCAGAGGGGTTTGCAGTGCAGACCTGGTAAAGAGTTCTCTCAAAAGTTGTGACCCAAAAAATGTATTACTAAACCAATATTAGGACTCTGTTCCATAGGCTTCACATCACTGCTGGGAGACTAATGTGATTGCAGCTGCAATAGCCTGATAAGTAAATCTCCTATCCCATCCTTTTCGCTTAATCTGGGATTGTGAAACATGTTCATATATCAGAAAGGGTAAATGTAAGGTTTTCTGTGTTTTCATCTATCTACTTGGCTGTGCTGCTAGTAAGAATGATTCTGCAAGGTTTTGTTGGACTTAGGGATTTCTGAAGTGGAAGTTGTTTGATTCTGCTCAGCCTGATGCACCAGAACAGATCTCATTACAGATTTGGGGCCCAGGTCATGAGAGAAAACAACAGATGGATGAAATGCCCATAAAGAAGAAGGGAAGATAAAAGGAGTATAGCTAGGGAAGGTTTAGGCTGGTCAGAGGAGGGAAAGCTTAATCTGGCCATCTAGTTCAGTCCCAATGCAGTGTTTTGCATTTCTGTCCTCTATGGAAGCAGACAAAGGAAGAGAGGAAAAAAACCCACTGTGGTGGGAGGCAAGGGGAAAAAAACATGCTATAGAAAATTACTGTGTTATTGATGTGGAAACTTTGAACACGTACATATGCCGAGAACTATACTTAAGTTGTGATAATTTTGACTCTAATAAGTAAGGTAACTGGCCACCCAAATTGTAAGATAAGTGTCTGGAGGAAAAGATTTGATTTTGAATATTAAGCTCTAACGGTAAGATTTAGTGCAGGAAGGCTACATTGTGTGCTACTGTTTCTTCCTGATGAGTTTGCAAATCTCCCTCAAATCGTTAATTCATCCATTCATTTGAAATTTGGAAAGTAGGAGGTTTTATTGTGCTACTTACCTACGCACAGATATCTGGGTGAAAAACAGAGAAGCAGCAAGGGATGGAGATGGGCTGTTGTATGGTGTCTTTTGCTTTAAAGTCATGTAAAAAATAATCCCATTGCGTTCAACTGTAGCAACAGTGTCAGAATCCACAGGGGGCTGTTGTGTTTGAACAAGGCTGCTCAATTTGTTTTTGATTAAGCATAATTATTTATTGCAAGACATGCAAGTATGGATAATAGCATCTGATTCCTGGAAGGGCTTGTGTGTGTTTAGTTTTGGTTTTGTTGTTTCTTTGTGTGTCTTGGTTTAAATTTCTCAGTCACCCATTTTTTATTTTTTTTTTGACAAGCAAAAAGGAATGTGTTTGGGATATATCTTAAAAAGCATTATTTATCCTGACCAGAAGAACAGCAAAAAAAAATTCTTGAGAGATTTCTATTATGGAAGTGAAACAATCAGCACAGAAATATGAGGAAGAAATTGCACCCATTAAATACATCTAGACTGATGAATGATATGATGGCTGCCTATTCAAGTTGGAAATTTTACACATGATTGAAGCTTTATTTAGTCTAATGAAATGTGCTTCCTGAATGCTGCATCTGAGTGACGGCGTGGCCTAGAGCACAAAAGACAGTATTATGTGATTAGACTGAGATCATTCTCATTTAAAGTCATTGTGATATAATTTTAAGTTTTTAATTAGCAGCATATACTTTTGTGTCCGTAGCCTCTTTGATTGCAAATACCTTTTCAGGTCTTGTCCTTCCACAGGTTTGTTTGAAACTCAGCACAGATTAACAGCAGAGGGGTTTGGAGTTCACAAAACAACCCTGGTGTTGGGTTTTTTTTAATCACACCCCTCAAATGGTGAACGGTGGGGTTAAGAAAGCTGATCTTTCAGAACAGGCTCATTTCAGAACAGTGCTTCATTTTTTCATCAGTCCATAGTAGATTATATTTTCTTTAGCTTGGAATTCAACTTAAATCACTGGTTTGACCTATGAAAATATTGTTAGTTGCTTTCTTTAAATTAGTGCAATTAGAATTACTGGTGAAGCCACTGATTTGCCCTTCACCTCCTTAGCTCCAGCAGCTGGGATTTCATCAGAGCTGTGACATACTGCTTTACAGCAGCTAGGAGTTTGTACCCAGGTCTTCTACACCACACATTTCTTACCTCACTTCACCTTTATGAGCTGGGTCTTTACTTTGAAGCTGTTTTGTGTACCAAGCTGGAAGGCAACTAGCCTCACAGAAAACACCAGTGTTTTGATTAAAAGCTGTTAAATCACATTTGACTTGTGCAAAGTTTAACATGGTTCATAATACAATTTTATGAGCTATTGAGATTTCTGGAACCATAAAATGATTTTGTTAATGGGTTTCAGCAGTTGTTACTTAAAAGAATATTAAAAAGTAATGAAGGGGGAAGCAAATGCAAAGGGTGAGCTTGCTTCTCAAGTTCACAGTTCTTTCCTTTCCTAGCTGGAGAGCATTAGTAGGGGTAAGCAAGCATTAAACAGATTCAATGTGCTTTCTTTGTCTGAGAGAGCTCACTGCAGACCCCATATTTTTAGATGAATATGAACTTGCTGACCACAATCCTGAGTTTTAGCTTGTTAGTTGACTGATGAACACCCAGGACCAGACAGATAAGCCAGACACTTAATCTATCTACTGTATGTGTTCAGTCAGACTAAAGCTTTATCAATCATTTCAAACTGCATTTCAAGAGCATATTGTATAGTTTCCCATTACCATAAATCACTGAATTTGGAGGCTGTAGCAATTGAACTACCTCCTTCATGAGGCAACTGAAGATATCCATGTACCTCTAAGTACCTTATTTTGTACCTGTGTGAAACATATCTCATAATTCCTTAGCACACTTTCTTTAATTATTGCACTTAGTTAAAATCTGGGAGAGCAAAAGAAGCCAGACAGGAACAGTATCTCAATAAGAGTTTAAAAAATGTCTTAATTTAAAATTGAGGATCACTCTCTTGGATCACTTTTTAGTTCATTGCATGGATGTCTTTGTGGTCAGCCTTTTATGAACAAGTATGAAGCTTAAAAAAGGATATTAAAAATACATGTGTGATTTGCAGAATAACCTCCAGACTTCCCCATTTTTTTGTGTATTTTAATTCTTTTTTTAATGTCTTTTTACAGATCTAGTTGTGCAAGCTGAGCATACGTCACAACAGACCAGCAGCAACTTTAAAGGTAAGGAGAGATGTTTCACCTCATTGTGATAATGTATAGATAATTTAGGTGTGCTTTTTTATTTGTCTGTGGACATAAGAGCTGCATCACACTGAAGGTTCTCTCAGTCTTGTAACGTTTCTGCTAATAACTAAATGTTGCTGTGGAAGATCTCAAGGTTTATAATAGCAAAATGTGGGATAATCTGTTCCTCACTCTTAGATCTCCTCAGAGATTTGTTGCAGTTACTGTCTGGCTTCAAGATGTGATGTTTAATAACCAAAACTCACGTTAGTGCTCCAAGAGAGATCTGTGTCTCCTTTTAGAGCTTTGCTGAGATGGTCACCTACCTGTGCAGACAGCTTTCCAACCTTTGTTGGTATGAATTAAACATCGTGGCTTAATCTTCAGGAACCTACGTTATTTTTAGCCATTGTTGTGCCTTTTTTTTCCCTTTGGTGGCCATAATAGGTGTATATGGATGTGCATAGATTACCTTTAGTGTCAGAAAGGACTCTGCTAAATGGCTGCAGGGAACAGACTGCTGATAAAACACAAGAGGTATTTGAGAAGCTGCTGGAGCACACTGCTGCAATTGCATAAATTACAGCTTATCAGTAGCAAATTCTTTCATTAATTCCCCTTCAAATAGTTTTGTATTTTACTAAGCATTGTTTTCTAATTGGTGTAGTCTGACTACAGCCTCTATAGTAAATGACTGGTCTAGATTTGGATCAGGCTTTGTGTGTTGTAAACCTGTCAACAAATACTATTTTTAGTGTTGGTGTAGTGGCTAGCACTGAAGAACAGTTGAGAAGGAGGCATGATAAAGTCTGTGGGACAAATTACACATCACAAAAATTAATTATATGTAATGATTGGCATAAGAAACATGAATTTTGGGCATGACCATAATAGATGTTTTTCCTGCCAACAATTGTCATCTGCTTAAGTCACGTCTTGGATGAAGAATGGATCTTGTGATGTTATGGTAAGTGCACAGAATATGAATAAGCAGATACCTATGGTTTTAAGCTATATGCATGGAGGTGAAGTATTTGACTGTGGATGTACTTCAGGTACATTTAGAGAGGTTTGGTTTCCCATGCTAACTGCAGTGAATGAGTGGGATTATTTCCATGGGCTTCAGTGGACATTTGGATTGTGTCCCAGAGCCTGATCTCATACTTTGCCTAGAGGAGATTGCTGCGAACATGCAGGCCTGGGCATCTAAGGGGCTAGCAATGCCAGAGTGATTGTAAAAGGCCATGGCAAGACCCTTTATTTACAAGTTAAATAACTTCCCCCACATATTCAGGTGAACTTCAGGCAGCTGGTAGTTTGTTTAGCCTACTTAAAGTTATACTGAGGAAGAAGTAGGGTCACATCCTTTGGTATACAACAGAATAAAAGCAGAAGGTGAGTCTACACTAAGATTTAAGTTTTGAATTCATGGACTGTGGGAAAACTAGTTATACAGCCTTTTAGGTTTTTTCTACTGAGATCTCAGTCTTGAGCACTGTAATTTTGAATGATGCTTAAATGGTTTCTGCGACTATGCAAACCACAGACTGACCCAAGCTTTGTTAAGGAATGAAGAAGAGATGCTGTGCTGCTTCACAGCATGCTTCTGAGATTTGTCAGTTCTGCTCACACTCCTCAGTCCAGGGGAAATGAATGGAAAGTGGTTTCCAGGGGTATTCCACTGATAGTTCTGAAGAAGCTCACAGCCACACCACATTAAAAACTTCTGATGGTACTTGTGCTGTTGATGATATGATATGATAATGATGAGGATGTAGTTTAAAAATATAACAGGATTTTTGGTTGTGAAACTTGTTTCAGTAAGTCCTTCATTATAGTGGGAATCTTTCACCTTTGAAAAATGCTGCATTTTAGGAACTTAGTAGTATCATTTTCAGGGTATGAATTTTGGGTGTAATTTGTGATATGTAAAGTAAAATTCAGTCCGTGCAGATACTTCTTTCCTGAGCATTTTTATTGCATAGCTATGTAAATGTTCTTATGCAAATAGAGATTGTAATTATAGCTTAAGGCTGTATATACATTACAAGTAGGGAATTCCTCATACATTTAAATACATATTTTAGAAACAAATCTGGATCTGATTTAAAAATATACAGTGGAGTGACACCAACTTGTATCCTCAGTATCTGGCCTTTTGAAATTCAGAGAACTCATGAAATATAAAAGTTGTGGTGTCAGGGAGAATAATGTCGTGTCGTATCTTATAGCAAGTGAGCACAGGAATGGCTGGCAAGAGAATGGTACACTGCAGATGAACTGGATGGTGAACACATTTTTGGTGTTGTAAAACACATGGGAAAAGTTCCTTCTGTTTATTTTTTTTTTCTTCACCCCCTTATTAATTTACTGCAACCACAAGCCATGTGTTCCAGTTCCTGTCTGGGAAAAGAGGCTGGTTAGGCCATGTTGTGACTTAGTTGAACCAGTGATCTAAAAGCAGCTGGAAAACCCCAAGAAATTCTGAATTGTTTGTAAAAGAGCCAAGAAACATTGTTTGTAAAATGCTCAGCACAGGGACACGTCCATTCTGGTCATATTGTTGTGCTCCCTGTTATGTATCAACAGCTGCAATAAAAGTCATCAGTAGTTGAAGATGGACAAAGTATTTTCAGTCAAAGCTTGTGCCTTAAAATGATTTGATTCGTAGTCCATCCAAGAGCTTGTGTTCAATGTTAGCACAGCAGTGTCAAAGTATACAGGAGATGTATTTTATGTAGGTAATGTTGAGGCTTTCACTACCATAGCAACTATGGCCCTGTTGAATTAGATTTCACAGCATTTTTAGGAACAGTCTTTGCTTGTGTGTTCCCTTTCCTTGGAATAGCACAATCTTTTGGGATGGTTCTTGAAATAGATTCTCATCTGAGTGGCCAATACAAATTCTTAAGAAAACAACACTGGTTGCAGCTACCTTGTGCCCAGGCTGCAAACACTAGGTAACACAGAGCCATCCTGTCCCAGGAGCACCCCAGACAACAAGCAAACTCCTGCTTCAGCTTCTCCTTTCTCTACATATTTTTAATGGGAGCAAAGAGAACCATGCTCCTATCCCTTATGTGCCACAGATAATTTCCTCTTCTACCTTAAGAATATATGACAGACTTGAAATTCCCTTCAATCCTTCATCTTTTCCAGATACTTCTAGAAGATCAAGCCTCTTGCCTGTCCTCATGTGAGACCTTTGATTCCACATCCTAGATGGAGATGGAGGCACTTTTATTGTCCATATCCATCTCTTTGCCAACAGATATGAGAAATAACTATTTTCCACTTAACAAGGAAAAGGAAGAAATGCAGATTTGGGAAGATGATAGCTGGTATTCTTAATTGTTCAAGGAAAATTTCCTATTTTAGGTGTCTATTTTGAAAAAGGAGCTTAGCAGTAGGTGGCACAGAGGAAAACCATTATGTAAACATCTGTTTGCTTTGGTTCAAGCTTCGGTGTGGATCTCTTCTCCTTTCCTGCACTGCTTAATAACATGCTGCTTTTGCTTACACACATCTTAGTGGCTAGTAATAGAGAAGTGCCTAAAAATAAGCATTATCAGGAATTGGTTTGGAAGGCCTAAAATCCAGTACATTGATTTTTTTTTTTTTTGAGATTGCTCACCTGTGATTAAGACATAAGTACAGTGTAGATTCACTCGAGCACTAGTATTGTGTCACATTTATGTACTAGAGTTTTATCCTGTTGGTGTTTGGTGTTGTCATAGGTTAGAGATTTCCTTTTAATTCTTTCAGTCTCTCAGTTGCTTGAATGATTTATGAGCAGTTCCATTTTCTTTTCACATCACAGTCCACAACAGGTTCTCTCCTCCACAGCCTTTTGGGTCTGTCATTGCAAGGGTCCAGTACTATGCAAAATGTCAAAAAGACCTTGAAAAGCCTTCTTGAAACCCAAGAGGAACAGTAGATCCACTCAAACAGGAGCAGGCTACAGCAAATTAACAATATTTGAGCTTTCCTTATAAATAGCTAATTTGTGAGAGGTGGTAAACCATGCTAAGCTAGAAACTATTGACAGCAAGTTTCAAAGGTTTGCATTTTCATGGGTTTTGTAATTTGATTTGTTTTGATTTTGAAACTCCAGCCTTTTACTTTGCATTTTAACATTTGCATTTTGCTACCAGTTGAGAATTTAAAAGAAATGTTGGCTTTCTGGATTTCTTTATCCCAAGCTGAAATCCTTCCCAGAGATTCAAATGAGATCAAGGTCAGATTTTGTCATCAAAGATGGAAAGCACATCAGCCACAGGAGTCTTATGTGGTTTGAGATTGAAAAGCTGGAATGATTTAGTAGCTTTGGTATAAGAACTCTGATTTCATAGCTTACTCCTTAAATATAAGAGATAAAATATTTAGAACTAGGGGTAATTAATGTGTGTTGTGAACACAGCCCTATTCAACAAAGAGCCTTACTGTTTACTGTTGGCACTAATGCACTGTTTACCAAAGAAAACCCTAAATCTCTCTTGAAATATAAGTAAACATTGAATTACACGTAGTATGTAATTGTATCCATAGGGACTGTATCACATACACCCATATTTTGCAGGGTTATTTTTGCTCATATTCTGGAACTGAGACTAAAACTTCCCAATTTGATAGCTTTGATAACATAGAAGAGAGAATTTTTTAAAGTCACTTCCTTGAGGGGAAAATTTTGGTTCTGGAAGTGTCAAACATTGTAAGTGCCAAAACAGAAGAGAGCTCTTGTACTGTGTACTTGGCTTATGTGACTGTTTAGGTTGGTATAAATAGGTATCTAGTCATGGATATGTTCTACCTTTTCCTTTTTTTGTGAATAAATGGCTTTTCAGAGATGTTGTACTCCTTTTTCTCACACAGACTTAACATGCCACCGAGTCGGGCAACTTATTTAGGTGCTGTTTGTTAGGCAGGTTTGCCCATATTTGTCTTTCTGCACCTGAAAAATACAATCTTCCCACAAAATGAGTTTGTTTGAAAAACTCTGCATGTGGAGATCTGCAGTTCAGAATTGCCTAGGTGTATTGATCTCTGTTTGAACCCATGTACATGGTGTAGCTGCCTGCCATGTTTGCCAGAACTGTTTACCATATACATCATGCACAGCATACAGTTAAAGACTCAGCCTACAGCTGCTGGGGCTCATGGGAAAGTTCTTCTCTAGTGCCAAAATAGGAGGAACAGCTTTCTGACAAGAGCTGGCACCTTCATGACAGGCATATCCTTTCACACTGTGGTATAATGCAGTTCAACACTCTTTGAAGGCTCAAATTGGTGGTGGTCCTGACTTATCTTTCAGTACATATTGATCTTTATCGCGGAGTCACAACAAACTGTTTGGTGGAGTTGGAGGGAGTAAGAGAAGCTTTTGGCTTCGTTTAGAACAAGTCTGACGTGAACATTGAGATATTCTGTGCTTTGAGAGGCTGACCTTTGTGTTAAATTTTAAGATGTATAAAAATCAGTGCTACATTAGACCTACTCCATTGCACTGGGTAAGACAAAGAGCACCATTTCACTGAGATGTTCAAAATGTCAGGCAATACAATTTTGTACTCAAGGATATTCCATTTAACTCTTATATAACTGCAAGCTAATTATATGATATGATGTCCATTCTAGTGTAATTTCTCAGGCATATGCAACTTTGCCATAGTAACTTGTGATCCCTTTGATTCAGCGTTTGAGGAGAGAAAATTACTCAGTGATTAGAGGAAAGTGGGGCAAAGTGTTATCTCAGAGCTGTGATATTTGGCTTCCAGTGGACACAGTAACTTGACACAAATCAAATGTCAAACTAGCTGATAGTAGACAGGAAGGATTAGTGTTGACACAGCAGGCCTGACCCCTGCCAGCAGTTTAACTGTGTTTAAATACAGCCATGGCTATCTGAAATCACCCCAGGCATATGAGCAGCAGAAACTGTAGGTGAAGATCTAGGAAACATGGTGCGTTAGGACATTCTCATGCCTAATTGGGCTGACAGCTCAGTCTGGATGGAGGACAGTGTTTATTTACTCATTGTTGTGTGATGAGCAACTAGAAAGATATGCCTGCTTTAGCCCATGCTGATATTGGTCCTAACACTGTCTGGCTCCAGCTGCAGTAAGCCAGGACAATACAACACAAAAACTTCCTATTCACCATCACTTCTAAGTCTGTCCTGGCACAGATATGCAATGACCTCAGACCACAGTTGGGCCTAATAAGGAATTTATCTTCATGGAAATGTGACCTCTTGCTACCAGAAGGCTACAAAAATACAAGTAACAATGGCTAAATGAAGATAAAGGTTTATCCTGGCCAACTGTTGCATTCTCAAAACAGTTCAGCCCTGCCATGAAAAAAACTACAGTTTGACATAGGGTGCTGTCTGAAGCTCTTAAAAAAAGTTATCAAGGTCATGCTTGAAAGAGCATGCTATTATTGTTGTTTTCGTAAGCAAAAATGAGTGGACTGAGTCTTCTTTTGAGTGATGCAGACATTCGGTGTAACTTTTCAAATCCCAGAATCCGCTTGGCTACAGGGACAGAGATTTCAAGAATTTGAGTTTTTCATCAAGGAATTGGGTTTTTTCCTCTCTTAACCTCAGCCTTCCACACTAGGAGTTCACACTCTGTATGTGCTTTTAATCTTGACTTCAATATCTTTTACTGTGGCTAGCAGTTTAGTTACAGTTTAATAACTCCAGCTTTATTCTGCCCCAGGCCATATTACATTGAATAAAAAGCTTTTTTCTGTGATTTACTTCAATTTATACAGCTGCCCTTGAAACAGCTGCATAACTTTTCCTACTGACTAGGAAGGATGTCGGTTTACTCAGCATAGACTGATCAGCTGGATTCTGCTTCTAAACTCAATTTTGCCAAAAAAGCATGTGGAAACGAATCCATATCCATGAACATGCTTCCAGATATTTTGTGTGACGTTGTTATGTCTTAAATTAAAGTTATCCTCACCTCCAGAAGTAATTTAAACTGAATAAGAACCATGTTTTTATATGGTTCTATATGGCACCTTGTGCAATGAACTCTTTAATCAGATGAAGGCTTCTGGCACAGCAACAATAGCTACTTGCCACTTTCCAATCTTATAAAGGAAATGGTAAGTAGATTTGGGCAGAAGCTTACATCAGCCATTGAGTATCTGGTAATTTCATGCTGATAAGTTGTTTTGTGAAGACAGCTTAGAAATAGGTCGGGTCCAGCAACTGCTCTGTCAAGGTCTATAGAGAGATGTGTCAAAAGTATATTTGCAGAGGATCTGATCAAGATGATGTGGCAAGCTCACAGTAGTCATGACATCAGGCCTTTGACATTTCGTGTCTTAAAAACTGACATCTAAAAATTAACTAAAACCAGGAGCCTGTATGGATTCCAGCCAAGTGAGTGGCTGGGACAATGAGTAATACATGCTATGTGGGAACCTGCCTACGAATTGAAGGATGGCAGATAGGATAGAAGAGGCAAGAGGTCAGTAGTATGAAGCTTAGAGAGCACGTGGTTGGAATGCAGCTGTGAAACCTAAGACACCTCATCAATTTATGGGGCTTCCTTAATAAGTGCCCAACTTCATCATGAAGCATGGACTCCTTTCCAGAATTCTTGACACATGAAAGACATTAACTCATATTCCTAGTAGTCTCCTGAGTACCTGTTAATAATTATGGCTGGCCTTTTTGGCCTTAGATGTTTTGAATTACCTGATGTTAAATCCTTTAGAGTAAACTGTAAACCGGTATAGGATGTAGACTGTGAGAAGGTGTATTTATTAATACTTTCATTTATTGACAAGCAGGAATGAAGGATGTGGTTCTTGCTCAGGATTAGCAAATACCAAATTGAAATGAAGAATATCTATTTACATGTACTTAAAGTAACAAGTTTAAAGGAAAAGAAAAAATAGCAGCAATAAAGTCTAGTCTGAGATTATACTATTAAACAGAAATGTTAATAAAAGAAGAGTTTTTAGAACAATTAGAATGATCCATTGGCCCAGCTGTTCTAGTAGCAAGGAAAATGGTTATCAAAAAAATGCACACCTAGTATTCTTCTCAGTAATAAAAAGATAAGTAAAGAAAGAGCAAGACAGATTAGATCCTGGTGTGGTGTATGCTCTAAATCTAAAAGTATTATAACACGAAATGAAGGTAAGCACCCCACCAAACTTAGAAAGAGTGTAGTGCATTTGAGTCATGAGGTGAACCCTTTATTCTTTGCAACTCTGAAGAATTCAGGGTCAGTTCCTTGTTCCAATATAAAAGAGGTTTAAAGGTAGTGGGTTTGTAATAGATCTTCAGTTAAAAGCCCTCCTCCCAGTTTTCCACTGACAGAATGAGGTAAAGATTTTAGAACTAATAAGCCAAGCAGTAAAGTGGTGCACATTTGAATCTGGCCTGATGAAGTATGAGAATGCTCCCAGGGAAGGCTTGGCTTCCTCAGCACAGATGCTGATGGGCAGATGCAATAGGACTTTGAATTACTTCATCTCAAACCTTGATAAATACCATCCATGAAAATTCAACGAGCCAAAAAAGAAAACCTGACTCCAGTTGTTGTACAAAGCCACTGCACAGAATAACAACTGGGCAACCCATGCACCTGTAAACTAACCACAGCTGGACTTCAGGAAATTAGGAAGGAAGAACTGAAGAAATCTTTGAGACCTGTGTTGAAATACTTAAACAACCCTGACCTCCACAGAGGTGGCAGAAATATTGGAAAATCCACTTTCTCTGGGCAGAGAAGGCTGTGTAATAACAGAATAATATCATACTGCACATAGCAACTCAAAAAGACACCACCAAATTATCCAGCTCTTAGGTGCCTGGCAGCCTTATAGGTCAGAGATGTGAGACAGACCCTTCACACCCCATCCTGTACAACAACTTGAGCCTTTCCATAGCAGTGAGATGAGAGGAGAAAGTTATTCTCTCAGATACAAAGATCTCAAACCCATTCACAACTTCTGTATGCTTTGTTACTAAAAAGACTTTGATAATAGTTAACATCCTTTAAACATTCAGAATATTGTCTTTCTATGGACAGGGTTTGAAAAATTGAAAGTAATAAGGCAAGGAAAAAAGAGAAGTCTTACATTTTAACGTGGCAGAAAACTTATCCTTTCCTGTCAGATTGAATTCTTACTGTGAATGTCCACACTGTGTTTGTGATATTTTTAAAAGGCTGGATAGAATCACACTGAAATGAGTGCTTGGGAAGTTAATAGAAAATTCTGGACCTTCAACTCTGATAAATGTAACTCTTGAGTGCTATGAAAAATTTCATTTTCAAGGAAGCCTTTACTTTTTATGGGAAACTTTTCCAGCTGAAAAATTTAACTGGCTCTATACTTCATTCCCCATTATGGAGCAAATTTGGGAATACCTGTGAAAAGGATATATTTGGTTTCAAGGAAATCACTGGAACTGCATGGATGAAAGCATTGTAATTGAGGACATCCAGATCTGTTCTTACAAAAATGCTTTGTATTTACATGGTCTGTTACCTACCTGTGCTGAAGAGCATTGCAAACACAGAAAATAAAAGCCCAAGGGAGTGAAAGTTAGCCAAGAAATCCAGCTGCATTAGAACTTTGAGTTGTATGTTGAACACTGGCAATACATCTCTCCAGCCTGTCAAGATGTGACTTATTTGCAATGTGACAGGTTTGGTCCTAAAACTACTGAGATACAATAGTAGAGGCATATAAACCCAGTGCAGTCATGGGAAAAAGGAACTTTCAGTATCTTTGTGCACAGAGTTGTTTGTGTTCAGAGTTAGCAAGATGTACTGCAGAAAACAAGGCAAGTCAATTGCTCTTTTGTGGAATGTTCTCTTAAAAAATCTTTACAATGCTTTCAAAAGATGGGGGAGTGAGGGGACAAGGAAATACATTTTTTTCTTGAGAATCCCTGTAATCTTCAAGGTTATGCAAATAGCTTGTTCCTTTGGAGCAGCTGCTTTGTAATGATTAGGGTATCTTAGGGCCAGTGAGAAGTTGGACTGGGAAGGGGGAATACAGGGCAGGAAGTTGAGAGATCTGAGTTTAGTTCCAGCTTTGGGACAGATTTTCCACATCATCACGTTTCTCTCATTTGGACCTATGTTTACCTACATAATGGAAGCACAGCTTGTTTATCTATACTTTGGCTTGTATCTCAATCCCAGATGATCTCTCTTTGTCTTTTGTTAACAGAGGAAAAGGAGACTTAATTTTGGTCATGTAAGGTTTAACTCATTACTAAATGTTGCAATCATATTTACTCAAGACAAGAGATTGTTAGACTGTAGTCCTGCATTACTATAATGCTCTCTCTGGGTATTCTGGGTGTGTATTCATCCCATCCAACTTCAGGCACCTAACTACTGTGCCAAAGTTAAGAACCTAGTTACACAGGCAGCCCAGTGAAGTGGCCTTATGTGCATAGATGTATCGTGTAGAACTGACTGTTGTGTTCTCTTGACCGTAGAGACAGACACCCTTCTAATCTAAAGGGTCTAGTTAGTCATTGATCCAAGCCTCTTCTTCCAGAATATAGTTGGCTTAGATTACAATATTTCACAGATGGCAAAAAGTCATCTGAAAAAGGAGGTAGAATAAATGCAACTGTACCAGTGTACGTGCAGTGCTACTGGTTTCACATACTACCTTTATATTCATGTAATATTTTACCTATGCAAGTCCCATTGTAATTGATTCAGTCTTTGATAGTGTTTGATTAAGTCTGGCTCAAAAGTTGCCAACTCAGAGTTTGCTAAATCTTGAAATACGGATCCACCTGGGGCCTCTTCTTTAAATACCAGTTGTTCAGCTTTAGTGGAGTTCCTAGGTGAAGTCACCATCATATTATGGTTCTGTGTAAAAAAGCACTTGTTATAAATCTCAAACAGTCAGTAATTGATGGCAGCCTGGAATTGTAAAACTCTATCTAAGTGCCTGAAATAGCATACGTTTGTGGTGTGGTATGTGCTTTCAGTCCAGGTTAAGAAAAAGGGAGGCCTTGGAGAATATGGAAGTCTTAAGCTTTCCCCTAATAGAATGGGTCAAGGGACAGCATAGTCTTAGCATCCCATTGTTAGTGCTATGTGGTGAAATAAACTGCTTTCAGCCCTCAGTGTTTCAGCTATTGGTCTCAGAAGACAGACACTCCTTTGTTGGGATCCCTGATAAAATGGATTGATTCTCTTTCCTTTTATTTTATTTATTTGTTTTTCCATTGGATACCATAATGGAGTAGTTAGTGAGGCCACCTGGCATGGACAGAAGAGATCAACTATGATCTAGCAATGCTCATCTGACTGAGTTTCCTCAAAGGAACATTTTGAACCGACAAAAATTAAACTAGCATCTTCTCTCCCCACTGTAGCATGCCTTCTGGTAAGAGAGTCTAGAAGTTGCAGGCATCTCTTGGATGCCTGCAGTGTAGTATAAGTAGTGTGGGAAAAACTGAGATTGCTTAGGCATGTGAGGAACTAAATCTTGACTTGGGAACTTAAACTTAGGTTTCTAGCTTTTTAAAAAGACAACAAACAGTTTGGGCTCTGCTTTCTGTTTTTAGCAAGTTTTCAAGGGAGTCATCCTGTGGCTTTTAATTTATTCTAAACAAAACTTATTTTGATGTTAAGATCTCCATCGTTTTAGAATTACTGATACTTAGTGCTTTCACAGTTTCATGGAGATAAAACCTTTTCATTCAAAGCATTTACAACTACAGCAACAGTTATTTTTGGGAAGAAAGAAAAATGAAGTAAGATCTCTCTTGTCATGAGGCTGAACCCTAACTCCCTTTCCTTCATGAATGAGTAGGGATATCTGAATCACCTAAGGCTGTTTTGGATTACATACCATAGTAACTGTGACAAGGAACTTGGACACCCATAGTTGATGTTTTAAAATAGTGTAATGCAAGATATCTGTGGTATGATTTCCTTAATCCTTGGGTGGGTGCCCTAAAAGCTGGATCATTCTTCCTCTTAGGCCAGGCTAAGTTTGTGCATAGTACCAACACAGTAATTCTGTCCAGAATTGCTGTGTATCTGAGGCTTGCCCATGAATTATAGGCTTTGTTTTTGCAATGGTGTGTTAGTAAATGATTGCCTCTGGTGCACATTGTGTGTTACTAACTACTCCCAGACCATGGTGCTCAGAAACTAGGGGATGGGAGAGAAAGGAATCTTTCCCATCCAAAGCTCTACAGCTGGAAAGAACAAATCAATGAGCAACTCTCGTGGTTTCTTTTCCTTATATTCAAGAGCAGGGCAACTCAAGTAAAGCATGTAAGAAGGAAGTAAAATTTGACCCAAGAGAGGAAAAAAATCCCAAAACAATGGCCATTAATGCTTCTGTACATTGCTACTATAAAGCATGCAGTTGTCACTCAGGAATCAAGGTCAACTCCTTCATGCTCAGAAAGGTCACAGTCTACCTAGCTGTCAAGATGCACCGGGTGAAAGAAGGTAGATTATAATGGGAATAGGCAATATAGTAATTCAGAGAAAAGGATGTGTTCAGAAATGTCTGTTCATGCTGTCATCTGTCACAGGTGGCCACAAGTTAACCAAGGAGGCAGTTTCAGAAATTGCACTGTAGGGACTTGATGAATTTCCATGTACTGAGAGTGGGTGCAAAGTGATTTTTTTTCTAATAACTGCTCTTGAACAACCACAGACCTCTAATATTTGCTTTCTTTGTTATCAAAGGTCTTTTTACTTACTCTATATTTTGTAATAACACAACAATTTCAGAAGATTAATCAAGATCTTAATATTAAAACTTTACTGACTTTGTAATGAATTAGCCTTTATATTCTGCTAGATTCTAAAAGGTGTTACAGAAGTAAAGCAGTAGCAGGATGCCACAAATCCTTTTAAATCAAATACCCCACTCTGTGCTTGAGGCAAGTCTGTTCTTTAGGGAAAGACCTTCAGATGGAGCATGCCAGATATTCATGACAGGTTTTATGTGGTTTGTTGAAGGTTTTAAAATAAGAAACTGAGTTTTAAGTATCTGTATTTCTTAATATCTTTGGAAATGTAACTGGGGTTTAAAAAAACAAAAAAGAGACATTCTGAAATGCATGTTAGCAATCAGCTAAACAGTTAGATAACTCAATTCCCTTTTCCTTGTACTTTCTGTGGCATGCTTTCAGGGGAACTTGCATTTAAGCACTGTTTGGAGTGGTCTACCGAGCACGTGCAGAAACTGATGTGCTTAAAAGATACACATATTGTGTTCACTGGTAGAGTACTAGAGCTACTGAGCAGAACTCAAACAGGGTATACAGCTAGGTGAATTAATGGGGCCTATCTCCTGAGAGATGTGTTTATTTAGTGTGACTATATTTAAAGCTATCCTATCTGAAAGGGTTTCTAATAAATTCTTCCTCTGCTCCATTGCAGAAACATGACCCTTCATTAGCACAGCAGACAATGGTCAGACTTTGAAAGCTGCCAATAAAACTGATTAAATTCAAGTTTCAAGAAGTCACTGTTGTTCTCTTCTGTTTTTTTCCCAGCTGCTGAGGAATAAAAAAAATATGTCAACTGAAGAACTGACAAGCAATAAAGGCCTTGCAGCTGGTGGTGGCCCTGATATCCACCTCAGTGTAGCAGTCTGCCAAGCAGATGAAGAGGAGGGTGGTCTAATCATGAGAGAATTGAAGGGAAGTAAAGTGACATGTAAGGCTGACTAGCTTTTAGCTCGTTGGGGTGGAGGAGATATTGTTGTTATTGTTAATGCCAATTAGGACAAACCTCTTTCTTGGCAATAAACAGTAGAGAGTGCCTACTGAGAAACCCAGCTGCTGGAATGCCACCAAGTGTCTGGTGGAGCACCTGCATTCCAGATGCATATCTCTGTACCACTGCATCTGCCGAGCACTCCATCTGCTAGTACTGGCTTAGGAAAGGAGACAGAAAGTTGTGGTTCTCTTATTGATTAATACAGCATTAGTCCATCTCATTAGGCTTTCTTTGACCTGCAGGAAAAGTCTTAACCAGTCTTGATTTCCTCTGGATTCCATTTACTAACGTTAATACTCTGGCAAGGAGAGGAGGTCAGGTTTCCTCTGAGGGCTTAGTAAATCAGGAGTAAGTCAATGGAATTATACTGTCTAGAAAGCAGAGGACCAGGGTCAGCCTGAATTTGATTGAGGATCAACATGGTTGTCCTGCAGCAATGTTGTTCTCACATGAGTTGAAGTCCTTTAAATGAAAAGTTGCCTGTTTTTCCTTTAAGCCTTTCCTTGTTAAAGAGAGGGCATATGAAAGGCAGAACAAGGGAAATCCCCAATATGGCAGCAGCTGACAACAAGTAAAAGCAGATTATGGAGGCTAAATGCAAAATTTTTTTACTTCAGAGGCCTCAAGTCTCTTTTGCAGTGTCTATGTCTCTAAACAAAAGAGATGCAGAGAGCAGTACATGTGTCCAAAGTGAAGTGGCGCATACTGGTTTACACTAGCCCCTTACTAGAGTAAGATTGTGTTCTTGCTTCATGGCATTTTGAACTAGAATTCATCTGACCCCCATGGAGTGTCTGGAAGGTCCTACAGAATTACTATTTGAGTGGTCTTTTTCCTGGTATCAAGTGCCTGAAACAGTAAATCTGTGCTCTGACTCTCAAACTTACTGCTTTTATAGCATGAAACTGGTGATACATGCACAGGGTTATTGGCAAGAGGGCACATGAGAATGTCTGAGGGTGTAAAGCCTATGGGAGTAGCACTGCAAAACTGTTGAGGTGGTCAAACCATGTCTTGTATCTGCTGCTTTGGGAGTAGTCCCCAAAGAGCAATAGTGCTAGCCTGTGCCTGGACATGGTACTGGAGGGAGTCTGGTTGTGATCAGGGAGTGAAACAGCCTGAATGCTCACAGTTCCAGTGTTTGAGCTCACTTCTAGGATCTCTTTTATTTGTTTCAGTAAATACCTGCCTGAGGATAGTTCAGAGGGGATTTCCACTCTATAGCCACAGTCTATAGCCCTGGAATCTGTGCAGCACTGCAGCACATTCTCCCCAGGGACCCCTTTTCATCTGCACACGGTCTTGAGTCCTCAAGTGAGAGTCTTCACATTCTCTACCAGTGGCTGAACAGGGTCCAGGGATAGCAGACTTTAGGATGTTCTTTGCATGACTCTGGCTTCATTATCAAGCATAAGAACAGGATTTACAAAGCGTTACTCTCATGACAGACACTTCTAGTCTCATCTCAGTGCTTTATCTCTTTTACTTCCATGTAGCTGTTCTGGCTGTGGTGTTTCTGTTTTTGTGAGACACTGGGTGATCTCATCAAAGGAAATCCCAAAATGATTATTATTAATCTTGGATACCAAACACTCACTTTGTCCTTTTACTTTTCCGTTGACATATGGAGAGACCAGTCAGTATATGACTGCTTGTGAAAAGGACAATGCTTTTGATGGAACAGGGATTGATTTAGTACGAGCTGAATAGGAAACTATGGCTATCCTAAGCTTTGATGAAATCTGAAGGAAATTTGTCATGATTCATTCACAGTTGTTACTATGACAAGGCCCAGATCCATACAAAGGAACACCTGGCCTGCTATGGAGCATATCTCTTGAGAACAGCATTTGCCCACACGTTTGTTGCTGTAGCAACAAGCCTGAACACGGATCACTATTTTTTTAGAACTACACAAGAAATAAGAGTTTCTACTCTGGGAACTTTTCTGTCATAAAGGAAATTGTATTTGCTCTACAAACACTGAGTTCTCCCACTTTTTAAGGACTGTCTGCCACTCTCTGAATCATTAAAAAACAGAGAGGCCCGTTTCTTGACTCTTGAGAATCTAAAGATGTGCCAAAACATACAGAAATTTCATATTTTCCAGTAGCTACAAATCAGACCTCTTCTCAAGAAGATCCCATTTTAGAACAGTCTCCTAGGTCACTCTACAAGCTCAAAGTGAACCAACTTTAGAAAGTAAAATAATTTACCTTATAGGGTGAATTTCATCCCTACACTGAGCTTTTGCATCATCTATCCTTTAAGGATAGGTTTCAGATGGCAACTTCTACTCTTGCTTCTGCACAGCAGTTCTCTCTTTCAAAATGCCTGTATATGTGAACATGTGTGTTGATGCAGTGATACTTCACAAGCTTTCATTTTAGTCACTGCCTTCTACTCCTCCAACTTTGAAAAATTTGTATATACATGCGTGTGTGTATATATATATATGCCTACTTATGTACATAAAGAAAGGCTTGGATGCCCTATGAAACACCTGTTATTGCAAGATGTTTTATAGTCTATCGATATATTCCAATACTTCTGCTGCCTGGGTTCCTACTTTGGAGACAGACCAGCTTTGTTAATTTTCTCCCTTTCTGTTCTGATTCTCGGTTTTACATTTCTGCCCCTGGTAATGCTGTCAGTACAATAAGGATATTTCTTGAAAGCTGGACAACAAGGAGGGTGAAAATGGAGAGAGAGGGATACTTTGAATCCCTGAGGTTACTAATTTCTGTCTGAGCTGAAGAAATGACTGCATATAAATGTGTTTCGTCTTTGAGAAAAACAGTTTGCTTTTTTCTACTGACCCTGGGTGAGTCTGGAGTTACCTGAAACTGTTTGTAGCTGTTCAGAAATTGCAAGCTTTCCCACCTGAATTCCTCCCCTGTCAGCTGGAGGGGGCTTTCAGGTGGGTGTTTGTTTCATTGAGTCTCAAAGAGATCCGTTCCTGTGCTGAAAGACAAGCCCAAGACAATGTTTTACAGAGCAGAAGATATTGTGAGGGACCAATTATCACGTAAGTGGTTCTCACGGCTTGGGCTGGTACTGTGTGCCAGGTTGCACATTAACTTCTTTCACTGCTTTTTAGCCAGTTTACTCAACATTCTCAAGTGGTGGCTTTGTCAATTGTTTCTCCTGCTGATATTTTGACAGATGATAGCCCCTTGATGCCAGCTTAACCCAGGTAATAAAAAATAGGCCAACGTGAAACTTTAGACCAAGTGACTGCTCTCATGGTATGGAGGAGCAGTAGGGTTGGTTCTGTTTTAGAATAGTTACTAGTTTTCATCAGACAAATAGATGTCTTGCAATATTCTCTGTATACACTCCATTAAAAAAAACCAATAAAATAACACAGAGGCTTTATTACTGATTTTTCTCTGCAACACCAAGCTTAAGTATCTTCTAATGAATGGCAGGGTGCATCTAGGGAGTATGTCTGAATCATATGAGCACAAATGTATTTAAAGATTTATAGTGTTTCATTGATTCTGAAGGAATGTGTAATGATCAGGCAATTTTCAATGTCGTTTTCCTATATAAATCTTACCAAAATTGCTGACGTGGCGTTATTAACACTAGGGGTTGGTATTGCTGCAAAGTGAAGAGATTTATGTGGAGGATAAAGCAGGGATCCTGTGAAAGTGGAGTTTGCTAATTCATCTAGCTGTTTATTAGTTAAGAGCTTTCTGTAGTTTGTATATTGCATTGGCGTGCTGTTTTTTCTTCTGCTGATTAGAAATACTATAGTTAGGAGGGGAAAAAACATCACTTTTAAATTCTTCTAGTACTTGGAGATGAATTTTAACTATCTCAAGTATTTTTCCTTTAGCTTAATCACGTTAGATAGTGAGTACTCTCTATGGTTTCAAACCAGCATTGTTAGTTTGAACTTAGGCAGGGCTTATTGTTATCAGACCTTTCTTTTTCATCCTTCAGGGCTGTTTTTTTTTTTCCACAAGGAGTGACATAGAAGTGCTGAGGCTTTAGAACTGAAACCCTTCTTAATAAGAGCATATCACATATGTACTATGTGTTTGTTTCCCTGTACCATTACTAACCTTTAGAATATTTAAGCAGCAAAGATTTTAGGAAGGACTTTATCTTTTATTACTTACTCTGTTGCCTCTATGGTTTTTTAAACCTATCTAGAAAGATTAACATAGGTGAACCTTTTTTTTCCCTCTCAGCTTAGTTTCTATTTCTAAGCTGAAGGAAATATTTAGTAGCATACAAAAAGCTGCTTTTTCAGTAAAATTTAAAGACTATCAATGTTAATGAGGAAGTGTTTAACTTCCATTTTTTCTTCACAGAAGCTAAATTCTTTCCTAAGTAGATCAGAAAATGGCAGTGTATGGGGGACTTGTGATGACAGTTTACTCTTACTTCTCTTTTGCATATGTATTCATATGTGTGTGTGTCTTGGTTTTCAATGCAAGCAACAGTTTGCAATAAACAGTTGTACTATTAGGATGATCTAGTAATTCCTCTTTTATAAAAGGGTGATAGAAATTGTTTTGAAAAAACTAGTGTGTATTCCCTGCAGATACATACCCTTGAGCTGAAGGAGATTTCGAATGAATGCCTTGCTGTGGTCACAAGGCTCAGGTCTTACATTGCATCTCTAGAGCATGGTGAGTCTTGTCTGGTGGTGGCTGTTGCCATTAAATGCAGTTTCAGTTCCTGAAAACATTACTTGTACTTGAATTTCATCATATATGCTCTGATACTGGCTATGAGTTGCTGGGAATTAGACCTAATGATGAGATCTCAGATGCGAAAGGTTCCAGGTTACTACACATCATCTGTTAAATTATTTGAGTCAGTTGAGCATATGTTTGCATAAAGTTAAGCATTTGAAACCAAGCACATCCTAGAGTGCCTGGGAGCAGTAAGCTCTCTGGGCTTGCTGCTGGTCAGATGAGGAGAGTCTTACAGGGTATACAAATTTGGGGTCTAGAGACTGAGCTTCTCACTGAGTTTGGTGGGAGCTGACACAGCTTTACAGTGTTTAGGGTCAGACTTTGAATGTCTAGAGAAGGGCAAGATACATCTGCACAACATTCTATTTAAGGAACTGTGATTTAGGCTTTATTTCTGGTCATACTGAGGTCTGGAGGAATATTTTGTATAATCTGTTTGGCTGCTGAACCTGAGAGGTCCTGCTCCAAGGGGCTGATAATCACAACCAAAGAGAAAACATACTGAAAAACCTCCTGCAAGATGGACTTGGGGGGGAAAAAAAAATCTCTTTTCTCATATATTTAAGCTGAACTAGCAATAACAACTTCGATGCAGGGCATTTCCTGAGGATTAATGACTGTCTGGGGTCATCATCTCCTCCCAGTTAGTTATTAATCCCCAGGAAATACTCTGCGCCTTGATCATTATTGCTTAATTAGCATTGAGAATGTGGGGGGTTTAGGTTTCTTTTCATGCATCCTGTGAATTGCTAGGGTGGGGGTTTCTTTCATTAACTTGCCCTTTTCAGCCTAGATGGGAGTATGGGCTTTGCCTAGGGTTTGCAGGTTTGAGAATTTAGTCACAGGGTTAAACCTTTTCAAGCAATTTGAGTTCCATGTGAAAGCACCACTATCAGCCCACATCTGCAGTGCATCAAGAAGTGTCCCCCCCCTCAGCTCTACTCAAAAACATCGAGTGGCATGGGGGCAGGAGCTGGACTCTGGGAGCAGAGGATGCCAGAAAAAGGCAGGGAAAGGAATGAGAAAAAAGGGAAGCTTGGATTTGGTGAGAAGTTGGGCGCTTCCCATCTCAACAAACAGCTTCTCCTGTCATCAAATCTGGAAACTCCAGGAAATGTATGAGCTCTCTAAGCAGTCTTTAAGGAAATGCTGCCTCAATTGCAACTAACCAAATGGATTTAATTAAAAGACAGGGAGACATCAATTCAGACTGTGGCCTTTTCTCCACGTCTCCTTGGAGGTCTCGCTTGTTGCTGCATGTTTAAGTGAAAGTTGTAGCAACCTGGGCTCTGGACCAGCAGGTGCAAATGAGTTTTATGCCTTGCAGTGGAAAAACCTTATCCTAAACAAATCTCTGGCCTCGTGAATATTTGTAAGACTTTGTCGATAATATACAAACATGCAGGATGTGTCTTTTCATCCTCAAAGTGCTACTTTTTTTCACTTTCCTGCCTAAAACCCCCATTTGATGCTTTAACCCTGCAGAGACACAATGGTTCTAAATAAATGACAATTTTTTTTGCTAACTACAGGTTTCCATCAGAACTGAGATGTGCATTTTGTTTTCAGACTCCACTCTGCATAGTGGATAAGCTAAAGAAAATACTTCGAAAAATATCCAAACTTGAGTATTTGGAAGGCCACATTTACACTTGTTTGAGGAAAGGTGATCCTGTAAAAGGAATACCTGCTTGTTTGTTAGTTTGGAGAGTGTGTAGTTTGAAACAAAAGTATCTTTGCCTTTTTTTAAGTCAGCTATCAGAGTAATTATGCTCTTTAAATTTTGCCTGAAAAAACCCCAGATAGATACATACAATATGATGTATAAATCAATACAAACAATTATTTCCAGTTACTTTAAAAGTAGCTTTTCAAAGGCATATAACCCACTGAAATAACTCCACTTCACCGGTTAGTATTTATAATTAATTCAATAGATATAAAAAGATATGACTGGTTTTGACCTTAACCCCAATCAACATTAAATCTTATCCTTACTTCAACTTTCTCCTTAAATATGGGAAAAGGCTTTTGACAGAGTCAATGGCAGCTATATATTTTGGATTCTTCGTAGAGCATGCTATAATGTTCTCATCCAAATCTCAGTCTTGTAACTGACCTCCAACAGCCAATGTATGGCCAATGTCAAATAATAAAAGGCATAAAAAAAGAGGATAGATTAAAAAAGAGTCATTATGCAGATGATATATAAATGTCCATTAATGAGAGACATTCCTCTGTACATTCAAGTTCATAGCAAAGTTCCACACTGAATAGGTCTCAGGGGATCTAAGGCTTCATCACGCATATTTTTGCATGGTTGTGTTCTTGCTAAAGAACAAAAACATTAAAAATCTGCACAAAACACAGGGGCTATAGCTCTTCATAGATAAGATCAAAGCAACATGTATGGGGAAAAAATTCTGTGCTTGCTTGGGAGACAAAACAACGTCATAAATATTGAGGATTGGTATTTTTGCTGTAATAAGGCCAGTCTGAGTGGAGATCTGAAAAAAGTTCAAACATGAAACAAATTGAAGCCTAAGATAAGCAGTCATGAACATATGAGGGTGTCTGATACTTTGTGCTCACCTAAGCCCAGCTGCCTCACTTGCATTCATGGGGAAAGCCAAAGCTGATTGAAGCATGTGAGTGCAGAAACACTTGGACTCACCCACTGAGAGGTCTGGTGAGGTCTCCATGGCTCCATCCTCCAGGCCTTTGGTCCTCTAAGTGTTCTCTGTTTGCCATGTCTTACCTCTTAGTCTGCAACACTGAGCTCCCCAGAGAGATTTAGGCAGCTCTTATAAAAATCAATCTACATCTCCCTGATGGAAGACTTGTGTTTAGCTTAAGTGAGGCCAGAGTTTCATTCTCCACCTAACATAACAGATTATATTGATTTAAATGTACTCATCCCTGAAGACAAGTTCTATTCCACTTCTTGAGATCACAAATATTGTGTCTTTGCTCTCTAGCTGCCTCTATGCTTGCCTGGAGGGGAACTACTCAAAAAGCATTATAGAGGCTGAGTAGCTATTTGATGTAGTTGGTGAAAGGACAGTAGTGCAGAGAAGATGACTTGAATCAGAGCTTCTAGTTTTTATTCTCACTTCTTCTGCTAGCAGAGCAGGTCTACATTGAAGCTGTGAGGTGGATTTCCTATAAGCCTGATCTTCTGCCTGTACAGGGATGTACTGGCTCTGGTGTCTTCCCAACAGGCCGTTGAGACATGGTCTGATGGTGGTCTGATGAGCTAGAAAAAAATAGAAGAGAAAGACTCAGGTTTGTGTGCAGAGGTCTCTCTCATTTGGTAAAGAATATAACTGAGGTGGAAAACAGGATTAGAGGGACCTGAAGTCACCACAGCAGGCCTGTACCAAGAAAAGGGAAAAAAGGAGATCTGAAATCTTTCCTCTTAGCTTTCTGTTTCCTCATCTTTCGTGTATAGTAGACATGAAGTGTCTTAGTGCATGTATGCTCCTTTTGGATCTAGCCATTTTAGAGAAGTATTCAATTCCTAGATCAGTGTTAAGCATACTGGTTGAAACAGTAATACATAGGAAGAGTGAAACTCTTACTTGTCTTTGGAAAATATGCCTCCGCTTATTCAGTAGTGGCCAAAAAGCCAGATTTGGGGTTATTCTTTTTACTTGTTGTTTTGGGAGGGAAAAAAGAAGTTTTCTTTCTGATTTGTACATGGTCTGAAAACCAGATGTTATCATCACTTGTTTATAGCTCTGCCGGTACAGCATGTTTTGTTCATTAAAGAAAAGACATGGTTGAAATTAGATCTATGTGATACATGTCATCAAGCTATATGTGTTTGCAAATAATAACCAGTTTGCAAAGCATGGCTTGAGCTTGTGAGTAGCAGCTTACTGTCATTTTAACAGAGGTTTCAGAACACAAGTGGCACCGTAGTATCTGTGTCTTTAAGATGGAAGGCACCTTTGAAAAATGTTATTTAAAGAGACGTATTTCATGTGCAGCTTTCCTTTATTAGGAAAGATGGACTCTGTCTTGTGGCAGCTGTAGTTTAAGTAAACATAAACTCTGGCACAAATTTCATAACCATCATTTCCTCAAAGCTAGCAGTGCTAAACCAAAATACAGTTTTATTTGGCTAACCCCAAAGTAGGATGTGGTTGCCAGCCTCTGAAGCCACATGATCAAGTTTCAAGTAGACGCCACCAGAGCTATGCCGTTGTCTTTATCAGAGAAGTCATGAATGCGTTACTCTCAACACCATCATTATGTTTGACAAACAAACATCACCATAACAACAGATGCATTAAAACTCAAGCCTAAATGTTCCTCATCCTGCACCAAGACAGGCCAGAGTGCTGTGACACATCTGGGCTCAGGAAGTAAAAGGTGGTTGAAAGCCACGATTGCCGAGGGAAAAGGCTAACTCATTTTCAACATACTTCCCATTCTGCCTTAAACACAGAGCTCTGCACAGTCCTGCCAGTCATGGAGTACAAGCCCAAGACTGTTGCTGTCTGGAGGACTTTCACCTGAGCCCTGGCAGAAAGTTTCTTTTCCCAAAGAGGAAAATCAAAACATAAAGATGAGTGGCATATGGCTGCATTGTGCCCAGTTGTTCCCCTTTTTCTGCACATGCAAAAACTGTGTGTTCACGTGCCTTTGCCTAACCTTCCACCAACTGACTCACGCAAGTGATGGGCAAGAGTTTTAGGACAGTGACAATCTAAGTGCCAGATCCTTCTGGTATAAACAGCTGTTGCTTCATTGGTTGCAGTGGAAATAAGCTGATTTTGTCTGGCTGAGACTATGGCTCCTTAGGCTTTTCTGTTCTGACTTTCCCCCCCACCCGCTTTACTTTTCCTTTTATATTGCAAACACCTCCATCAGACGAAGGGATGAACAGATGATAGAGTCAGTGCCCCTAGTTAATGACCAGCACTATATTCACAACCTCGTTGGGTTTTGTTCCTATTGGCTGCTTCAATGGTGCCGATGAGAAGGAATTAATTTTATTGAGGACAACTCAGTGAATTAAATGAAAAACTGCTCACTTGGCTGGAAAGACTTTGACAGACGGCACAGCAGCCGGTCACATTTGAAAAACTTTACATCTCCTGGACTTGGGGAAAGAAAGAGGCAAGAGAAAAGAGAGGAGGGAAGGTCAGTGCAGATAAGCTGCAAGGCGACTATTTCAAGGCCTCTGAAAAACAACAGAGCAAGCTGCAGTCTCTTATTTTGATTCATGGATCTCCCCTCCCCTTTGTTCCTTGATGCACTAAATCTGTTCTTTAGCCTCTCTCATTTCAATAAACACCCAATAAGAAACTAATCGTCGTATGGTGAATTAGAGAAGAAGAAAAGATGCTCAGAAGAAATGTTATGGTGGTGGAAGACTCTTATGCATTGTAACCATCTGGTGCACCACAATTACTATGAATGGGTTAATTGAGTCCCAAATAACTTCTTTTGGGTACAAATAATAGCCGTCACCCTGATCTGTATTCTTCACAACAGCATCACCCCATCATTTCACATCACATCTGCACGTTTCATTGATTGGGCACCGTGCTACCAATAAGTTACTACACTTAATTAAGCCCACATAATTCTCTTCAAATGAGCAGAAAAGTTTGTGTATAGGCCAAAAAGAAAAAGGGGCTGCAAATGAGACTTTAGTGACTCTTACTTTGTATGAGGTATTGAGATTGATGGTGATCCCATGCCACCAAGGTTTCTCTTCAACGTAGGCAAACTGTGAAAGCATTAGGCAGCTCAACAGCTGTGTATAATCTGAGGAAGGCCTGATTTCAGACAAACATTCTCCCGGAGGTGATTGAAACCCCATTGTAGCATAATCTCGCTTTTCAGAAAGTGTTACAATTCATTTGATTTCTCGGGTGCCTGGCTTTCACAGCATCATTAAAAACTCCGTAAGAAACTGAGCAATGGAGTCCTCTGCAAAGAAGCATTGTCTGCCCTTCAGGCGTGTTTCACTCGAGCGCTGGGGGGAAAGAAATGGACAGAAAACAGACAAACATAAGCCTCAGAATAAATATTGCTCCAAATAAAAACTAACCCATCAGCTTTCCCTATGGGAAAGAATGAGAGTGTCAAATCTTTAAAGGGTTGGGGTTTTTTTTTCCACTTTTTTATGCTTTGGTTTTCTATTTATTAGCTCAAGTAGGAAAGAGCACATTCCTTCAGTTACATCACTGTGATATGTTATCGTTTCCTATGGGTTATTAGTTGTTTCTGAAATCTTCACACCTCAGAGTGACAGGCTGCTGAGCCTACCCTGGCAAATAAGCCACCAGGAATGTGCTGGCAAGTTCAGTTGCTCAGGATGAAGCCCAAGAAGCCCTTCTGGAATGTCAGGGTCTATGGGAAGCACAATAGTAAACAAAGAAGGGGTTACAGAGAGAGAAACAACTTAAAAGAAAATGAGAGTAAACCTCCGTCTTGCTCAAAGAGATTTCTTTTTCAAATCAATGTTTTCTCATTCCACCCAAGCAAATCTGGGGCGGCTTGAATACGTTTTTCAGAGCAAGTGGCAAAATATCCCGTGAATGCTGCAGAGGTCACTTCACACACTCGGTCTGCCCCTCATTTGTTTATCTAAATGCAGACAAATTGCAGCATTTTAACAACATATCTCTGGTACTGAACTTCATATGCGTGGCTTGCCCCCTATCATTGAGCTGATAATGAGGCTAAGCATAAAGCCTTCTTTCACTGCTATAAAGGCTTCTGACAGTGATGAATACCAAGCAGAAGAATTAGGTGGTTTATAGGAGAATATGCTATTGTGTAAAACCTCTATGCCTTTTATCAACCCTTCTGCTCATTTTCAGTTCCTTCACGTAAGCCATCTCTGCGGGCACTGTAGTAAGCTTTCCTCTTCCTACTTTTACTTTTAATGAGGCTATCTTGCAGAAAGGGGCAGCTAAGATGTTGTGTCAGCAATTATTCCTGGCTGTCCTCTCTGAAATGCCAGAGAGCCCTTTCATTTCACCAGCCGATGATAAACATTCAAAATACCGGTGCCTGAGATGTTTCACTGCGAGGTAATTCCTCTCTGCAGTCCTGTGCACGGCATGGCACAGCAGCTGCCTGTCACTGGGAGATCTTTCTTATAACAAAAGCAGCCTTGTCTTGGTGTTTCTTTGCAAAAGCATCAACTAATATCCCTTTTAGATGGGTGTGTTTGTAGAAGAGGTGACTTCTGGGATTTTTTTTTCTTTAAATTGCTGGCTGCAATGGATCAGATTAACATTTCATTGTTCACTTCTGAGCTCTGGGCTGATTCAGGGAGCTGAGGGAAACGTGGGGAAAGGATGCTGACAGATCCTGGTACAATACCTAATTTGACTGAACTAAGGACCCCCCAGTGTTTTTATCCTTGGGGCCACGCAGCTCCTATTGCTATGCCCCAATATACCCCATCTGCTAAATGTAACTGTGAAACTCTAAGCAGGGGCTGAATGTTTCTGAATTTGTACTGGTTATACTTCAGGTTCTGTAAAGATTTGCACTAAGATTTATCTATGCCAGAAAGATACAAATGGAGGGATGGATGCAACTCAGTCTGTAGGGAGGGACTACAGAGCTGCATCTCACATGAGGTATAAGATGCCTTAGTGCTCTGTGGTATCCTTGGCTTCTCATTGCTGAGGGAAAAAGGTAGCAGCCAAAGGCAAAAAGCACTATCTCCCTTTTTGCAGTGCCACCTTTATTCTGAATGTATCCTAACAGCAGCCAAAGAGATTCTGCTATGTCAGAAGTGTCTATTAGCTTTTCTCCTTCTACAGCTTTTACAATCAGACTCACTAGCTTTAGCCTAGAAACCCGTGAGCCACAGGCTGCTTGTCATCCCTGCGTCATTTCTCATTGCCTTTTGCACTCCAAACTTTCCCCAGAATGTACTCTTACCCTTGGGCACTTATTTCTGTCCCTTCTTTGCTTCCTTTTGTTGTTTTCTTTACATATTGTCTATGTACTACTTCTTGCACTTTGCTTATCCATTCACCTTCTCTTCAGAAATTCTTCTTGTCTCCTGGCTCATCTCTGTTATCAGTACTGGCTTTTGGCTCCCCTACTGCTCTTGGCCAGCAGCCTTTGGGTTTCTAGTGGCTCTTAGCCCTGAGAAAGGCTCCTGGAGTGGAGTCATCAGCAATGTTACCTCCTCCCAGTTTTCAGAGGCAACTGAAAGCATTCCAGATGTTTTCAGAGGTGCTTGTTGCCTTCAAACATGGCTGGAAAATGCAGAAGCGCTCAGTGATCCATGTGCTTGCTGCCTGCTGCTTCTGCTGGCCCTTTCTGAAACTTCTCGTTATTAACTTTAACCACTTTGGAATTCTTTTTCCTTTCTCCGTCACGAATATTCCTATCAGTTGATCACACATCTTCTCTCTAAAAAAAACTATGGGGACAGAGAGAGGAATAGCATTTTATTAAATGTACAAGACACTGAGGATACAAAAACACCAGCATGGGATGAATTTACTAATCAAATGCAGACATTGTCTATATTGTAGTATGACACTGGAAAGGAAATATCTCTTCAAAAGGTTTATTTTAACTCCAAAGGAAAATTAAGAGAGAGAATGTCGACATACAGAGGAGTCCAGGGGGTGGCAGAGAGGGGAGCTGGAGAATAATTGATGCAAGTAGGGAAGCGAAGCTTCAGCCCAGGGCAGAGGGAGTAGTGGAGGGTGCATACTGTGTACAGAGTGCTTCAATCAAATTACCATGCATGGAGAGGCAAAGCGGTGGTTTGAACTGGATGAAGCTCAGCCATTCTCTTATTTCCCCACTGGAGGGATTTTAGAGGTTTTGCACTGCAGATCTTCCGTTCCTTAGGATTGTGACAGCAGTAGCGGTCTAAGGAGCTGCCCTTTCAGGTGCTCAGTGTTGTCCTGACAGCTATTCACGTGGCCTTGTTTAAATCTAATCAAGTGAATTAAGATTCTGTGAACTGATTAGGGTTTGTGTTTCCCAGATTTCATTTTAAACCTGGACCCACTGGGTTTCCAGCGTGGCCCCACAAACTGTTGGTTTATATGAGGCTGCAGGCTGAGCTCAGCTCTGGGAACCAGCCCGTGGGGTGGGCAAAGACAATGTCAGCTGGTGTGCCCCCCCGCCCCGTGCCGCCCGCCAATTCCTCAGATTGAAGCATAATTGTTTTTTCACAGGCTTTGGTGGGAAGTTCCAATTCTTATTGTTCATCCTTGCTCTGCCTTTCATTATGAGGGATGTCGAGTTCCCTCGTTGCTGTAATGAGAACCAAGAAAAACATCATAATTCAAAGGGAAATAAGAAAATGCTCTTCAAAATCAGATGTGTGAAACAGTACAGCTAAAAGATATATGGGAAGTGCTGGTTAGAGGATGCTGGAGCAAAGGCAGCTTAGAAGTTTTCTTTTTTTATTCTCTAGAAGGGTGAGCTCTGATTTTCATTTCATGCAGAATCTCTGAGCACTTAGAGCCACATTTTCGTACTCTGCGAAGTCGAAGAGAACAATTTTCATTTCAAAACTCGATTTCTTGGAGTCTGTTTCTTGGACTCATGAGGTGTGGGATTTGGATAAGGAAACAGCTTTCACCCTGTATTTTGCTCTGTTTTGAGGCAGAAAAGTCACATGTTTACAAGTGGGAAAACTGACACAAACTACTTGGAGCAAATACATTAATGTCTTCTCCTCTTCAGAGGACTTTTCCAAATGTGGTTGATTGGAGCTTTTTTTTTCCTCAGAAAGCATTGCTGTATGTCACATAGTGCATTATATTCACCATACAGGCCTCCCTAAGATGCTTACAGGCAGCCACCCTGCTTCTTTGCTTTTTACCTCTCCACAGCAGTTTTCTCTCCAGCATCTTTGCACATGTTCTGAATATAACCCCCTGAAAAATGGATGTGACAAGGGCCTGTTTGATTGTGTTACGTGAGAGGAAACTGTGTGTGCCACATTTTCGGAGGGGAGGGATTCCTTCTGAAGAGGGCAGGGGGGGGTTTCTGTGGATCACAGCAGGGCAACTGTATATGGAAAACCAGCCATTCTTGCTGGCTTCTTATGAGCTGCCCACAGAGTACAAACAATGCCAGACACATGATGTATGGATTTGATTCATTAAAAAAAAAAAAGTAATAAAACTCTTTCAAATTGTAAACTAGGTTACATTCTTCAGACATGGTTCTTGCAACAAATTTTCTTCAGTCTTATTTATGAGAAACTAGTGACTTCTGTAAATGTACATGGCTGAGTCCCAAGTCCTCGAGGTTTGCTGGGAGAAAGAGCTTTCAACAAAGTTGCAATGGCAATGAGTTGTCCCTTATACCAATTCATCACGGAGGAAATCTGCCACACATCTGTCAAAGCAGGTTCCTCTCTCAGTCTGAAGATACGAGGGCTGATGGCAGAGGGCAGCTGGTGTAACAAATATGTGGGATGCCACTTCTCTGGCTGGGCTTTCTGCCCCAGCCATCTCGCTCGGCTGTTTTTTGTGCCCTCCCCCATGGGATACTTCTGTTGGATGGACAAGGCCTTACCCTTGGGTGCCAGGGGTGAAGTGGAGCTGAGCAACAGTTTGGCTCAGTCTTGGGCCTCAGCTGGACTCTACTGTTGCTGTTTGTGTCAGTGGAGTCAGGTCCCATCCACAACTGCCTTTTGCTTAGTCTCTGCTCCTGCTGCTTTGCAGGGCAGCCCAAAAGTTTGTAACACAGGCAANCCCTTGCTCTCAGCAACATAGATATGTTGTAACAGAGACAATTTCAAAGGGATTTAATCTATCAGGGTGCCAAAGTACTTTATGCAAGAGAGTTCTGTGTAATGGGAAAGCCTTTTAATGAGGAGGATGTATGCAGCAGTGAACAGCTTCAGATTTCACCGATCAATGTGCAAGAGAGTAAACTTTGGCACTGAGCAGCGTGTGACTTCACATCCCCATGCAGCTCTTAAGGATGTTTAAACTTCAGCAGGTAGTTGGACTCACAAAATGTTTTAAAACAAGGAGAAAACTAGATCATGTATCGGGCTGTCAGTCAGCAGAAGGTCTGAGCTGTGTCTTTTTAGTCTGTTTTGGTAAGGGAAGGTCAGGAAGGAGATTTGAACCACAAGCTGATTCAAAAATGTTTTATTTTTTGTAAACAACTCCATCTGGAACTAGTAAACTTTCAAAGTCTGAGCCAGCCCATCGCCACCTCCACACACCCCAGCCTGCCTGAAATGAATCCAGCAGCAACCATTGATTTCCATTGCCTTACAGAGCTGGGATATGATCACACCACCCCTGGGCCAGAAGAGAATACAATCACTCACTCTGAGTCATTACATAAGCTGAAGTATGTGATTTATTAAACCACAAAAAGTAGGTTGTACTGACTTCGAGAGGCTGACTTGAAGCCACAGGAGGAGCGACATGCTGAGTTAAGGTTGGGACTCCCTCCTTAACCTATCTTGTGGTGCCTGGGCATTACGAGTGACCTGTGAAATCCCCCTTACTTTGGAGACTCCCTGAAAGGCAGCTGACAGAGGCAAGGATGGCAGCTGAGCCTTGGTGCTGATTTTTCATGCTTTTGCGGGCTTGAATCATGTTTAGCAAAGTGACAATTTAATTTTCTTTTATAGTTTGCTTGGATCCTGTTCTAGTCTTTCTCCACTTGGCCCATTACCTTGGAATTCAAAAGAGCAAATATATAAAATGATAAATAATAAGAAACATTTGGAAATCTAAAATGTTTCAGTGAAATATATGGGCAACTGTCCCAAATAGTCTGTGTTTTATTTCTCATTTTCAGTCTCGGTGGAGCTATATGAGACACCACCTATTAATGAGTTCTTGGGGATTCCTGACTCTCTAGGTCACTGCACCAAGAGCACATAAAGTTTCCAAAGTGCAAATAGCAAGCAACATCTTCAGTCTTGTCTACTTAAAGTCTACATACCTCAGGCAGAGCTGCTTATTGCTAGAGTGTACTCAGGTTATCACCCTATTTTTCATACTCTGTCCCTAGGCTGTGCTACTGATTGTTGTTGGAGACAGGATCATTTGTGGGACTGGCTGGGATCCTGCCTTGGTGTGGTTGTCCCCGTGTTGTTCAAAGACTCTTCGTTTGAGAGGCTTTGTGCTCATAGCAGTGTGTGTGTTTAAGGTTGAAGGGTTGCAATAATGGCTTTGTATTCATAACTGGTTGGTGCAATGCAAGGATGTTGCTCAGGGCATCAGTTGTTAGCTCCTGGTCTTAGTGAGCATGACACATTTTTTACAGACACTCAGTGCTTCACAGTTTTCCATTCCGCTTAAACAAGCAAAATTGTGGAGGAAGAAGAAAAAAGAAATGAAAGATTTCTGTGCATCAGAGCACAAAATTTGCCAGAGTAGTGATGACCTAAGGCAAGGCAATCACTGACTTCTGATATTGGCTATGGAGATGGCTTTGACAGCAGAGAACATCATTTCAAACCTGAGCAGATCAGGGATGTATTCCCACTTCACTGGGAGCCTAGTATCACTGTGCAGATCCATTTTGTGGTAACTGCTGTCTTTGGTCTCTTCTGTTGAATACAGGACTCTGAATAAGCAACAAATACGATATTTAAGGCTTTAGTAAAATCTGGGTATATATAACAGCTGTTTTACCTGTTGCTGTTTCACATGTTTGGTTTGTGCTATATGGGACTGTTTTGGATGAAAAGACAGTATCCTTAGCCAGGCAGTACTGAATATGCTACAAGGAAGGGAATTACTCTGGACTCTGCCTGCATTAGAAATGTTTATGAGGTTAATCATCATGCAGTTTCTTCTGGCACATCGGTACTGCATGTCCTGGAGACATTCTGAAACGGTCCCCATTGATGTACACCATTTCCATTAGACCAGTTTTCAGTAAGTCTGAGCTCATCACGCCCCAAGAGTATGTTAGATCTGGTGGATGCAGCCTTGGTGCCAAGAGGAGGGTTATATTAGAAAGCTTCTTCTTTTGTGAGTGAAATGCCTGTGAGCTCAGCTTTGTGAACGACAGCGACACAAAAGACAAGTCAGTGTTCTTCTCATCCTTCCTCCTTCTGATTCCTTATTCCTAAACATCCTATTGTCTCTATGTCACTGAATAAGAAAAGCATTATATATTTTGCTTGGGGGATTGAGGTGTTGTTTGTTTAGTTGGGAGTTTTTTTCTAGCTCAAGGATCTCGTTCTACAAAGCAAAACATTGAAAAACATATTCTTAAGTTACTGTGACCTGAATGTTACCATAAGACAGTTTCTGCAGCATCTTCTGTTTTCATGGGCTCTGCAAAACGTAACAACAAAACAGTGACAAAATTTAAAGTATAGATGACAAACAGGCTGTCCACCTTTCAATAAATAAAACCTTTGTAATCCTTGCTCCTTTTTCTCCCAGCTACACTGCAGTCCAAACTCCACCCCATCTGCCATCTTTTAGGAACAGGCTGTTGCTCAGGATTCCCCCTTCAGTTTCAGTAGATGGAAATATCAGAAGAGCCCCATGGAGGTGCCATAAGGAATACAGTACAGCCAAACATGGGGCCAGTTACCAGCAGCATGCTCAGGATGATCAGGCAATGGGCAGGTTGTTAGGAAATCTAAAATTGCAGTGTGTGGGTGTGGAATTTTAGCCAAGCAGGTCTCTTTTTGGTCTGCTTTTTGGGTAAAAGCCATTAGGAGGTGTTTGCAGAGCGACATTGTAATCAGACTTGACTCTGACCCAGGACTCTGGTCCCAAGAGTGGCAGATAAAAGAAAGCACAGAGCAGAAAGAAATAAAATAATCAACCAGCAAACCTCCTGACAGCTGGAGTTCCTCCACCCTTCCTGGATACTGCAGACGCAGGACTCTGGCTCTCCAAGTGTGCCACTTGGCTGAGGGTGTGACGGACTGCAGAGAGGCTCCTTGTGCAACCTCCTCACACAACATGGAAGAAACCAAAGGTGGGAGCTGGGCATGGCAGGACCAGCAGCACGCTGCAGAAGTCCTGGGCAAATACACCCTCTGCACTGATGCTGTGTGAGTCGGGAATAAACCTCTACATTGAGATGCTGTCTTCACCTGGCTGCTGTGAGCGGAGTCTTTCAAGACTGGGTTGAGTCCCAATGTCTGCTGCAGAGAAAGAGCTGGCCAAAGGGCTAAGGGGGCACGTCCTCCAAATGCTCAGCAGGCAGAGGCGATTCCTGCTCCCTGAGGGGTGATCTTGTCACGCCAGTCTGGACCTTTTCCTCCTTCATCCCCACTACCTTTTATCAGGAGGTCCCCAATGTCACCTGAGCCCTTTGCATAAACAAAGTTGCATTGTACATTGATCATTCCCATGAAAGAGCACAACAGCTCCTTTGAAGTCATTGCAAACTCCTGTTGGAGGGCTCCTGGGGCTGAGGGTGCAGGGCCTGACTCCTCCTCTCTCTGGCAAAGCCCTTACACCCAGTTGGCTCTGCTGCTTCTGAGAGAGTTGTCTGCATTTACATCCATACAAGAGCAGTGCCAGAACAAAGCTCACAGTTTGTTTATTATGCCAAGCCCTTGTCTGCAGTCTGTTGTATTAATTGTGCAGAGTCTTCAGTTAATAAAATCCATTGTAAAATTACTCTTGGAAGAGAAGTGGCTGCACATGGGAAGCAGTTACTTTCCCAGACAAAAAAACCCTTCATAATTTTTAATATTCTTCTTCCATGTACTCAAGAGCAGGAGTCTGTTTAAGATTTATAGGAAAAAAACTTATGCAGGATGTATTAGTCTTTAAAATGTAGACATCCTCTGCTGCTGCTTGGCATTTGTGTATTTATTTGTGTACGTAAAGCAAAGAACGGAGAAGGATCTCTACCTCTCCCTTACTCTACCCTGGCCTATGGCCCTGTGTGCCAAGTCTCATCCGGTCCAGATTTTCTCTATGAATGAGTAATAATCAAGCCCTGAAAATAAGTTTGATATTTTTAATGGAAATGCTGACTTGACCTTAGCTGTAGAGGGCCACGAAAGGTGCTGCTGTAATAAAGGAGTGACTTCATCAGGAAATCAGGAAATCCTCATTCAAACCTCCAAATATAGAAATATATCCATTTATTCCATTGTGAATCAAATGATGCCATGTCCTGTAATTGAGGATGCTGGCAGCCAAGTTATATCGTACACTTATTTCCATCACAGTCCATTAGTGGCTCAGCAACTTTGGTTTTTTGGTCACTTGCTTCGGCAGACGTCCCTGGAGCTTTATTTCACAGCTTATTTGGTGGTGACAGATCTTTTATTTATTCCCTACCTGAGGGGCAGGGATTCTACTTCATTGCCTCAGGCCAACTGCTCAGAGATGATTATATGCACCACAGGGCAGTTACAGTACAATAAAAGCAAGCAGTGTAACAGCTCAATGAGTTCCTGATGTATAGATGGCAGGTGAACAGTCACCTCGCCTACAGTATGCCTGGATGGGAAAAACAGTTGAGAAAAATGGGCTTTACTGGCACCTCTTTTAAAGATAAAGTGAACGTTATTCCTTTCTGTGAAAAAAAGAGAGTTAGCAGTGGAACATGGCAAAGAACTTCATCAAGGTCCTGGTAGCAGCAAGGACCAAATCCAAGGATGTTCCAGCAAAGTGAACTTACATCTTACAAGGGCTGACCTTAGGCCTGATGAAGACTTACCTGAACCAGCTGAAAATGTTGCTACTGATAGTAAGCAGTCACTGCCTGGTTATGTGAATTCAGCAAACTATGAAAAAATATCTAGGATCTCCATGTTGTGATATTTTCTACTAAACAGAAAGTTGTGGGTCCAAATTTTGGAATCACCAAGGCTGCCACTGCTCAGAGCAACGTCAGAAGTCTTATTTCTGTCCTCTTCTATTTCTGTATCCCAAGCCTTTACTTCCTTCCCCCAGACCTGAACACAGCCACTGCCTTGATTACTCATCAGCAGTCATCAGCAAATGTGCTAAAGGAGAGATGTCTTGATGCAGCAGAGACCAAAAACTTCTTTTAAAAGTTGGTTAATAAGAGATTTCCCATCCTTCAAGTGTCTGTTCAGTTTCAAGTCCTGGTTCAGTTTGCTCACCTTTGGGTTTTTTCCCCAGTAGAGTAGCTATATGCACTGACTACTGAAATGATAGTTGGATATCCAGACTTGGATCGTGAAAACCATTAGCCTAAAAATCAATACAAAGGAGGGAGGAAGGCTTTCATACACAAAACAAGGCACAGTATGCAGGGACAGGCCAATGGCTGTTCATCAGAGATCATGACAACAAGTGGAAGACTGATAAACCTCAGATGCCGTAGAGAGAGAAAGCTGGTCTGGTTGCATGTTCTCCTCTAATTTCTCTCTCTTTGTTCAGTCCGTGACTAGTAATGGGATTTGACACTCTTAAAAGAAATGGCAACCTGTAAGCTCCAAAAATAAGATATTAAATGGCAGTGGAGTAGACAGATGTTTTGTAGGTGATGTTATCAGAGGGGAGCTTTGGTATAAGCAACTGACTGATTCCTGTTAGGATCAATGCCTTAGCTATTAGGCTCTAGTACTACATGAAATTAGTAAACATCTCAGTATAGGTTTTATGTACAAGATATGGTCTTGTGGTCCCATCAGCTGAAGCCTTCTTGTCCTCACTCTGTGACTGAATCCCCTCTCCTTGCCTGCTTTGATTACACCTCTAGTCCCTATTACTCTGTAGTGCCTGATGCATTCCTTGATACGAGTCTCCTCCTGGCCTGCCTTCCTGTAGTAGGACTCCAAAGGTAACACTTTTGTTGAGGGTTTTGCAGTGCCCTAGGGAAAAAGGATAAGAATTTGTCCTTTCATGTACCCCTCCAGCACTTTGCAGATGGATGTGGGAAGATATACATATATATATATATGGACATTTTGTAACTGTTGAAAGTCTCTTAAGGGTCTCCAGTGGGAACTTTTTTCTGTGAAACTGCGTGTGCCTTGCTTACAAGACACTACAGGAGGAGTCACAGTCATCTTCCAGAGCCCAATTAACATCTAATCATCTGACTAACCAAGATGTAGCTCCCCAAAAGCTAAAGGCACATGGTGCCAGGGCTGATCTGGATATCACTTGTGGGTGGGTATCTGCCACCAGACAGAACTGAGGTGTGGAGACAGAGTGCCCAGGGCAACCTTCTCACTATTTCAGGTTGGTTCACTCCTTTGCAAATGATTTTCAAAGCCTTTTCTAGAAATCACCGAATTTGTAACTATACAGTGCACTTTTCACGTGAAAAAGGATTTTGATATTTCTAGGAGAACTACAGTGATTTTGCAAGTGGCTTTTTAGGTTTCTTTCTTTCCAGTGCTGTTATTTCTGATGGTAATTATGTAGCTAGAAAATGAACACGACAGAGTTGTGCATATCATTTTGGAGCTGATTGGAAGTTGTAGCCTGCAGTGATGCATTAGATAAAACCTCATACTGCTGAAATTGACATTATTTTATTGGCTGAACTGAGTTGATGGGCTGCCACAGGAAAATTAATTGCTTTCTGAACTACTCCACAGCAGAGTGGGGTTAGTTTGGAAGGGAGTAGAATGTATCAGATGCTGACTCTATCTGTAATAGAATAAAATGGCTTATTCAAATGATTGCTAAGAAGAATAAAGGTAATCTAGTTTGAGACATAGAACAGGATGAGCACTGCAAAAAGTGCTCATCCTGATGGTGAATTGAGCTAAAAAGAAACCTGCAAAATATGCGAAACAGTTTGTCTGTGGGGGTCTGGGTAAGCCTTGACAGGTACTGTAGACTTCTTGCTCTCCAGCAAATGTTTTCAGGGGTCTTGTTCTTTTCAAATAAAACCTACGGAATATGTAGAGACACAGGGAGAGGAAAGGTTGGCATTATCACTTATCTTATGATGTAAGTAATAGGATGGCATTGGTTCATCCTAGCCAGCAATCTGGGATTCTAGAGCTGGGCAAGTAATGCATAAATATTGGGATTCTGTTGGAATTTCTACATGAATGCCTTTTGCAATGTCTGCTTCTCGTTCATGTTCTCTCTGAGTGCTCAAGATCTCAGATTAACTGTGTATAAATATTTCTTGAAGGCAAGTGTCAAAATCACATACATAAATGTTTTTGTAGACCACATTGTAATTTTATATGCGTTTGCAGGAAGCTGAGAATGCTCAGACTCTCCTTCAGTCACAGGACAGAGATATTGCCAATTTTTTTGTTAGTGCAAACAAAATGCAAACGCAGATTTTATCGCTGGGAATTTTCTGAGTGAAGAGGAGACGCCGTTTTCTCCTTCAGTCTTTCTATCCCTTGTGTGCCTAGATTTACCAAATCAAATATGATACCATAAGTACCTCTTAGAGCAAAGGATGCGGACCTATAAAATGATCCTTCATTCCTTTTGCAATGAATGGACGCTGAGGATCAAGATACTTTAATCTACCTTTGCCATCCAGTGTCTTTCCCATACTTGAGCCTATCTTGAAGTGACAAAAAAAAGCCCCTTGCAATTGTATGATGTCTTATACAAAAAAATAAAGTCAGTGTTTTATAGAGCTTCCTATCTAAAATAGTTAAAGAGAATTTTCACAAGCTCTAGTAAATCTGGATGAATGGGAAATCACCTATGAACATAGAACCAAATAAAACCTGCTCGCCAAATTCCTCACTGATGTAAATCAGAAGTCTCTGGAGTAGTGTTGTTTTACACCAGCTAATGTCTATCCCTGTGCGTTCCCTTTAATTCCTTGTGTGACTTGTGTAACTTAATATCTGTGAATGTTTAAGTCAATGAATTTTGTCCAAAAGGAAGTTTGCCAAAGAGTAAAAAATCACACAGCTATTTTCAAGTGTCTTTTAATGAGGAATTGATGTAGCTGCCTTGAAATCACTTTGGTTTTCACTTTTTTTTTGTTCTTACTGCTTCAGTTTCCAATCACAGAGTAAACAAATTATGTGACTTAGTCAAAAATCTCGTAAGCTACTCACAGAAAAGTCACCGTTTGAAAGATATTTATGGCCAAAACATTGTCAGCCACTTTCCAATGTGTGTGTGCACAAGAGATATGAAGGTGTCTGTTGCTGGATAATTCGTCAAGAGTAAACAGCTTCCATGGTAGACTACGATAGGTCCTAAGCTAACATTGTCTTAGAGCTGGGTTTTAGTCTTTGGGAATATTAGACTCGGTGATCTTAAAGGTCTTTTTGAATCTTGGTTGTTGGTTGCCTGCACATGGGGGGAATGGGCTCACTTGTGAATGCCTCTGAGCTCAGGAGACTGATGTGTGGGTATCTTCATGGCTCCCTTCCTTAGTTCAGTTCTGATTGTTGGTAACTCAAGCTGTAATTTAGGTTTTGCTGCTTGGCTGCATGATGAGAGCATGGAAAAGGTGTCCTTTAAACTCAGCATGGCTGGCCCATCTGAGGTGTGAGCAGGAACTCCCTTTCTGCAGCAGCTCAAATGCCTGCACCTCTGCTTGCTGAGCTTGAGCTGGAATACACTGAAGTGTCTCATTAATGGAATTTTCATTTAAAAAACCTCAGAAATTATTGCTCAAATCAACTGTGAAACATTTGCTGCAAAAGCGAATAAACCTGCTTCTGCTCCAAAATGAGGTGAAAACTGAAATGGATGCAAGTCCAAATGACAGAAGTGAAAACCAAAGCAGCAGTGCTCAAATATGATGTTACTTCTTCCCATGTCCTCAGGTCATCAGTGCTCAGATTGTCTGGTGTTCCAGGCACACACTCGTGTGTACAGTGACATCTAGTGACAGAGAAAATAGAAGCAAAAAGCTGCCTACAAGAATTTTGCCCAGCACAGCCATCCCAACAGCTGTAGTTAGAGCTACAGGACAAACACTCTTGGATTTGGCAGTTCCCTGAGACTAGTGTGTTTGTTTCAAAGGTACAGAAATTTCCACCTTGTCAGGTTAATGTTTAATCTTCTGGCAGTTGGATGTAAATATAGAGACTAACTTTATGGAGACTAATCTTACTTTGGTGTTGTGCAAAAGGTATTTTCTTAATTCCAAGTGCCATTTGTGTCAGCATTTGTTGATTATTTATTACCCCCAAATTGTTTCTAATGTTAAGTTACAACTGGAAATTGGATGACTAGACATAGAGAATAAGTTTGTTGTTTGAGCTATCATACAGCTAAAAAGAACTCTTTCCAAATATAGGTTGATGAGGAGAATCATTTAATAGTCCTTTAAAAACCTTAATGCTTTTAAAATACTTTCTGAGCATGAAGGTTTATAAACAAAAGTTAAACCCCATGCTTTTCATAAATACATGCTTTGCTGCTTTAGTTGTGCCTGGGATACCTGTGTTTTCTGGCATGGGTACCTCTCTGCATCAGACCTGTTCAGATAAATAGCACTTTATTTTGGTCTTAGTAGATGCTTTTCATGTGATCACTTACTTTCACAAAGCAAACAACTCATATTCCATAAAGGCTTCCTAACCGAATGAAGTCTGGAATGTACTGGTGAATGTAACTGACCCTGGAGAAAAGGAAATGTAAAGAAGTAACTCAAGCACAGAAAATCCAGTGGGATCTCTCGAGAGGGTTTTTCTTTTGTCAGTGGAGCCACCCTGGGTTTTCATGGCAGCCAGACTGAAATCAGAGTTTTTTCCTTTCATTTCAAGATACATATGGGTGGTTTTCCAGCCTTATTGCTAGAATGTCAAGTCTGAGATACAAAGCTGCCAAACCTCCACCCCCTTCCAAATCAGAGATCTCTCATTGTCTTGAATTTGAAAATCCTGGCTAATTTTAACTTAGAGTGAGAATTTATTGACTTACATAAACAATAGAAAGTATAGGCCCCCAGAAGAAAATTGCTTGAGAACATACTGTATTTTAGGTCTCAGTGTAGTTCTGTTGAGTTTAATGGGATCACTTAACTGTTTAAAGTGAAGTATGTGATCAAGTGCTTTCCTGCATCAGAACTAGAAGTTCCTAAAACAGCATGGTTAGGACACTTATTGACCAATAGCATTCATTTTGTCAGCATAGAAAGTATTCAGAAATGTAGAGGAGATTTTTTAAAGCTCAGCTTAGATATTCACACACATTTTATTCATTTCTCCTGAAGGCACAGCTGAAGAGGGGTGTGTTTTTCTTTGTATGCACATGAAGTGCTGCTTAAATTCTTGGCTCTACATGAGTGATTTTATTAAAATCAAGTATAATATAGCTTAGCAAAATTGTTTCTTAATTATTAAAGCAATTAAAAGGATCTAAGAAGGAACCTATTCCCACTAGGCTAAGCCTGCATATAAACCCTCCCTGTCAGCTTCCTATTTCAGCTGTTCCACATTCTTATAAAACGCCTACTAATCACCCTCTAAGCTCAGGCAAACACAAAAAGGGTGAAGTGCTATCAGGAAAAAATATTGAACCAGTACCAGCATATAGTTGGTTGGTGATATGTTCCTACAGTTGCTTTAAGCTGATACAAGTACAGAAAAGTTCTTTCTTCCGCCCACACAGGACGTCTGGTGAGGAAACAGAGGCTGCTGAAAGCTACCTGGTAATACCAACAAAGATACTTTTTAGCCAGGCTGTACCAGGTTGGTGTAGGAGATGGGCAGGAAAGCCAAAATCCAGCTGGAAGATATAATCCCTCCTTTTAGTTGCTGCTTGTTCTTTTCTTGAATAAAAGCATCAGTGGAGCCCCATCGCAAGGATTTACCCAAGTTTAGCTCTTCTTTTGCTTGTCCAAAGCTGTTGCAGGTGTTAGCCTTGTAGGCTTTAAAGAGAAATCATGCTGGCCATCTCCATCTCTGCCAGGAAATGTTTTCTGATGTGCTTCATCCTTTTTAGAGGAGTATTTCCTAACAACCAGCATCCAGATTGTAGATGCTGGTCATCAGTTATTTAATAGCTTTCCTTAATAAGTGCATCCAACACACCTGCTCTGCCACAGAAGCACTTTACTTGCCCAGACAGAGTGGGGCTGTGGAATAGTTGCAGTTGTGATAAAGCCCCTAAAGGGCCCTATAAAATTAATGAGGTCAAGAGAGTGACACCCTACGCAGGTACCGCCGTTCCCAGTGTTGTCATTTGTTTCTGTTTAAGTATTATGTTTAGGCTGGTAGCAATTGCTGTAGTTCAATCACTAAAATGTACCTGTGATTAATAATTGCTATAATGTAAGATGTGTAAAGTTTTACCACTATGTCCTAGAGGGCTTGTAACAAGAGTGACCAGTTTAAAGCTGAAGCCAGGAATGTGGTAATGAGTGTGTATAATAGAAATGTTAATTAAAACACTCTAAAGAGAGAGAAGGGAGGGGAAAGCTCTGTGCCTCATGTTATCGTGATATCCCTGTGCCCCTACACAGAGAGAGATAGGGAAGCAGGAAAAAAGAGGTGTTTGTACTTAAGAGCCTGCAGCTCCGAGCAGGTTTAGAAGCCATCTTTAATGATCACAGCCTGATGAGCTCCCAGTGTGTCTCTACACACAAGTCTGAGAAACACATCAAGCTAGGAGTGCCCAGGGAAAGCCAGCCCCCAGGGGCCAGGAGGTGGCAATTAGACAAACTCCCAAGCTGAGATGCAGGAACAGCTAAAGAGGATCATTATTGTTAAGGATCTAAATAATGCATATGGCTCTTCCCTGACTCGGTCCTATTATTGCAGATCTGTGCTTTCTGAGTAAGTACATTTTTTATACCCAAGATTTTCCTAGCAGGAGCAGTGGCTGAGTGATCTGGCAAACACAGGGCACTGTGTTCCTTTCAGCCTTGGGTGACAACATGTACCACATGTACACACACAGCCCGACACCCTAATGCATTTCTCATAAATGTATTAGATGCAACTCTCCAAGCTGCACTGATCAGGTTGGGAGTTTGTGTGTCAGGGTCACTACAGAAAAGGGGATTGTGGATGTCTGGCATTTATCAAGAAAGCCCTTTGGATTATAAGGGAAGTGCCCTAAGCCCAGGGAGCCTGAAGAAGCTTGTAAATGCTGCCATCATTTTCTTGCTCCAGCATGACTCTGTCAGGAGACACTGAAAGAAGGGAAAAGGTTATACCAGCCACTAAAGAAGGTCAGAATCAATCACAGAAATTTTTAATAACCTGTAGAGGTGTAAAGTGCCTTCCAAGACAGAAGGAAGGGCACATGAGAGTCTTCTGTTTGAAGATGTCACCTCTGAACTTCAGTTGCCAGAATTCAGAGAATTCAAGGCCTTTGCAAACATACTTGCTTCTCAGCTTGGGGAGTTGAGGTGCTTGGAAAAAAATGAAGTTGATGTTTAATTTTTAAACGTATCCTGAATTATTTCTCTTTTTCTTCTTTTTTCCCCTCTACCTTTTTTCCCTCTCTCTCCCCATTGTTTTTGGGGGGGTGGTGTGGTATGGAAGGATTACTTCCTTTAACCATATTTAATGGATTTTTGAGTTTTTTAAACGGGTTGTTGCAGAGTTCAGCTTAGCATTGGTACAGTTTGTTCAAATCTAATTTAAGTCCCAGCTCAAACCTACTTGAGATCAAATGAGCTCAGGCTTACAGCCCAACCACTGTGAATGTCACGTCTGAAACACGTCACAGATGTGTTTTCTCATTCCATGCTAGGCACTGATTTCACAGAATTCTGAAACACAACTTCATTTAACATATGTGCTAATAACCAGTTGCAGATTATTTCAATATACACTTAAAGTTAACTGTGTGGTTAAATGCTTGGCTGAATCACGACCTATATAAATTATCTCTTTAATTATTCTTCAGTTAAAAGAACTCTGCAGTTTTTCTGTGATTGCTTGCAGTCCTGTCTGGAAGTAACTGTAGTGAATCCAACCCTTACAGAGAATTGTCTAAGCCAGTTAGTAGCTACTTATCTCCTGCCTTTCCCTGTAACATCTGGATCAGTTTCTGGTAACATCATGCTAAACAAGAGTGAGAAACCTGAATAATTAAATTAAGAGGAAGTTATGGAAGTTTCCTGGACTGTAGTTAGTTGCCATATGGTGACTAATGTTAGTGAGAAACAACAACAACAGTAATTATGGATATGTCCCAGGCTAGGAATTAAAATCTATGCAACCAGGTTTACATTCTCAGATAAGCTTTGGCTAAATGATTTGGATCAGAAGATGAACTACTCAAAAGAAAGAGCAGAAAGTATTTCAAAATTCCTTCCTGAGAAGGGGAAAATTCCAGGCTAAATGAAATACATTTTTTCCTGTACCCCAAAATAACATAATGGTTATGGGGTTCAGTCCTTTGTTCTCTTTCCACTGTAGAAGGATTTTGTAAGCCAATAATTCCAAGGAACTTGAAAGCATTTCCTAAGCATAAATGCTGTTCATCTTGGAGAATAAAACTTCCACTGTTTTATGTTTATTGATTATCTGTTACTGTATGTGCACTTAAGTGGAGAGGCTTAACCCAAATCCCACAAAAACATTTAGGACAGGTTTATGTCAAATTAATTTTAGTTAATTTTTATTTCCTGCCTTAAAACCACTCAATGTCTCATTGAAGTATCTAACAGTTCACTTCAGCTGGAGCACAGGTCAAATGGTTATACTACTCAGTACTTGATTACTTGATTTTATACCATTGTTATAAAGTAGTATTTTATACTTTGTGATTTTAGACAGACATATTTTATATTCATAGTTTTACTATGAAATGATGAACTATTGCCATCTTTGCATCTCATTTGTAGGAGCAGTGACTGACAGGATCATTGGATTTCCTTTTCAGTCAGGTTGCTAATACTCTTTAGGAGTCAGAAGCTATACAAATGAAAGGTGCCATGGGACTGGATTATCATTCTGTGTTCACATGTTCATTCTTGAAAATGAGGAAATTGCATTGCATTAAAATTTCATCTTGATTTTTGGCAGAGGCTAACACTCTAGATTATCAGCAGAAATACAGGTAACTGGCAAGTTGGGGCCTGTAACACAGAGGGGTTTCCACTTAATTTCCCAGTCTGCTGGTCTTGCAGTAATTGCACACTGATTTATCTTCAGGGAGGAGAATGTATATGTGCCTTCTTTATATAACTGCTAAACCTTGGCCAAACATCTTAATTAGGCCTTCATTTTGCCTTGAAGACTTGGGAATTAAGTTTACAGTGTCCTTCCCTTAAAACTTGCTTTGCAATGTTAGTGATTCCTTCCAATTTCTCCCAATTCTTGCAGTGTTTCAGCTTTATTTGCTCCGTGTGTGTGTTTATAGTGATGCACTGTGGGCCAGGTCGTGGTCCACATTAAGTCTGTGATTGATTTGGCTCAGTGAGTAATATTTTAGCTCAGTTTCTAGAAGGGGAAAAAAAAAAAACCAAACTTTTAGAAAACATCATTTCACATCATTCCATTTAAGATACTATTTCATTATCATTGCTTTCTCTGCTTTTTCTTACTGGCTTAGGTTGTGGATTATTAAGTTTGTTATATCTGAGAAAGGATGTAAGATGAAGCAATCTGAGCCCTAGAGGATGTTAGTGAAGAGATATGGGAGTAAAAATCTTTCAGGGTTTCTTTGCTCTCAGGTCAGTAAAGCTTCTTCAAGAAGAAGGGAAATAATTGAGGAAAGGTTACCACGCCAATAGAAGTGTAATGTTGGCGAGATAAAGAGGGCTGACAGAACCAAGTGAGCTATATATTGATAGAAGTATATCACTTTGCTTCGCTTCTACTTTCAAAAGTTTGGACAGGTTACTTATTAATTCTGCTTTATAAATTGTATTTTTCATTCCAAATCATGTCAGTCAATTAACTGGAATGAATGGAAAAGAGAATAAGCAATATAAAATTGGCATTGGAGAAATTAAGTTACCACATGTATGTAATGATCCTGTAAAAAAATGCTCTCTGGCTTCACTGAAATCCTTTTCACCATTTCAGTATGATATCATCCAATTTGCAAAGGTGCCATGTCACAAAATAAAAAGCCTTTGTTAATTAAGAAGAGGCAATCTCTAACATGGCTGGCTTAAGGCTGAGGATTTCTGTGGTCTGGATTCCAGGTGATAAACCTGTGCACTTTACATCATTTTGGTGATACAGAGCAACATGTATTTGATGTTATAAACTGTCACCTCTTCTCAACCTCAACATGCCAACAAGTTTAATGATAAGCATCATATTTCAAGCTTGAATAGTATGGTAATCTTTAAACTTATTGCTTTGACTGAAGTCTTCTAAAGCTTTGCATTGAAATGTACTGATTGCAATTTGACTAATGTGAATACGTAAGTGACCAAGCCTGAATTTCTTCCTTAGACAGGCTTTGCTGGCATTATCTTATGTCATTTGTGTTATATTTAATTTCCCTATGTGAAAGAGTTTCAACTACTCCTATGGCCTTAATATTAGTACAGATATGGAAACAGATGGCTCAATGTTGAGTTGCTCAACAGTTCCTGAATTCGGATCCTAGCTGTAGCAATGAGCACTGGATAGCTTTGGACAATTAATTTAAAACTAATTTATGCTCTCCTTAAATGAGCAACCTCACTGAATAATATAAGTCTGGTTGCAAGAATAAGTGTTAGCAGAATTTCCTTCTGAAAGAGAAAAGTTTTCTCATTTGTAAAATGTAATTAGTGACAGTGGTCAGAAATTCAGACACCCTTGTATAGGTATTTTTTAATGGGTAAGTTTTAGTAACACTCAAAGTCAGTTTTCAATTTAAAAAGACCCCAAACTGTGAACTTATATCTGCCTTTGTACTGACTTTGCTTACTAGAACCTCTAATACCATCATCTGGTTGCTCTGATACAGAAATATGACATCAGGCTGCCACTGACCTGTTGACAAGAGTATAGCTTTACAAATTCTGTGGCAAAAATCTCCTTGCATCATCTGCATGCCCCAATAAGCAAGTATTTGAAGTAACAGCATTTAAAGCAGTTTTAGTGATGGCACAAGCAGGCAGCAGGACACAGAGGATGAGGAGCTCAGCTGATCATTCCTGATACCTCCTTTCCAGGGTGTTTGCACTGGCATTTTTGGGTGTTGCATTTAAGCCCATTTCCACTCTGAGAAATATGTATCCTTGGACCTGCTATAGCTTTAATAATGTACCTGTCCTTAGCAGTATGCTATTGTGGCTGTCAGCAGCTACACCGGGGTTTTTCCACTCATCTGGCTGAACTACAGCTCGTGAAGGAAAGATATTAAGTCTTTCCTGTTCTCTGTGTATTATTTGCCATATGGCAAATCAAGTGCAGATGGTGACTTACAAAAGCAGACACATCCATCCGTTATTAGTATTTCTTTTAGATTGTTTCGTGTTTTAATCATTTGGGTTTAGCATTGTCTCTCTCTACTTGTCCTTAAGGTTAATGACATTTCACTGTCTGTCATGGGCTTATGGACCAAATTTTCCTGTCTTCAGTGGCGTGCAAACAGTTTTGCATGATCCTCCAGGCCACTGTGATGACTCTGTGAAATAGGAACAATCCCAAGTGTGTATTTAAACATATACACGTATACACAGGGCATCAGATTCTGGCCAGTTGTGTGGTGGTTTATGCCAGCATACAGGCCTACCTGGCAGAAGTACCTGCTGCAACAAAAACTAGGTATGACTTCTGATGCTGGTAACATCAGAGGGCAGGGTCATGGCCAGGACACCAGGTAATTGTGTTGGTTCACCGTGTTACCTCGAGAACTCCTGACAAATTGGATATCGTCTGCAAACTGGAATGGAAGGTAAATCTAGCATTGCTTGCCTTTAACTGTGGAGTGACTGCACCTCACAGGCAAATGGCCAAACCCAGACACTGTGTCTCACTTAAGTAATTTGATGTAGTCATTAAATTGTAAACATCTGCTTATTAGCATAGTAGAAGAAATAAGCAACAGTTAGTTGAGAACTTCGTAAAATGCGTTTCACAGGAAGAAAGAAAAGACCCAGTAAAGTTTCTTCATTCTTGCCAGAGCTTCCAGCAACTTTCCTACATGAAGGTATCTTATGTTCCATTCCTAATAAAAATCTGGCAGTTCAGCCTCCTTACTAGATGCAATCTGAACCTGTACATAAATCAGCCATTCACCATCAAGGGAAAGCAGTGTTAGAGATCTCGTAACCTTTTGGATAGGTATCTAATAAGCCAGATTCTCAAATACCACAGGAAGGAAGGCTAATATAAATGAAATCCACCACGCTGCTTCAGTGGTTCTCACTTTTACTGTGGGAGAGCTTGTTTCTTAGCAGAAGTAGGGAATGGTGTTCTCATAAAACGTGTGTCCAAGTGTTGAGTAATGTGCCTACAAACAGCCACTAGTAAATATCAGATCATGGGTAATTAACAGTAAAAGAGGACTCCATTGTTTGACTAAATTGTTCAGAGGAACATTCAGCTCTGGCTTTTCAAAAACATCTGAATGTGTTTTAATTTTACAATAATTCTATTTGAAGTTAGAGTTCTTGGCATCTTTTGAAGAGGGTAGAAAGCATGTGGGTATGAGCAGTCCAAAAAATACACTCTGCATGGATTCTCAGATTGCTTTTGATAATGGAAAAGACTTTAAAGATAAACAAAGCATGAAAAGGATGCTGCTGGCATATAATTGGCTGAAAAAGAAACAGCAGATTGGTGTAAATAGGTAGTATGATAGAGAAGGTCTGTGGTGAAGTTCTGCAGGGGTCTGTGCAGGAGCCATGAAATGATAGTGTGGTGATCTTTAAAGTTATCACGTTGATAGTGAAGAGGAGGGACTGTGTAGAATCAGAGAAGATCCTTACAGCAGCAGGTGACTGGGCAATAAGCTGCAAATGAAAGATGGTATACACAGTGACATACAGTCCTAGTTTTGCATATGAAGTGGTGGGTTCTGAGCTGACCGCTACTACTCATGAGCAAGCCCTTGTGGTTATGATAATTAGTTCCACTGGCACATCAGCTCAGTGCTTGGCTGCACTCAGAAAAGTAAATCAAATGAAAGAGTACAAACTAGAAAATATTGGCTTCCCATCAGTTTAGCTCCATCTGAAATACAGTATGCCTGTCCAGGACACTCAGTTCAGATACTCAGCGGCCTAGCATAACAAACAAGGTTAGGGCAAGGCAACATGTATGGTGAATGTTTTGAAACAGTTTCCATGTAAGGAAGGACTGAACAAATTAGTGTCCCTCAGCCTGGACATCAGGCATTTTGAAGGGGGCAACAGTCTGGGGAACTCCTTGAGAAAGGATGCTGTACGTGCAAAACGTTGTACAAGTATTTGCAAGACAGATCCTTTGGGGATTCCCACGTTGAAAGATCACCTGAGCTGAAAACAGTGGAAAATGTGAATACAGTTTCAGGTTTTTACAAAGCACAGAAAGGTTTTCTCATTACAATTAAACTGAGGAAAGTTGCTGCAAGGCAAACACAATGTTTTCTCCTGCCTGAGGTATTTGCTTCTCCTTTAGTTTTGCTTACATTTTGAAACTCACAGAAAAATAAAAGTGATTTGTTACGAGATACACTTTCCATTCTGAAAGTGGGCTGAGCTGATTTCTTTTCTCCATCAACAGCTAGACATTGCCCAGGAGTTGAAAGGCATGAGGAAATCATTAAAAACAAAGCAGACAGCCCTGTAACCCTACAGGGCCTTCTGAAAGTGCAACGTCTTTGTGTTTGAGTGATGGAAACGGATGCTAGAAATTCCCCAAGATGCCCATGGGTATATTAGTTGCTGACCAGGACCTGCTTGAACTGGGAACATGTTCTCACTCCATCTTAGCTGTTCTTGGACAGAATTTTGGGCACTTATTCTTTTCCTCTGGACACTACTTCTTTCACTAAGGTTATAGCTTCACCAGGGATTGTTAGTGTGTCTGTAGTGCACGTGGATGATGAGGAACGGCACTGCCCCAACCCATCGTTGGATGTGGTGCAGCAGCTCCATCTCTGCATCTCGTGTACTAGACAACTTTGGGAACGTCATTCTGCTCCTGTATCATTCTCTGACTGCAGTACAGCAGCAGGGTTCAGGACTTGGCTGCAATTTGGGTACCTTAGGATAACAGCGATAAATTATAATAGTGAATGTGTGGATAATGAAAGGCTACTTGAACTTATACAGCTAGGCTTGCTTACAAGAAGTTGGAAAACCTCTGTCAAGTTAGTCTTATCCCTTAGTTTTTTCAGTCATGGAGACCAACCTTGGGGAATTTTGCTTAGGATTCATCCCAATGGGAAGCAAGTCTTTGAAAGCAATAACATAACAAGGAGAAAAAGGTCGTCCTGCACTGGCAGGGGAGATGGACTAGGTGATCTTTTGAGGTCCCTTCCAACCCTTAAGGTTATGATTCTCTGATGCCTTTTTACAATCTGGCATTTTGTGGCAATAATTTTTTTTTTTTCCTTTTGAAAATTGGTTTGAAATCATGGAAGCCTAGAAATATGAGTGTAAATAACTGAGGAGACCTACGCCACACTTTTGGAGTGTGCATGGCCCCCACAGCCTGAATTTAGGAAGCAAGAAGGAGAATTGTGATGCCTGGTCTAGTTACAAGCTCCACTTTCCCTTGCATCACCTGGATAGCTTGATTTCCCCAGCTGTAGCAATTAAACTGCCTTTCTTCAACCTTGTCCCTTGTCAGTTTAGACTACAGTCTGTTTAGGGTAGTAACTGTCTCAGTATGTCCTTGTGCAAAAAGGCTTCACTCCTGACTGGGAAATTGAGGCATAACAGCAAATGTAACATTATGTAAATACTGAAGTCAGGAAAAAATCTTTATTGCACTCATGATTCTACCCTAGAGGCTTTTTTGTTGGCTGAGACTTGATGAAAGCATTATCATCTGTTTTACACAGACCTCCAGAGCTTTACAGTAGCTGAATCTAGAGGGGAAATAAATTTAAGTTAAAAAAAAAATCCTGACACTGCAGCACTTTCAGAGGAAAACTCATTTTTAGTGTCTTTAGGAGATTTTTTAGCATGTCTATGGTTCAGAGCAAAGTCAAAATTGCCTGATGTTAGTGGTCTCCTTTCCAGAGCTCTGTAAAACAACAGCGAGTTACCTGTGAATCATGCCTGGCATTCAGATCTCTGCATCCTGGCCCAAAAGATTGCAACATTCACTGTCAAGGGAAATGCCTGGCTTCTGAAGTTACAGCAGTGCAGTAATTTAGAAGGAAAACTGAGCTCACAAAAGCTAAAGCTAATTTTCAGGCCCTGCTGTCATTCATCAAGGGTGTTCCCACACAAAGCCCGGCCAACAAAGGGATCCTTGCACTGCTATGTGCCACATTCCCCTACCTCCCCCTTCTCACCGTGGAAAAGATGCCTCTTTGTGCTGGAGATAAGTGAAGAAGGAGGATTTACAGGACAACAGTAAGCCATACCAGGGACATCTCAGCTGTAATTAAATTCTTTATTCACTTTTCTCCCAGTGAGGGCCATATTAATAGCACAACGACACACAACGTTAAACAGGACAAAAAATCTTTAAACAATAGCCAGGTGTAAATTGAAATCTACTGAATCAGGGAGCCTGGGCTGATTTCTTTCTCGTGGAGAAAAAGAAATGACCTTGTGGATGAGCTTAAAGGAAGATTGGCTTAAGGAGTCAGGATTGCAGCTGGAGAAGGCTTTTCAGCTCTGCCTGAGAACATCTCCATGACTTAAAACCCCACAGCATCAGGGTACAAACGTTCTCACCCTCATGCAGGGCACCTCAGGGCTGCAGGGATTCCCTGACGAGGGGCTGGAGGGTTTTGCCATGTGATATGGCTGGTGGTTTTCCGTGTGCTTTGTGTGACCAGACAGTGTTTCAGCTCTCTGCCAAGTTACTGTCATGTGAATTCTCTAAATCGATGTTCTGACCTCTTTTCAAAACACCTGCTTTAGCTTGCCTGTAGTGTATTGGAGTCCACATAGGGATCCAAGTGAACTCCTTGGCTTCAATTGTGAATAACTTAAAAGTCTTGAGAGTACTCCCCAGGTCTTTGAATCTATGACTCCAGTAATAACTCCGTGGAGATGGTGGTTTACTCTGGGAGAAGCTGTGGCTTTTGGTGAACAGTAGGTTCTCTTTCTACCTTTACTAAATTGCTTTTAATTACAAAGCTCGCTAAGCAGACAGCAACAGTGAAATCTCCAGGAGTTCCAAGTAGTTGCTATGTGTCTTTTTCTCACACTTACAGAGATTTAGGATGAGTGCCAAAGTCATACAGCAATAAAGAAGCTTAAATATATTAAGTGAAATAAAATGCCATCAAAGCTTACAGTGCCCTCTCCTCTAGTCCTACTGCTTTATCTGTTTTTCTCCTTCTCCTGACTCACTCTGCCTTCATTTTCTCTCATGTTTCTTTTTTCCTTCTTTTGGGAGGAGCAATAGGCAAACTGAGGGAGCCCAGCTTGCTATCTGCACAGAGTTCTTTGACATTGCTGTGTCTTTTCAAACATACATATGCATGTCTTAGCTTTTATTCACCGCTTCTTTCCCACACCTTCCTTTCCTTTTCTCCATGGCATCTCCATCTTCCATCTTCTGCATATTTTAGATTACCTTCCCAGGTTTCTCCTCCAGACATTTTAAACTCCCCAAATCAACGCTGGCCACATACAGGGCACACAAGAGTGTGGTTAATGGGTTTGCAAATGCATTTGAACCATCTATTTGAAAACAGTGTGTGTATTTATGTGTGTGTTCAGCTGTAACTGATTGGCCGTGATTTCTAGGCTTCACTGTGCTGTGGGTGCTCTCCATCCATGCTTTGTTATATGCAATTACTATGATTACATGGGCAGTTGTGTTAATTGTGCAGTACACAGATGACTCATTAGTTCTGCAATTATGCATTTTCCTGAAGAGTTACTGTGGATGGTGACTTGATAATAGTTTGGCAGTCTGAAATCTGCCCTTTGCTTGTTTATCATTTTGCGATGAGTAGCTTGAAGAGGAAGGCCAGTCGCTTCTTTTCAGCACTGAACACGGAGCATTTTTGCTCAGCCCAAGACTCAGGCCATCAATAATGGTTACAGCTGTCCTGCAGAGCAGCTTCACATGAGCACACAGATAAGAGTGCCGGATGTGGCCCCAGTTCAGAAAGGTATGTGTGCCTTGCTCAGAGCACTCAAGTGGGTTGTCTCATTGAAGTCAATGGAGTTATTTCTGTTATTAAAGATCAAGAGTGACATAAGTACCTTACCGAATGGTGGCACATAACAGGGATGACAGATTTTCTTCCTGAAACAGTAGGCTTTCTTATGCTGCAGCTGTTGCTGGATGTGAAATCACACTTTTTTCTAACATATCCTTGGGGAAGGAGATTAGGAGGTGCCTGTATTTACCTCCCCAGCTGTTACTTTATATTAGCTGTTCGGGAGAAAGAGAATAAAAAGCTCAACACAAAGAATTTTTGAGCCTGTCATCCAGATTTCCTGAATCACCTTGCTTGAGTGCATCTCCTAACTCCTGTATAAAAGCAGGAGGGGAGGGAGATTAGTCAGGTTACACTGTGAAGCAAAGAACAGATCTGCACCAAGATGCGTCTTGATCAAAAGGATGCAGTGATAAGATAGGAGATGTTGAAGTCTGGAGAAGTAGTGCAGACACCTGTAGCCAGATGGGAACAGAGTAGATATCTCACTTAATGCAAGTGTTTGTTGTTCAGCAGATAAGCAGGGAAAATGCAACATAACCGCCTGCCACAATTTTCAGGCACAATTGAACTATGTCATTATTAAGGAGCTTGAGCCAGTCTTGTCTGAAGTGCGATTTCAGACTGCAGGGTTAAGTCAGACAGAAAAGCTCTAGTGAGGAAGTAGAAAATTTGGCCTGTAAATTGTACCAGATTGATGGAAAACAACCAAAAAAAAAAAAAGAGTAATTATTCAAAACTTAGTTTTCCCCTGATCTGAATGCAGAGGTGAGGACACGCCAAACACGCCTTTCAATCATGTGTCGAGAGTAAGAAAAGATTACTTCTTTCTCTGAGCTGTTTTTGTCTTTGTTTTCAGAATACTGTGCTCAATATTTACATGTTTGATGATTTCTGGATAGGTTTGGGTTTTTTTTTGGAAGATTTTGAAAGGTTTGTCTACTTATTTTGAGTACACACAGTGATTTGAGGTTGGCTTTGGTTTTAGACTTCATGCTCTCTTTTGTGGTAAGGGGTCAACCTATTAACCTTATTATATTAAAAACTAAAGAAAATGATGGATTTTTTTCCCTTTTGAAGGTTAAAGAGACACACTTAGGGAACTAAACACTTAGTGAATTGTGTTCCTTTTTGCTGTCTTTTCATACATACATATCGTATTAAATAAGATTTACTATTTTGCTTTCAAATTAACCTAAGATATTTTATACCACAACATAAAAAATAAGATATTTTGACATTATCTGAGTCCCTTGCAATTCATACTGTAACACAAGATTTCATTAACATGAAATATTTCAAAAGGGACTGAATTTCATGTCTTACTGGAAATAGTTCTAAGGTTTTCTAACCAGCTTTTATTAACTTAATGTCCATTAAAAAATGAGTGTGCCACACTTTTCCATGTTACAAAGCTTGCAGCAACTGGCAGCAATGAGGTATTATTCCAGAATATAACTATTTGAAGGGAATGGAAGGGAAACACAAAATTGAAAATGATTTGCATGGAGAAAACATTTGGCAAAAGAAACCCAGATGTATTTTTTGAATACAAGGTTGGTTGTTTCATTATTATTTGTTTGTATAGAAACCTGGATCAGGGCCTTCAGCAAAGCCCTCTTGTGGTTGCTGCTCCAGAGCAGCCATGGCATGCTTCCAGCACGAGCATGGTTAGAAACTTGATGGAGAAAAATTCTGTAATCCAGAAAAATTAGGGGAATCAGCAATTGCTGGCACTATTTTTCACATTTCAATTTTTCTATTTCGATTACCAGAGGAACATCATGAATGGCTTTACAAGATGTTTAGAAGTGAAAAGAATAAGCTGGGAACATGTTTAAGAGAATATTCTTGACTCATTTCTAGTAGTCTTTGCTACAAATTTCTATTAGTATTTCTGAAGCTGCAGAAAGGCTTCTCCATCTTGAGTATGTTGTACTCACATGGGGAAAATATCCTGAAATTTTATGTCTTCGTTTGTGCAAATAAATGGGAATGGTGGTCCATGGGCCTCAGTTTTCCATTCCTGGTCATCTAATTTTCCGGTCTAGATCAGATTCTGTATTTGGACAAGGAAAAAATGATTTTTAGCAGATTCTTTCTATCCTTTGAGAAGATGATTCCTCCATAATTTCTCCATGTTTGCCCAAAATTGTTAAATGCCTCTCGGTTTTCCTTATTAGAATTTCTGAACAAGAAGTTAATCTGTTTTCGTGAACATTTTACAGTCCCCTGCATACAAATGTGAGCAATTAGGAGCTGATGCCAAAGGTCCTCTGTTACTCCTCTTGTCACTTCTTGTCTTTACAAGTCTTTCCTGTTTTCATAGCCTTTTCTCCATGAGTCTGACTTCATGTTTCAATGCTTTCTGAGTTGAAATATTGGTCCTTTCCTTATTCTCTTCTTTGGGGAAGTGAATTATCCTACAACCTGATACTATCTCTGTGCAATATCCTGTCTCCTCCCAGGCACCAGACTGCCTTACTGGCACCTCTTTAAGGAAAGCTCTGCCCATATTGCCCAGCTGCGACAGCACCTGAAGTTGGTGAGCAGGCTGCTCATTTCCTCAAAATCCTTTGCTATTTCTAGCCTTTTTGCCCCAGCCTACATTCCCTCTTTTGTAATAATTAATTCTTTTGCTGAAAGCAGTGTAAGGTACTTTGTAAATAGAACAGTTACTGCCTTGAATCTGGAATCAGCCTGCCTCTGAATCACAGTGAGACGTTTTCATGGTAGAGCTATCTCCTCTTCCATCTTTATCCGCATGGATATATACTAATCATTTGATCATTGAAGCCCTGACTTTTTGGCTCCCCTAGTATCAACTGACAAAAGACACACATTAGCATTAGCCCAGATTGTGTCTGTCACCCAAGGTCACGCGAGATAAGCCGCCAGCTGTCCGCTTCACCAAGGCACGGTACATTGGACATTAATTAAACTGTATTCAATCCAGGTCAGATTGATTCAGAATGCCAAGATGCCACGGCTGAGTCGTGCAAAATGTATTAGCACAAATCGCTCTGCCAGTACAAAATGCATTACAGCAGCATCCAAATATTTTCAGAATCCGAGACATGAGGTTTAATAAATTAGAGGATAACCAGATAATTGATTTCTGACATATTAGAGAAGAGATTCTAAAGGGATAGGCATTTAAGTAAAGGAATGCTCATTTTTTTTGGTGGATGAAAAAAAATGGTTCATAACAAGCAAAAGACGAGGATGTTTGCATCATGAGAGGTTGCTTAGTCATCTAGAATTCTGAAAAATTGTTTTAATTTTCATTGCATTTAGCTAAAACCAAAAACAAACTGCTGCCTTCTTTATTTCTCTTGTAATTCCTGTAAAAGAATCAAATGGTTTTTCTGCTTCTAAATGAATAGCAGGCACGGTAAGGGAAAAAAGGATATTCTTTTTGCCAGGAAATGTCATCTTTGCTGTGGAAATGCTTAAGTTTCTCCGTGAAAATGGAATTTCCCTTCAGAAGTAATTTAGCAAAGAAAAAGGATGGTTTTGTCCAGTGGCTGAAGTTATACCACCTTCCATGCAAAAAGGCTTTTGGCATTAAGTCTTCATGACAGAAAGCTGAACAGAGCCCTGAGTAAAACTCACAGTTGTTCCTGACATTAAACCAACTTCCCATTTGAAGGAAGGTTGAAGTGCCTGTTCTCAATCTGTGTCATGAATTCTTCAGAGATGTAACGTTTTTTAGAAAGTGTAAAAGAAATGCATATTTTGAACAGTTATAGTCTTTATCCTCATTGATTTACAAACATATCGATGGGAATGTGCTGGGATGCCACATGAGACTTCAGTCTGATGTGGATGTACCAGGATGTACCTTTCAGTACCTTTCCTCTACCAATTATTAATACCATTACAGCTGACCTGAAAAGTAATAATAGGTAACATACAAATGGTCCTTGTGCCCTACAAACTTGGAGGACTAACAAGGCAGATAAGTAACAGGAAAAAGAAAACATTGCTGTTATCAGTGTGTAGGTGAGAGGGGAAAGAAAACACTGAAAGCTTTATCGGTGTGTCCTGAAGGCAGAACTGGCCACAGGACCTGGATTACTGAGATGCCACCTGACTCTAAGGTTAGACATCTTGTACTTGACTCTGCATTTTCTAGTACCACCAGTTCCGTCTTTTTTAAGGATTAGCTTGAAGAGCTACAATATGCTTTGTATTTTTTCTTCTGCAACTTAGAAACAGACCACCTACCCCTTCTATGCTGTCAGTCCCAGTTCTCTTGACTTTTCTGTGTCCTTCAGAGGAAAAACCTTCAGCTGGAGGGATGAGTGTTTTGGATGTTTCCACACTAAAAAAGCTTTCCTGAAACCAAGTACTCTTATGATATCAGTATAATCTGCACATCCTGATGGCTTTACTCCCTGCCTCTTTCCCTGGCCTGTCCAGATGTCCCTCCTTGCTGCTATAAATGAAGGTTATTACTCCCACGCTGACATTAGCCATTGACTGAAGTGTGGTTTTTCAAGCTGGAGGGAGGAGGAAATAGCAGAGAGCAATAAAGCCATAGTTCATTGTGTTAAAGCAGTGTAACATCTCAGTAAGAACCAGGTGTGAGCTGAATGGACTGAATAGTGGGCCCTAGTTAGCACTTTGTGGGCATTCTGCATAATAAAGTTAAGACAGGGAGCTGGCAGTTAGGGTTGCACATTCATCTCACACAGGCGCCTCAGAAAATCTAGGATCAATAATGTGTCCAGAGTTCAATCCACAAACCCTTCAATCCAAACTCATCTTTCACCCTTCTAGTTCTTTCAAAGCAGCAAGATTTTCCTCTGAAGCTAATGCACTACGGGGTAAAAAAGAAACAGGAGTTTATTTCTGCAAAATAATCTGATCTGCACTTTTCAAGTTACAGGAGTTTTCTTCCATGAAAAAAAAATAGTGTTTCCTGAGTCTTTGGCACTCTTTTAGTTCAGGAAATTCAATGGGAACTTCAGTATTCATGTAGAAATAGATGTGCATAAGCGTGCAGTGACTTTGACTTTTTTCCACCCTAAACCACAAAGATATTAGCACTTTTCACCACTTCACATCAGATTTTGAGTGCTGATGCTGCCATGGAAAGAGTGAGACCTTGTTTACATGAAGGAAATGGGCTCTGCTATAATTTTATCAAGCCAGTAACCTGGGAATGCAGGTTTCAATATAGCTATTTGGGTGCAATTTTCCTTATTGGAAGTCATTCCCCTTGGTTTTCAGAAGGGACTGGTCCTCTCATTACATCAGCGAGCTACGGGAGCCCCATGGAACCTGGCAGCTGTGACAGGCAACGAGAGCTGTGTGGTCCAGCCGAGGAGCCCAGAAACCCTCCAGAGCTTAGCAACTCTGCAGGGCAGTGGAAGTTAGTGGACCCTGGCGCTGTCAAGCCCTTTAGATGTTATGCTTGTAAAGCAGCCACAATACATACCAGTTCAGCATTTCAGTCCTTAAACTTTTATGAATGTCAAGCTTGAAGGACGGAAGTTTTAAACTGTCTGAGGTCTCAGCTATTTTACCATTATAACCATAAAAGTATCCATGGCTTACTTCAGGCTGTGTAGCCCTCACTGACAAAGAGAGATCCTAAAGTCGAGGCTGCTCACAAGAGCCTACTTCATGACTTCAGTTTTCTGTGTCTTCACACCTTCTTTCTCAGCATTTGTGCTCCCCAATTTTATGCAAGAGTCTAGTTCTGTGTGAGAGTAAACTTAACTTTGACTCTCAGACTCTACAGTTTTCCTGCTGGAATCTGGTTTCTGTGTTTGTTCAAAACAGCTGTGAATTTGCTGATATTTGGGGAATATTGCAGAGATAGGAATTTTAATAGTGGTTTTGTCAAGAGCTGGACTTGTCTTTCACAGGTGCAATAAAGATGGCAGAGTTTCTGTAGGTCTCTGTATGACCAGACAATTACTTCAGCATCGTTGATATGTTTTCTTTTAAAAATAGTATAATCGGCTTTTCTCCTCTAGTATTTGAATGCAAGTAAGGAAAAGGAGAGAATAGCATCTCTCTTGTTCTACTTCTCTGCCATTAAAGATGAATCAGGTTCCTCATGAGCTCTCCAGGTCCCTGCTGGCATGTGTCAGCCCTGTGTCTGTGTTAGGTTTACTCATCTGTAAACACATGATACTACTGTTAACTCACTCTGATAATATACCCACAGAGAGTCTTAAATCTTTGCCTGGTGCTTTGTCTCTCCAGTTCTTCATGTGTTATCCAGAGGCAGTCACCTTTCAGAGCAAGAAATACCCTGCATGATAGTGATGAGTTTTAAAGTGTCAGATAATTGTTTCCAGATTGCCACAGAAGGAGCATCCTGGGGCAGGGAACAAGTTTTGTACATTTCATTTTTACTTAGCCCTGTATGTAGCACAGAGCTGCTCACAAAGCAGAGTCTCTGGTGAATAAGAAATAAACTGTTATCGGCAGAAGTTGAGTGTTTTTTTGTGGTTCAGAAGTATGGGGAAGAAAAGGTCAGAAGTAGTTCACATTTCTTTTGTCCTGGAACCAAGCAGGCACATTCATTCTCCTGTGCTTGATGCTTTTGGCCCACTGACTGTGGGATTAGCAAGTGGTTCCACAATGTCACTCAGGCACTAATTCAGTCATCATGTGAGCAAATGAAGTCTTACCCAGTGACAAGAAGTTAATGAGCAGTCCTGCTGAAGTGCTGGTACACGTGTCTGAGCAGCCAGCTGGTATTAGTTGCAAGTACTTGTGTCAGGTGATAGTCAAAACAGATCTCTCCTTTTGAAATCCAGGCTCTGTTTTGTCTTTTGACTACCCCTCAGCACTACACTATTTCACATGAAAGAAATCAGATCATAAGAATCAAAGAATCAAAACAGAAGTGGAATGTACATCTGCTATACAACTAGGATAGGCATGAATCTTACCTTTCTTCTGAACTTCATACCATTGGCACAAGAGGTAATAATGCATCTACTGTGCCGAAACGGCTTCAAGTGGGAAACATAACATGCTTTCTTGTACAATCAGCCCTTTATGGGCAGCAATTTCCAAACCTACAGCTGTTGGTAATGAAATCTGATCATTCAACATCAACCTCATCACCTCAGTACATGTAATTTACAGCCTCGCTAGTACTTGTCTCTTCAATATCACTTACTCCCATAGTCCATACATGTGTATACCACACCTATCACCCAAGATATTCAAGTCAGTCTTGTAAAACTTCACACATATTTGTATCTTACAACATATTGTAGCAATTCTCCCTACTCGTGTTTCTTTATCCAGCAATACATGTAGTGTTCCCTGCATGTACCTGCCAAACCAGGCAGGCCATAGTAATGCCTATTCACAGCTCCTTTGCTCAGTGTTTGTAACTTCTGCATCCACTTACTCACCCACACCTTGCTCAAATTATCTTAAGTAGCAGCTTCTGTTAAATAGCTCTTGAAGCAGTAATCCAATCCAGTTAATTAACAGAGGTGGAAGAGTATTACTTAATTTTTGCTTCTGAAAAAAAGCCTGGCCAACACAAAATGAGATCTTTGTCTGTGTACCTGATCACAGCGTACCAGTGCACCTACAGGACTTTGTTCCAAGGACAAAGATCCTCTCAGGGATCTCTTAGGAAAAAATAGTTGATCTGGTTTCTCTTCAGTGGCTTCAGTAGAGCTTTTTGAAGTGTGCATGATCTCTGTCACTGTAAGTTGGAGGGATTTTAGAAGCAGTAATAGATTTGTTACTGTCTCGCAAGGTTTACTGTAGTGAGTCAGTCTCACTTGGATTCTTCCTTTCAGTGGTAGCAGACAGAGTGAATCTTGTGTGACAGATCCTTGTGGCATCTTGCAGTTGGCAAGTCAGGGAATTGCTGAGACAGAGTTTGCATCTTAATAGTCATCAAAGGTCTTAATTTCTGTGAATTTTCCACTTGAATCCTTTTGGAAGAAGTGTAGTGTTTACATAGTTTTCCAGGGTGTTGTAGGAAGGCAGTGACAAAGACTTTGATTGAAGTTATACATTATTTCTCCCGGACAGCTCCTAGAGACCATGGGAACGTGGTCATTAGCCCTTGAAGGATGCCTTTGCTTTTGATATCAAAGTAAGCATTTTATGGCTATGTTACTGGAAAGTTTTCATTTTACTGGTCACAAACAATGTATGTACTCATGGGCTCCTTTGGTGTTAAACATACCAGACACGTGTTCTAGGTTTCCACTGGTTCCAGTATTGTAATGTGTGGACAGAGCGGCAGGTGCAGAGCAAGAGTAGTGATGAAATGGTTAAAACAATCTTTTAAAACCAGGAAAAAATCTTAAAGACCTTAGTTTTAAATTTAAGTAAGTGTTTAAAAGTGAGCACTGTGACTGCTCAGAGAAAAAATAACAAAGAAAAATAAACAGTAAGTTTAGTTATTGAAAAAAAACAACCAAAACATTAAAATACAAGGCTAACTGTATAAAAGAAATGATGTGTTAGGCCTTAGAGTTAAATGGTTCATTTCCTGATTCATTAAAACCTTCCTTCCTCAAGAATAACTGGCAATTGCAAAGTTCTGCCCTAGAGGGATGTTCAGGTAATAAAGGAGAAAGGATCCAGAGACAACTGGAGAAAAGAGTTACACGAATGTCCTCCAAAACTACTTGTTTACACATTCAAACAGGAGATTGATTGCCTTTCTTTCATAACTCTGCACACACACATCAAAAATACTGTATCAGAGAATGTTTATGATTGTGTAGAGTTTATACAGTTGCTAGGCTAAATATAATAGCAAAAAAATGTATAGGTCCTCAGAAGGAATTGAAATTGCATCATGAATGTGCATTCTGTCCTAAAGATTTGAAGGGATGCCATCACACTGTTCTGCACTGGTTGACTGAGGTTAAATATCTACTTCTAAAACATGTATTGTTCTTAGGCAGCCCTTCTCATGGGGAAGTTATGTCAGAGCATTTAGTCAAGCAGATTATCACTGTTACCCTCCCTGTGCCTACCAGGCAAGCTGAGGAGTAATATGTGTAGTGCCTTGCAGCTGAAGCAGATGCAAGAATACAAGGGTTTACAATATATGTGGTTAGAGTTATGCTTTACATCACTTAACCACCATTAAGACATCTCCCTATAAACACAAATTAGATCTTTCATCACCATAAGCAACGCTGCTCACTAGTGATTGTTCCATGTTAATGGGTTGGGGTGATCTGTACTTTTTCCTGTAGGGATTTAGGCAGCTGAAGTAAAACTAATGAGATATTATTGATTAAAAGTAGAGAAAGTCTCAGCTCAAGTTCTTTCGTTAGGCATTAGAACTTAACTCTGGGCTTAAGTAGCTCTCTTGGATCAGTTGACACAGTAACATCAGCTTTTAGACTTTGATCACCATGTTTTCTGTTCAGCTTAAACTCTCAACTTTTGCCAGTGTTCTAAGAGCCATCTTGGAACTGTCAATACCGCCGGATGAGAACGGAGCCATTCGTATACTTTGCAGTGGCCTGACCTCACTGCCTTCAGTGGGCTTTGGCTCAGGTTTATGAACATTTGCAGAAAATACACTCTGCTAGTCACCCAGCTCCAGGGAGAGAGTGCTGTGTTAAACAGATCACATTGATTTTCTCAAGGTTCCTGGATTCTCCAGTGTGTCAGAAAACAAACCTTGAGGCCTCTTATGTGAGCGATCATTGTGTGTATGGAATGTGAAACATTTCTAATTTGTGAAGGCAAGCTCAGTTTGCATATACTGTACAAACACACACACACAAACACCATATGGAAATGATAAGTGTGTTTATGATTGAGATCTTTGCTTCCTTTATTATTTTAGGATTTTGTCTGGATTTGAAACAATTGCTAAGAGCATTATCTTCAGTCTTTCATTACTAACATACTCATAATACTGACTTCACCAGTAAGGCAGCTGTACTCTTCCTTCCTAATGTATATTCAATTCTTTTTAAACATACCAGTTGCTTGTGCACAAATGTGCAAGGTTTAGAAACCTAAACAGACAAATTGAGATTAAGAAGTGTTCCTGTGTATCCTTCAGTTCTTTTAAACAGTGACTGTCATAGTCAAATTCTGATTCAAATACCTTCACATACTGGAATTTATGAGTGGGAAACCTGTCTGGTTCATCAACTTCTTAGTCATACAGGCAGGTGAGTTTCTGAAACAATACTTGCAGTTTTGAAACTTAGGTTCAAGTTTAATGTAGCTCCAAAGGCGAGTTTGTAACGTGCTGCTGATGGCTCAGCTGCTCTGGTGAGTGTGGGATTGCACAAGATCCTGTAGCTGAACGGCAGCTGTGTTGCCCGTGCCCTCAACTGCATGAAAATTATCTCTTTCTGGTGCTGGGAGAAGGTATTTTCATGCATGTTTTCCCTACTTGAGCATGAGAAGTGGCTAATACATTTAGCTAAACCTGACTCATAGATCTAACTAAACTTTATCTTCCAGTAGAATTGTGCCACGGTCCTTTCAATTGGATTTTAACATTTCTTTGTGGGTTATGGGAAGAGCAAAGACCTATACCTGGTTTTCCTACAAGGAATGTATGTCAAATAGATGGGACAGGGGAATCACAAGCTGTTTTTAAAAGTACCATGAATGATGCACAGGAGGTGTAAATCAGCTGTATGCCTTCTATAACCCTGGTATCCAATACTCACATATAGCCTGTACCTTTTGTACTTGAAAAGCCATGCTAAGTGGTTTTAACTGAACACTACTTTCCATCCAGCCATAGGGCACCCGTTAAAGAAACTCCCTACAAGGATTGGGGAGAAGGATGAAGCCCATTTTTAGGATGGGTTTATTTTTATCTTTTTTTTGGAGAGTTCATCATCCCGTTTTTTATATCTCCCACCAATGAGAGCTCAGAATGACTGAAATAGCACAGTATGTTGGAGTCAATTCTTCCCCAGGAGACTGATTTTGTTTTCTTATTGCTGAAGAGAGCAGGAATTTATTAAGTCTTAGAAAAGTAGAAGAATTGGAACTTTCCTGCCAAGGTAGACAAATTCCCAAGCTGCTCCAGTCACTCCTGAGAAGCAATTTTACTGACTTTCCCGTGTAGGGGAAAGACATTATTTTGTCCATATTATCAGCTGACAAATAAAACAACCAAAGTCAGAAAGGGGGAGGAGAGGGAAAATTTGTTCAAAAGTATTTTAAAGACATGAGTTTTCCTGTAGAGGAGTTTGTTTGGTGAGAAATGTATCTCTTGCTACAGGCTCCAATTTAAACTGGCTGACCTAGAAGGAAGAAAGTGCCTGGGAAAGAAGCAAAAGCAAATAAATAAAAAGCAAATAAGAAACAAAATTTGTCTTTCCCACTTTTCAAAACTATGTGGCTATGATGGGACTTTACCAACAGCTTTTTTCTTTTCCAACAGCTTTATGTTTGTGCATAGCACATAGGAAAGGGCACAAGAGGAATCTTACACAGCAGAGTGTGTGTTCCTCCTCCCTGAGTGATGCACATTAAAGACAGAAAAGTTAATTAAATCAAACAATGTTTGCCCCTGGTTCAGACAAAGTAACTTTCTAAGGTTTGGTGGCCCTTGGTCAGATGGCAGCTATCTAGCTGGGTTTCTAGTCTTACAGCTACAGCTCACTACTCCACTTCCACCTTTTCAAATTCCTATTACCTGTGCATTTATCCTTCTCTTTTCTTTCACTTCCTTGCCCACCACCCCCTCTGTCTGTCACTGATCACAAGTTGTTACACTTGTTTCCCCGCAGTTCCTGCTGAAACAACGTGAGACATAGTGGTGGTGATGATGGTTATGAGTAAGGCAGAGCAAGATAAGCCAATGCTGAGTGAAATATCCCCTTTGTAACATACAGGATTAGGGAATTTGTTTAACTGTTAAAATGAGATGGTCTTGACCTTAAAACAAAAGAGAAGTTTCTTCTAGACTTGAAATACCTCAGTATTAAATAATCTTGCCTTGCTTGGGTGTGGCAACTGAGATTTAGGGAGAGGTTCAATGGGAGCTGCAGAGTTTTTTTTTGGCTAAATACCACTAACCCACTCATAGAGAGCTACACTGACAGGGTCATCTCTGAACAAGCTGGATCAGGGATGTCTGTCTGATATGTAGTCATGCCTTTGAGTTGCAGCGATCTGCAGAGTTCACAATGTCAGCATCTGAATAGAAAGGCTGATTTGCATCCTACCCATTGGACCACCTCATTTCCATCTGTGCAATGAAGACAGAACTACTGAGGCAGTAGCAAAAATGTCAGTGTGGGAATAACAGTAATAGAAGGGGGAATAGGGGTTCTGCATTTCTTCAGAGACTAAATTTTCAGCCAGAAGGAGGCAATTAGTAACACTGAAAACTTGTAGAAATTAGGAACATGGTTCTCTTATTTGAAGTTCTTCAAGTAACAGTTTTGCTTGTCTGGATGAGCAAGAGTGAGGAATGATGAGCAGGGGATGGATGGAATCATGACTGGTTTTACTGTGATTTTAGGAGGCACTGCTAGTCTGTTAGTAACGCTCACCTGTTTTTGGAGGACTGACATGTGAAAGTGCACTCAAGCACAGAGAAAATTGCAGGTTTTTTTGAGGAGGTAGGGGGAAGCATAGCTGTGAGTTTTCACTGCCCTGCTCTTGTTCAGGAAACTTTGGTTCTCTGCCCAGTGGATATAGCTGTTCCATATAAAAACCTACTACAGAAACAAAAAGGAGTCCATATTGATTATTGTTTGAGGTTACAGTGGCCCTTCAACCCTTACAACTGAGCAGTGTCAGATAATACATGTTCAGGAGAATATATGTACCCTACCTTGTGGTTGAGATGAGAAGTAACATTGCAAGCTCAGCCTAGTTCCAGATTTTTTTTCCTGTACTCTGCTACCTCAAGCTAGAACTACCCTCTTTTCCTTTGAAAAGTGATGTAAGATAAAAGAGAGGAGATGATAAACTACATTCTCACTCTTTAATACAAATACTTGAAAGTGAACAGAAGAGTGACTAGAAGTCAGATTAACTTGAAGACAAAGGGACTTGACAAGTATTGGCAGTGAGATTCAAATGCCCAGGGAACACTGCTTTTCCAGAGAGGCACTGATGTCACCTGACAGAAACCAACACCTCATCCCAGGAGTAGCTCCTTGGGAAGGGTGGTGTGAGGAAGAGTTACCAGCCAGCAGCAGGGATGCACATGCAAAGATCACCAATCTTAGATGGAATGACAAAAATAGCAATGAGGGCTTGGTCATGGAAACTGCTGATTGTTAACAAAGGCTTTTAACTGTTCAGCTATTGCAAAACAATCCAAGCAATATTTTTGTTTATTGCTTGGGAAGAGCCTTTAGAGGCTTCTGTAATTCTTAGTTCATTTTTAGAAGGAAAATGCCTTAAGGTAGATATCAATAAAGTATAGATGAGACTTAACTGGAGTTTAGTATCTTCCTTAGTCCCAGAATGAAGCGCAGTTTTGTTTAAGCATGTCTGTCCAGATTTGGACTTGTTTAGAACTCACCATGGATTTATTCAAATAATAATAATAATAAGCAAAAAAGTCCAAGGGCCTCTCTTTGCTTGCTTTTTGGATGCTGTCCAAAACAGCAGAGCTTTTGCAAGACCAGACTGCCTCCAAATGAACTTGTAAGCTTTCCACTGTTGGGACTGAATATTGTCTCAGTTGTTCATGAGATGCTTGTGCTGACAGACCCAAACCTTAAGCCTGGCTCCAGCTTGAGACCTAAATCTCTGAATTTTAACTTAGTCCTATTCCAGACAGAAACTGGTGTATTAGGGTTTTGGCACGTTTGTTACAATGTAAAATCCTGTATGGTTTTCAATGTGATGATGCCACAGGCCTTTATTTAGCAAAGGCATTTTGAAACATGCCTTAGCTGCATTAATTCAGAAAGACTCTTAATCAGACCCTTACATTCAGGTTTTGGTATTTGTCATTTCTGACCTGTGTTGTGCTCAATGAAAATGAGAACGAGACAAAAGATGACCCCTTGCATTTGGCCTAGGCAAGAGGTACCAAGGGAGCCCGTGGGACTTTTTTGCTATGTTTTCATAGCAAATGCCAGGAACTGGTTTGCATGTTAGTGTGCATCTTTCTCTACCCTTCCCCCTTCCCCCATTATTCCTCTTCCTTCCAGTTCTGCAAAAGGAAGGATCAAGATGAGTATTTCTGCAGAGGCTGTTCAGACTTGCCCAAAACGTGTGTGAGGATGTGCTCCTACCCACACAGCCACTGGGGCATTGGTCCCCTGCCTGCCTCACAGCCCAAGCCCCTTCCTTAACCCCATCCTTCTTCTGCTCTTTGCTAGGTTGCCCATCCTGCTGTCTGGGTCTCAAATCCTAAAGGCAGGTAGGGTGGAGAAGCTGGCCAGCCTTCCCTGCCAGCCTTGCTGAAGAGGATGGCAAGCCCCAGGCCAGAAACTGCTCACAGCTCTTGGCCGCAGGGCTGAGGCTGCCCGCTGCATAAACATAACTGATTCGCTGTAAATATTAAGCCTCCTTTGCCCACAAGCTGCATATATACCTGCCTACCTTACCTGTACATTAAAACTGCTTTCTAATGCCTACCAGCCTTTGTGCATATAGGACCTAGCCCAAAAGAGACAAAATTCATGTAATTATTACACAAGGAGTGAACTGCTTTTGGATGGTGATTAACTAGGTAGTTTCTTGCCCAAGAGTGAAAGCACCTTTCTGTAGAGGCAAGATACCTCCTGGATTAAATAATGTTAAAGTTGCTTTTGTTTGTATTACATGTTCCTAAAACTCCTGACAGAGACTTTATGATTTCAAGATTTAGTCCAGACATGTAATAAGATCTAGTTCTTCTGTGACTGATTTACGAGGTTAAAAAACCCCCTCACTGGCAGATTTTGAATGAAGAGATTTGGATAAGTACAGAGGTTATTCACTTAGTGTTGCTATGATCTTTCATTAACAGTTTGTGTGTGGCATTTTCTTACACGTAACGTGTCTTTTTGTAGATTTGGGAGTGCAGGACATCAGGATGGTTTTGCTGGTAAAATCAGACATAGCTGTGGTATTAGGAATTATTCTAGACACAGTTAAGTCTTGTGGTAGCTGTACTTGCTGCAGAACACAGCTGGGACTGCTACATGCCACAGAGAGTGAGCAAGAATGGCTTTTCCTCCAAATGAGCATGGATAGCCTCCCATAGGAAATGGGTTTGTTTTGTTTTTTGAAACCCGTGTGTGGCATAGGAAAGGAATGGGTGGAAGAATGATAACAAGAGAGAGCATGTCTGTGAGAGAGATAAGATTGAAAAGGGCTGGTAAGCAAAAGTGCTCAAAGTTGAGCCCGTGTTTGCAAAATTATGCAGCCTTTAGAAAAGCTGATGCTCATTTAGTTGTGTAACTCATACTGAGGGTCTGGAAAATCCAGCCCTCAAAGTTAGCAAGATAAGAAACTTGTTGTTATATATTCTTTAATAAGGGTGCTCTTTTTCCTCTGTTAAAAGCTATGAAAACAAACAGAGTCTTACTGGGCACAGATTTGGAGGGGTTTTTCCCCTTTTTATAAAGAAATGAATTCTGATTGTGCTTTTCCAGTGATGTATTCGTGAGCCCCATCTTGTGTGTTCCCTCTAAAACATCTCACTGGCTCTGACAGCAAAGGGGTTCAAATGCTCTGCCTGCAAAACTTCCTTTCCGTTAACAACCCAGAGAAAACCAGGGTGGGTGATAGTGGCTGGTTGAATGACCAACTGGCTTTTGAAGTAAAATGTGTACATAAATGCTCACAAATATGTATGTATATGTATGCATTCAAGATATATATGTATGCTTTATGATTGAATCCACCCTTTGGCTCTGCTTTCTATGATTAATCTCTATTAGCATTGTGATTATGAATACCTGGTAAACGTCTGCCTTTGATCTAACCCGCCTGTCACTCAATAGTCTTTTAAGCTCCAGGTTTCCTCTCTCTTTCTTGATGTTTGTCATTGTCTTCCTTCTGAATGCCTTCCTCGCTGTTCTCAAAAGCTGCCCAAAAGGCTGCAGGAGGGTAGATTGTAGTATCAAGTGCCATGCTCCAGGCTCAGAGGCAACTGCCATGTTCTAAAAGGTCTCTTTATTCTTAGCAGCCATAGCTTTGCAATTGCCTGAATAACAAGTAGTCACTTCTCTCCCCTTTATCTTTAATGAAAAAAAATCCCTCAGAATAACAATAAATTCTTCCCTCTTTCCAGCCTAGCCCAGTGTACATTAATACACCTTGTAATTACTTGTCTCTATCGGTTTTAGTCCTTTGCCCTTTTTTGCTCTTTCTTTTTGTACTTCAGCTTCATCATTGATCCTATTCACTCTATTCCCAGCGCTGAAATCTAAGTCCCAAAAGCCAGCAAGAAATACTCAGCCATTCATGACAAACTGAATGGCTCGATTTAAAGGGGAAGGTAGCACCTCATCTACTGTTACTATTCACTACAATAAGCTCCATCACTGGAGAAAGCAGCATGTCCTGGGTTCAAGTACAGACTATGCTGATGATCCGTGGCTTGAAAGGACTAGAAGAAGCATTGCATATGACAGGGAGTCACCTTTCTGCCTTTGAAGGTTTTTATGTATTCACATCAATACAATGGTCAACACTACTAAGAGCCCAGGAATGTTGTTCTGTTCACCCCCGCCCTGGCAGGAGCCCAATCCGCTTGCAACAACATGCCAAAAAATAAGGCAAGAAGGATAAACTAGGGCCAGATCCTCAGCTGGGGGAAATGTACTGTCAGTGTAAACGTTTCTACTGTAGGATCAATGAAGATTCAGTAAAAACAAAAACAAGCTTCAGCATTTTAGCAAAGGCTCCTTCAAGGACAGGTTGGTTAGACATAAGTACATGTCCTGGTGGTCTCTCCCTTTAAAGACAGGCTGACACAAAGAAGCCACGCACGGGATAAGACCTGTCTGTGATGCACCACCTACACACAGGGTGCCAACATTTCCTAGTCTCATCAAACTCCTTTGTCAGGAGTCACTATTGTCAGAAAATCGAATTTTCAACTGAACAAGGATGTTCACAGGAGTCTGTTCTCCCTGAATACTTTAAAAAGTAAAATAGTTCATAACTGAAAATCTCTTCTGTTTTTTTCCTCTGCAAACTGAAACAACCCACCCCATTAATTTGTAAGTTTTGTCCACAGTGATCTGATTTTGGCTTTGCTTCACTGAAAGCGTTCTTGTGCCACAATTTAACTGAGTATTCTTTCAATCAATGAAAACATTATTCATTTTTTTCCCCCCTCTTAACAAAAGTTAAAACATTCAGGGTTTCTTTTATTTAGAATCATAGAATCATAGAATGGTAGGGGTTGGAAGGGACCTTTTCCTTCATGTGTCATTTGCAGTTGCACAACCCAAAGAGTTAGAATCCAGGATTTGATTTGGGTTTTGGTGTTGCCTGTTAGCTTCATCAGCTGTAGCATAGTGGACCATAAATCCTCGTATCCATGAGTTTTGTCAGCAGCGTGGCTTTGTTGCATTACCAGAAAGTGAGCACAAAGTGGAGATAAAATAATATTGGTTACAAATAGCAATGCAGCACACTGATTTCCTGAACAGCAAGCAGTTGCAACAACTATTCAGGTTTGATGTGTGTTTGTGATGGTATTACTCCCATTAGAAAAGATTATGGCTTCATGGGGTAAATTACAGCCTTTCTCCAGAACCAACTGTCTACAGGTATCCAGCTCACAGATGTTTTGTTCTACTGAGGAATATTAGGAGGAATGAAAATCAGTTCTGGGTCGTATTCTTTTTTTCCAGCTGACAGTGTCTCTCCAGGTCTTCTGGTATATTGTGAGTAGACTTTTATTATTTTTTTGGTCTACCTGATATTTTCATCACATTTCCCCAAAGAAGAACAGATTATTAGAAGCCACATCTGCCTGCCAGTTATCCAGTCATAGCTCCCACTTAAATACAGGTCTAGTTATGTCAAAGTGCAATGAAGCAAATGAGTCACAGGGCAGAAATAACCAACAGACTGTCCCCACTGAAAGTCCACCTCCCAGAACTGCACATCTCAAACTGCCTGAGTCTAGACGAGGGTTGGAGAGCCTGTGCTGTGCTGTTCTCTGAGATGCTACAGCAGAAACTAGGGTTTTAAAATTATATATATATATATATATATACACAATGTACATCACTCTCCAGACTTCACAAAGGATCAGTTTTCAGTTCTTGCCTGTCTGAATGAGAAAATTTGTTTTCAAAAAGGCTTTGAAGTATAGCAAAGGATTTTATGTAGCTTTCTATCTCTGTGCTGAATCATCAGGGAGTCCTGGAGAAGACTGACAGTCAAACAGACAGTAAAAGAGGAGGAAAATCTTTTTTCCCTAAAGATTCCTCGTGGGTCTTGGCGTCTGCTGAGTTAAGCACAGAGTGGAAATAGCCTTTTGCAAGGTACTTTACTAACTCCAGCCAAAATCAGGAAATAATACTTCATGGGAAAAATACATAAATATACATTAACTAAACTTTTTTAAAGATTCAGGAATTTGGATTGGGGATTTTGACCAGTTTGTGTTTTCTCTAGACCAATCTTATCCTCTACCTCCCAGCACAACAATTATTCTCTATTTTGTGTAATTCAGAGTGTAACCTGAAGTGTCAGACAAATAAGAGCATGAGATGTATAGATCTGTGTAGATCTCATCACCATATGCCTCAATTTTTGATTAAAAATCAGGTCTGGATGAGAAATCACCATCTCATTATATTTTTTTCTTGTCTCCAAGCTTTTGGGGTAGATAGACACTAGCCTATCTATCTTGTCCATCACATTTGACAGGGTTTTACCATTGTGAGGGCTGGAAATGTATTTACTGCAGTCATAGCCAAGGTTATCCTGAGTTCAGATGCCATTGGTATATTAGCAGCTAGCATGAGGTTCAACATTTTAATTTTTGCTTAATGCAAACCCACCACTTTTTCTTGAAAAACTTCTCTTTTTCCTCTCTTAGATCAGAACTGAAATGACATTGATTTAGCTCCCTCAGAGGCAGAGAATTTGCTATTCCCATCTAAGAAACAGACTACAAGCCAAAACATTTATACTGCATTACAGAAGACATTCCTCCTCATCACTAAACCTTGTTTCATGTTGTGGCTCAGTGAAAAAGGGGAGGAGAACATCTGCCTTTTGAAGGAGACGACCAAATTTCTTTTGATCTGCTTTTGAGAATACAGAAGTTGGTCTAAAGGCCATCCTCGGGCATCACAGACATGACCAACGAAGTCCTGCTTCAAAGGGTGTAGAAGATCCAATTATAACCTGGCTTCATGTCTCCATACACAGAGTTATGCAGTAATGCTTTGCTGAAACTCACTTTGTGCCGTCTTTAAATTGAAAAGAAATACAAAGAAAGGATTGTTTAGCAAGGTAATTGAGGAATTTTCTCATGGGCAATTCCTGTGTACGCTGTGCTTTCTCTTTAGCTCTTTCTGAACTTTAGACAGATTACTGTAAATACAGAGCCTGGTATGACTCTTCTAATCTGCAGCCTTCCCAAAACACCTAATACAACTCTTGCACCAAACCTGTTAACTTGAGGTGGACATGATGCCTATCTTTTCAGATAAGCAGCTTGATAGATAGAGGCTGACTGATGGAGATTCGAAAGCATCCCAAATAATCTCATTTGGTCGTATGTAGGACTCTTAATATCCAGCTACATTGGCTGTTCTATCGCTAAGATGCATTGTTTAGACCTAAGTAAAGATGTTCATGTAACAGTGCTGCCAAGCTACCAAGACTTACCCCTTCACAGAGTCGTTGTACCTGAAAGATTCCACTAATCTGAGTATTAAAAGCCAATCCAAACATAAAAACATTAAGAAGGTTTTGCACGATTCATAAAGAAACTCTTCTTGCAACCCCATAATTGAAGTTAAAGGCCTCAAGGATCTGCAGCAAGCTGCTTTAACACACTGTGGCTTCTGTAGGGCAAAAGCTAGGGTCTCAGCTGGTGTCTACTGAATTAGAAACAATTAGAAATGTTTTAATTGAAGTCAACAGAGCTGCCTGAACTTACCATATTTGAAAAGCCAGCATAGACTGAGCAGCACTTGCAGTTAACAGGATTCAACTGCTGCTTGTGACTCATGTGCAGAGTGGGAAAGTGGCAGTTTTTTAAACAATATCCCTTTATGTGTTGCAAGCAGGTCAAACGCTTGTCCCATTTTTACGATCCAACAGGAGGACAGAGTTTAGGAACACACAAAAGGCTTAGCAAAAGTGTTACAGTTAAGGTCACATTTTGACGCTGACATTATTGAACTATACCTTTGAACGACAAAAGAGCAGGCGGTGTCCTAACATGCAGTTGTTGCTTCATGATTGTGTTGTCGGTCTGGAGAGGGCGGAGTGGGAGGTTGCTTAAGAGTTTTACATTTTTCCCATGCTATAATACTGGTGATATGGTTAGCTATAATTAAAGGGTTATATAAATAAGCCATTGGGAAACAAATTAATTTATTTCCTTGGCGGGGCTAGTTATGTAATTTTGGGGCTTACACGTTGATGTGCTTTCTCTTTGAAGCACTCACCTTCCCCCTCAAACCTGGTCCTTCTCTCCCAATTGTTTGAAAATAATTCCCAAACACGTCAAAGGAATGCAGATGGTAAATGTGCTGCAACTTGAACTTCCTTGAAGCGGCAGTGCCCTTAATGAGAAAAAGCTGGAGAGCAGAGGGAACCCTGGCTCGTAAAACAGCTTTATAGTATATTTATTACTTTATCAGAAAAGGCCACAGAACTGGCAGAGTGGAGCAGCACATAAGGCAGAGGAGCTGTCGGTGCCAGTGGGCTGCTCCTGCTTGACAGCAGCACCTCACCCTTGCAGGTAATGAAGGAATCACCTACCAGATATCATTTAGGGCAGCTTTATTGATTTTGGTGATACTCAACCTTTTTGTATTTACTCAGGATCTGGCCCAGTCTCAGGGATGACAGATGTAGAGTAGGCTGGTTCCTACCCCAGTCAGAGAAAATGCCTTTTTCCAAGGAAATAATAAGATGTCGTTAAAAATCCAGCGCTAAAAAAAAACAAAGTGTAACACTATTTTCCTCTCCTGCTTGTGTTTCTTTTATGGGCTCGTAAGTAACATCATTAAGCTACTTGCCATTCTTTGTGCAAACCTTTATTTGATCTTGTAAATTTTTGTGCATTCTCTTTCCTGGAAATGCAAAGCCTTAAGCATTAGAAATTTGAAAGCAAATCTCTCCAACTGAAGTTTGCATACAAAGCTGTAGGGACCGAAAACAAACACTTGCCATGAATGCTGTTTGTACTAGCAACTATACTAGTTTCCTATAATAGACCCCGTTTTGACTTCAGTGAAAGAAAGGAAAAATCCAAAGCAAAACAAACCTCTTGAAAAAGTAGCATTAAAATGTATTGACATAAAGACCATGGCTACACTTCAGACAACTCTTCCAGGCCCCAGCTGTGAGATTCAAACAAGCTTCAGCAACCGAAGGGAAGTGTATTTCTGTGATATCTCTGGTGTTGAATGAAAAGACATAAAGCATTAAATCAGTTATGGAAGTGCTCTCATACCTTCCCTTGTCTGACATAACATGCCTTGCTAGAAAAATATCTCAACCCTAACCTCTCAGCTTGCCGCTGCAGAAGACTCTACTGGCAAAGGGGGAAAGGCAGTGCTGGTTTCTCTTCATTTTAGATTTTAAGATTTCTAGTCTCAGGATAATTCCAAGTCCCAGTTGGCTACAATACTTTCCTTTTAAGCTTTTCCTTAATGTAGTGCAGTAACTTCACAGCATGTGCCTTAGGAATGAACACCAACCAAAACTGCTGATCGTGTTTATCTTACACTACAGGCAAAGCACTGATCAAAGCAATGTATATTTTAATCAAAACTCTTCCCAAAGTGGCAGCTTCCACTGCCAGCACACTGCCAGCCTGCCTCTGCTAACACTGCAGAAAGAACAAAGAAAAACAGTCCTCCCAATTAGCAACAGTCCGGAGGCAAATTTGAAGCTATCCAGCAGAGCTTCATTCACATCACTGAATGAATATCAAGTTGGAGACTAGGATAAAGTTGGGCTGAGGCCCAGAGTGTATGTCTCTCTCTGGTGGATTTTGAAGGGAGTGAAACTGGGTACTTGCTCATAAGGTGTCTGTCATTCTAGTGTTTTGAAGATTAATGGCTTTGCTTTTCACATCCTAATCACAGACTGCAAACAGGAGGAAATTATTGTGAGTTAATTAACAGGACCATGTTGGGTTGTGCTCTTCCATGGAGATGTGGTTAATTGTTGTGGAAAGCTTCCTACTGTTGCCAGTCAGCATTGGATTAGGGACAGTATATGCAGAATAAGAGGTACAATGGTTCAGTTCCTGATTCTCCTATGACTTTGTAGTACAGCCAGACACACGACTTTGATGGCTAAGCTTGCCAGTGTCCAGAAATTTCCTTGGGCATCTGTTCACAATAAAGAAGGTTTTGGCTAATTCAGCACAGTGCCCTCCTCAAGCTGAGCCTAAGCAGCCCTGTTGCTCCCGTGACTGAGGTTTCAACTGACATTACAGGAATATGCAGAAAATAGAGTGTCACTACTAGAGAAGGAGCAATGACAAGCTTTTAGGCATTTGAGAGGATGAGATTGAGACTTAGGAGATCAGAAATGGTGGTTTGCTATAAAACTCGCATATAAATTTAGACAAATTGCTTAAACTTGCTGTCCTTGATATTCAAAATTACATAAACATGTGCTTTAATCCATTTATCTTAAAGAAACTTCACTTTAATCGTACTTCAATCCTACACTTGTGTCCCAATTATGCTAATAGCATTCAAGCAGGTACTTGAATGTTTCACTGGCTGATGTTCTGAATTGCAACTGGGATTCAGTGTCTCCCATTTCCAGGGATGCTGTACTTGCCCTGAAGGAGAAGAGCAAGCAAAGGAGGCTGAGCAGAAACTACAGCATTGTTTACATTACTTCAGTCTTGTTCAGCACTTTCAAGAAAGTACTTTCACTTCAGTATCCAAGGGCTCATCTTTTCCTCTTCTTTCTTTTCTTTTGAAAGCTTAGGAAAAGAAAATGTTTTGTAAGTAAGCCAATGAAGTTTTTCTTTAAAAAACATCTTACAGTTGGGCAACATGTTGTGGATCTTCACTTGAGGAAAAGTGGTGTTAAAATTACTGCTGCAAGGAAAAAAACAAGTCACCTGTCTTGGAATCTTGTGCTTTTTATTTGCATTCTTGGAACTTGAAGTGACTTTATTGTTTTTATTGAAAAATTAGCAAAATAAAAGTGCTCTTTGTCTTAGACCTTGTGGGTCAGGTTTCAGCACAGACTGAATCTTCCTGCTGGCTTTTGAACCGTTGAAGCTGCTGACATGCTTAGACTCCACATGACTCTTAAAAAAAGAGTAGCATTTGTAAGACATATATATGAAGTGTTTTCCAGTTCACCGTTGAGAATCTGCTCGCAAAGGAAGGGCCAAAATATTTGGAAGGAGATTCTATTAGTTTACATAGCTGATTAAAACTCGAGGCACTGTTTCTTTGTTGAAATAGTATCCACTATCCATCACAATGGCCCGTCTAAGCCATAGGCTAAATCACCCTTTTGGCAGCTAGATTGTTAAAACTGAGCCTCAAACTGAGGTGAGAAAATAAACTGAAGTGGAAATTTTTGAAGACTGTATGTAAACTCAATATTTTTTCTTGCTACAGCTGACTGAGTCTCTGGTTTTATATGTCTGTTGAAACAACAGCAGCAGCAAGTTGGCTGCTGCTGATTCCTTGCTGTCATACACAGGGAGACTGCTGGGGCTGTGAGCAGCAGTGTGAGGCTCTTTTGGCAATTCCCAATGAAATCTGAACTTTTGATCTTCTGACCTTTGGAAGGAGAGGGCTTTTAAATTCACAGCAAATACTGCACTCCTATTAGCCACGGGCAGATGTGACAGTGACACAGATGAGCAGTTGCCTTCCTTAAAGGTAATTAACATGTGCATCTCATTGTGCAGGCAGTAGGCAACACAAGAAGATGTATCCTCAGGAAGTATTAGCTTTGCTTGAAGTGTTATTGTGTTACTGTCCCTTAGCAGTAAGCAAGACTCCCTCTGAGGAGTGTGGGTTGGACAAGGCAAGAAGAAAAACAGTAGAGCAAAGCTGTCTCAAAGAGCTCCTTTTAACCTGCAGCACACCAGGGAACAAACAGGTTCTGATTGCAATGACATCTTTTGTTTCCTATACTGCTTGGCACTCCTCAGTATGCATTGATGGCTTTGAACTGTTGTTCTCCAGCATCAAAGAGTAAATAGGCTGAATGTTACCAGAACTGATCATTTGAACATCATTTTTTTCACTTGCCTATCTCCCTTTCTTACTCAGATAATGTTTGGCTTTCAGGTGCTGCATCAACACAAGTCCACATCAAACAATGCTCGTTACAGAGTCACATCAGCCTCAACAGGACCTGCATGGAGTCAGCTGGAGATCTGTAGAACGAACAAATGGAGCTCAGAACTCTGTGAACATTATGGCAATGGAGAACAGACAGAAGTTCTTATACCTTGTAGATGACATCTTCCTGTGGCAGGCTCAGGTAAAAGACTAGGACTCAAGACACGTCCAGTGATTCTGAATACAGTCATTTTTAAATTGATTTGCCACATGTGATGGACCACACAAATCTGAAATAACCTTTGCTCTTTGTTTCCTTGAATATATTTCAGATCTCACATTGTTTCCTTGAATTTTTCAAGACTTCCAGCCTGACTGCACTGGTTTTGTACTAAGGGGTGCCTAGAAAATATAGATGCACTAAATAAGTAAGTAAGAAACATTTCTTATTTCTTACATCAAGAGTATTTTCAAGTGACTTTCTTTTTAGTATCTGTTCCATTTTGCCCTGGCCTGTATTTCTGGGAGAATCCCACACCAGCCAAAACATTGATCTATTTAAAATTCAGCTAATGAGCTTTCATTGTCCCTCTGTCTCAAGCTGGAGAATTCCACCTGATCCCTAATTAACAAATTGATTTATTAAAAGTATAACTAATGACCTCCCCTTGTCCTTCTCTTCCAGCTACAGAATCCCACCTGATCCCAGATGATCACATTGATTTATTTAGAATTAAAATGCATTAAAATGATTTGCATCTCAGCAAATGCCTCAGACATATGTTCCAAGTCAAATGCTGGCACTCTGATTTTACCACTCACAGATCAAATACTTGAAGAGAAAACCAGTTATTTAAAATGCCACATTGTACTCCTTGGGTGTTTAAGTATTTGACTATTCCTCCTATTAAGGTTGATGTGAAGTCACTGGTAGTAACTTTGAGGATCAACCTTGTAAATCACATCACTTGATCACTTCAAGTGAACAAGTCACTTCAAGCAGTTATTTGTCTTTAAATACCTGTGTCAGGCCACTGATGTAAGTGAATCTGTGGAGAAGGTCACTGCCCATAAATGCCATGCATCCAGTGTTTTGCTAGATAGTGGGTTTTGCTGCAAAGCACTGCCTGTGTCCAATGGTGTTTCTGCCTTGAACAGAATCGATAGACAAGAAGCATCAGCCAGAACAGGGGCAACAGAGCAGGACTTGCATGCCAAGGCTGTTTTATCACAGGCTCAGTCTCTTATAAACAGCTTGTGGCAAGTCTAGCAGAGTTTGAAAGTGTGTGTATAACAAGAGCTTAGAAATACCACTCATCAACAAGATCTGACCTTGGATTTGCACTGATATGAATATATCTGCAGGCAACAGGAGGCCATTATATCCCGGTATGTAAACATTGAGGTATCCTTGGCCTTCTTCCCTGGGGTGTTCTGCAAAAACAAGCAGTGGGTCACTCACTGCAGACAATGCCTTCAGAGAGAGAAACTGAGAAATAATGGTCTGGTTTAGATGAAGCAAAACAGAAAGACATGGTCTCTGGCAATAAACACAGGTGGTCACAGGTTACGGGACTTTCTTGCATCAAAAGAATGGCAGAGAAAGATCCCAATTTAGTGTACCAGTCAGACAACCTCCATGTAGCAGAGCCCCATCCTGCGCTGGTAGCTATTCCAACATGCATCACCTTTCACCTCTGAGCTGTCTCTTTAGCCCTTCTATTTCTCTGGCCAATAAGAAAGAAATCCAGACTGAATTCATAAGGGAAGCAAGTACCAAGGGGCTACTTGTCCCTTCACCTCACAGACCCTATTTCCAAGAACAAGACCCCCACATAAGCACTGGTAATCCTACAAGCTCTTTAATCTCAGAGTAGCATGGTGCAAGTCCACAACAACATCACTACTGCTCAAAAAGGGACCTGAGCAAGACCCAGCACCTCTGCAAAGCAAAACACTGAAGCAGTATCTGCCTGCCTTGCAGGAAGGCTCTTGGATTTTGGGATGTGGGCCCATGTTAAAGTTCTCTAGAGTTCCTTAAAGAAAATTGGTTGTCTCTCTAGGGTGGCAAAGTCTATATTTGTCTGCCAATCAAGTTTCAGAACAAAGCTGTAGTGTGTCTGTCTCTATGGCTGAATTGAATGGCAAGCACTTATTTCACTTGGCCAACATCTCCTCTGGCTTCCATCCTCCCTAGTTCATGCTGTCAACCTTCTCCATACCTCCCTTCCTGTCTCCTAGACCTTCAGAGATTTATTTCTTGAGCATTTGAAGCTGTACTCCTGTATGCTCTTGTGTCTGGCACAAACCTAGAGGTACTCACATGAGGAGAAAACAAATCCTGTTTAGGTAATTCATGAAAGGGGAAAGGGAGCCGAAAGAGCTTATTTTCACTTTATCTGCCACATTGCTTAGCACAATCTGGAGCAGATAAGGCAGCTCATTTTAATTGTAAGCCTGCAGAAGGGTGGCATCTAGCTGCTTAGCCTTTATTTTTCCTACTCCTTCCCTGAAAACATTGTGTGCACACAGAGCAGATCAGATAGGAATAAGTAGGGAAGTTCCTCTTTTCTTATGGGGAATTCAGACACCTAAAATCCTGTCACATTTGTCTTATGCCATAGGGCTTTACCTCCATCTGCCTGTGTGCCTCCTGCAAGGCTCTCACGTGGCCCTTCTGGCAGACAGCTTTTTCGATGGAAAAAAAGATGGTGAAAGCAAGTGCTGTCTTTTGCATGTAATAAGCCCTTGTTGAGCCAACCCAGAGACCTGGGAGCCCCAGATCTGTGACTTCCTTGCCTCAGGGGTTCAAACCCACAGCTCTTACCAAGCTGTGGGCTAGGCTGGGATGGGTGTTTTTCCCAGCTCCGTTGTGAGCTGTGCGATTGTGCTGAAAGAGATGAAGAGAGGCAGAGGGGAAAATAATAATGGGTGATGAGGGATGGTGTCTGGGAAAGGAGGTGCAGGAGACACCCTGTTTTGGTTTATTCTCTCAGTCTGTTTCCTATTTTGTCTGAAGATAATTGTATTTAAAATTCATAAATATTTTTCTGAAGAGGAGACCTTTTCTCTCCAGGCAGCTAGAGTCATTCCAAGATTCCCTTCCCTTCTCTGTGAAACCCTCCTTTGTTTCTATACTGCCCAAAAACTTCAAGGAGAAGATCCCAGGTGCCACCAGCAGAGACTACCTCTATGTAGCCAACAAAGAGCCCCTCAGATATTTGAATATTTACCCCAGCCTCTTGTACCAGGTGTGAGATACTTGTTGTCCTCATGACTAACAAAGAACAAGCTACTGTTAATTAAAACAATTTCCAAAAGCATGAAAGAGACCGTTTGCATGAAGATTTCTGTTTCATCAATCCCCCCCCTTAACTTCCATCACTGTATTCACCTCCCAGTAATGAATGGCACAGAAAATGCTAAAGGAAACGCATGACTGCCAAGTCAGCCACTCCAGGTATTATCTTTTTTCATCTTAATTGACGTTTCCTTGTTTGTCTTCTTTTTATTTTTCCTCACTGCAGCTTTGTGCAGTGTTTTTTTTTTTTTTTCCCCTGAATTCCAGGTGATAAGTCCAGAGAAAGGCACTGTTTGTTATCTAATGAAGCACATCTTAGTGGAAAATTGCCTTGGGGGGCGTGTTTGATACCATAATATCAAAGAGAAAGTGGGCAAAGCAAACCGTAAGTAATAACCAGTTGCTTTAGAGCAACGAAACTCAGAGTTTCTTCTTACCTTTGGTTTTAGCAACTGACCTCTGAGAAAGTGTTGTTTTTCTCAGATGTTAATTCTTTAAGACCAACCTCTCCTTTAAACCATGGTCAGTGTCTGAGGGCAGTAGGTAACTAGGTGATAGTGCAAATCTCAGCAGTGGCAAAGACAGCTTGCTTCTCCCTGTAGTGATTTACAACTGAAAGCTGTTTCTTCTCTTTTTTTTTTTTTTTACATAGCCCTAGAGTTAGATGATATTTCTGACAGACTTTTCAACGTGAAAGATTGCTTGTCAAAATGGACTTCAACCTGTTTTCTAGGTTTATCTAAACAAATGAAAATAAAACCTTCAATTAGAATGAAAGTTGGTTAGAAATTGTATCTTTTGACTTTAATGCTGTCAAATGGACCAAACCTCTACCCAGAAACACACAAGAAATACAAACTTTCACAGGTTAAGTAAGGATTCTTATTGGTTCAGCCTTCCTAGAAATCAAAGAAAAGCATTTTTCAACCACTTTATTTAGCCTCTAGTTCTTTAGTGACAATACTATCACAGTGCTACAGAAAACACACAGTTCCATTCGCAGCCCTCAAAGCTTACTGACTGTGAGACAAATACACTTCAACTCCAGAAGCTAAAGTTGCTCAAAAGCCTGGAGACATTTGGAAGAAGGAGTTTACTTATACTGAACAAGTCCTTTGTGTTGCCACATCACTGGTGATGAAAGCAGAGAGGCAAAGCAGTGCTTAGCAAATTGCTATGGCATACAACTTACCTTTTTTGATTTAAGCAAGCAGCACACTCTTCTTATCTTTGGAAGATCCAAAAGGAAAGGCTTTTTATTCCACTAACAACACTGTCTTTGAGCCTGCTGAAAACTTTTTGGGATCTGAAAGATTTTCTCCTGTGTGTTCATTTAACATTGTTCCAGACAGCTGCACTTGAGTACCGGGAGTGAAAACAAGTTTCACACGCCTGCTGGAAACAGGGATAAGGAAATGCCACTTGCACTGTAGAAGAAGTAATTTGTGCATCTTCAAAGCTAGCAAAAACACTTACTTGTTTTTTATAAATTGACTATACTTAGAAACAGGTGTGTCAAAGCTGAAAAAGCTGCCTTTGGGAAACAAACCACAAGATTTAGTGGGTAACAGTTTCCTTGCATGGTTAACCTTTGTGATCTCTTTTCAAGGCTTGCCTTCAAGGTCAGCTTTCTCTTTCACTTGTATTTCTTCAGCTGCACAGGTATCTGCACAAGCTGTGTCTCTGTAGTTTCTGAATGTTTAACTATACTTTTAGGAAGTATGTTCCTTTTCCACAGTAGTTTAGATACCTTGCCCACAGCTGGCTGGACGGTTGGTGCAAATAAGAACGGAGCTCTTAATTTCTAGCAAAATAGCCTTCTGTGATGTCAAGGGAATGGGAGAGAGAAATCTCTGCTACTCCATCATTAAGAAATGTCAGAGAATTGTGAGGGAACAGTAAATATGCACACAGAAGCCCTTGTTTTCTGTGCACAGTTCCATCAGCCTGCAGACACACAAAATGCCTGTATCTACATTACTCCTTTAGAATAATGACCATTTCATAGGCAGTAACTGTTTATCTTCCCACAGGCCTAATGCCAGTAAAGTGATCAAGATCCTCAGACACAAATTAGTTTTGTTCAAATTATAATGAGTAAGCTTCTTTAGTACAAAGGATGTTAGATTTCCTTAAACTAACTAGACAAACTGGTCTATCACCATCAATATAATAAATATGGGCACACCCCAGTTTGGTTCGAAAGCTACATTTTATTTTTCCATCTTGTATTTCTCTGGAACAACAAATTAATGCAGAGTAATAATGCTCAAGCCAACACCTTCCTGGTAGCATCTTTTGTAAAGGACGCATAAATCTGCTTGGTCCTCTTGCAGGTGGTTCAGTTTTGTGAGACAGAGCTTTTGACCTACTCATTGGTGATTTTTTACATGGGACCTCCACCTCAGTAAGCAAAGCAGCTTTCTTCCCCAGCAAGGTTTATAGCTGAACTCAAGAAAACTAAGCAGTGTCTCTCCTGGAAGGGTAGAGATCTCTTTTAACAGGATTTATTAGGGCCTCTCCATTTACTCAAGAGGAAGCGAATCATATCTTGCTCCAGAGATTCACAGGGATGTTTCCTGGTGGTGGATATGCTCTGACATTGCTCACCAGCAAGGAAAAACGTGACAGGGTCTGGCAAAGGACTGCTTTAGCATACTCAGCTTTGAGGAACATCAGAGAGCAAGTAGGGATCTTCTGCTCTATCAACAGGAAAAGACACTTCTTCGTAATCACAGGGTAGAAAGCAGTTTCATTATATTCTCTTCTTACGTTTTCAGCAGAGCTTTAATGAAGGGGTCAATTTGCCCCAGAGCAGTTAAAACCAAAAACCCAAGAGATGTCTTCCACAGGCATTTTTCTGGCATTCCCTGACATGCAGATGACTGATAATATCATCCTTAACAGCTGTTATATCAAATGTCTGCCTTCAGGCAAATTAAAAGAGCCAAAATACTGGAAGAGATGAATATATAAGGCATTTGCCAGTCATTTACTGGCCCTGGATTGCCTATTGTCAGGGATAAAATGAAGAATGTTTGCTTTGTAAGAAAGTGACAAATGTCATCTTTGCAGCCCATTTACGTAGAGAGATGAAGAGCAACACTATTGCCAGCACTGAAAGCAAAAGGGTTGGGTTTTGTAATCAAAGTCTGAAACATCCTTTCTCAAAGAGGATCCTTGAGCCTTGCTGCCAGGACTGCCCTGAGATGTGGGCCAAGCCAGGACCCAAAGAGCATCCCCATGCAAGCAGCACATGAGCACAGCTGTTGCAGACATGGCAATGTATATTTGGGATCCAACCCTGGGGGTTCAGCCAGGAGCAGCAAGAAAGGATGCTGAAGACAAGCATGGGTCTAAGTTCAGGTAGGCTCATCTGAGCTCTTGGGTATGTTCCTTTGATGCAAAAATTCTCACCTGGGAGATGCTGCTTGCACAGATTCCTCCCAAGCAGCACCCACAGTGGTTTGATAGCAGGAGCCACACAAATCAGTGGTGTAGCCTACGATGCCAAAGTATTTATGCCTTGGCAAGAGGTATAGGACTGAGCTAATACAGATATGCAATTTATAATGTGGGATAACTTGGAGGGAAAATAGAGAAACTTAGGGCTACACAGATCTGTGCTAGTAAGGGTTGATAGTTCTTCTAATGATCTGGGGAAAGAGTGATTCATCTGATGGGGACCAACAAGCTTCTGGGGTGATGTGTCAGTGGAGATGGGGTTTGCACTCCAGTTAGGTAACATCAAGCCTACACCTGTTTGCTGCAGCCACAGATCCTTCCAATATCCAGCCTGGGAAATGCGTAAAAAACCATTCAAAAAAAGTTTTCTGGCCTAGGCTGAAGCCAACACCACCAAGTGCTCTTGTTAGAGCTGACAGTGAGGGAATTAGAATGCCACTAGCAGTAATTGAGCTGTTAGAGACAGGGTGAGAGATTAAAGGCTGTTGCTTTCAGAAATGTCTTCCACAAAAGAAAACCCACCCATTTGTAGGATGTTCCAATTTTGGACCATATTGTATCTCAGTGCAACTCTGCCTTTATGAAAAATAACTCCCTATTGGATTATTATCCATTTAAATTGTGTCCACATGGCTTTTGCATATTTCTGACAACTCTGGAAGTGGAATTGCCACAGAAATCTGCAATATTTTAGTGGGAAGGGAGTCCTGCAAACGATGAAGCCCATATTGAAAATCCATTTGTCTTCTGATTTGAGGCTAAGGCAGGCCAAGAAAGCCACATGGGCCCTAGGAAGAGAAGTGCCAGGGGAAGGGAAAGGGGAAAAGAAGTTCATCTTGGTTTTGTTAGAGAGGGAAAATGAAAGCTTTATGAGTGTTCAGGGAATAGGAACCTCATTTCACTGATGTCAGATAACTGTCTGTAACTGAGATGTTTATTTTAATATTCAAACCTTCAGCATTACAGGGTGCTAACCATGAGATAAAAGATGTCCAGGAAAGGCAATGAATAGTCAAGATGTAGGATTACATTCAAGAAGCACCAATACAGATAAAACAATGAAAGAAAGCAAATCGTAGTTCAGCTCCTGCTTCTGCCCATGGTTTTGAAAATGTCACTTTTTTTCTTTATATATCTGTTTCTTAAGCCTTTAGCATCTGTTTTGCATTTGTTGCAGATCTTCCCACTAAGGGTGCATCTCCATGAACATCTTCCTAGGCTCACAGAAGGGATTAGTTCAGATCAGGAGTGCACTTTGGAACTCAACCTCCCATCGCCCCTGTTTATGGTGCCTGGATTCACAGGCAGAGAAGTGCAGAGCCTTGTCCCACTGCCCCAGGCATTAAACACCTCCCTGAAGACAGACTGGCCAAGGCTGAACTGGAGAACTTGAGTCAATGCCCACTAAAAGTTGAGTGTAGCCTGGTCACATGCCACACTTTTAAATGCCTCCTGTGTCACTGAAGTCTTTTCAAGAACATGGTGTGAAACTGCAGCTGTGTGACCTGTCCTGGGAGTCACCTCCTGAGCATCACCTCATCTCAGTCCTTCCTGAGACTAGTCCCCAGGGACTCATCAGGAAGGAGCACTTTAGTGAAAGGCACTTCCAGGAATGACATTTCCCAAAGAAAAAGCCTTTCTCTATTCCAGGAGTTAAAATTCTCCATTGAAATTCCTGGAAAGTGATCCAGTCTAAAAAAATCCCGGTGGTGCTCACAGGGGTGAGGAAATAAATGTGGTGGAGCTTGTGCAAGACAAGCAAAAAAACTTGGGAAAGCTTTACATTCAGGAGCATGACATTTTAGCAAATGCCCTGACATAGTTTCTTGCAAAAGCCTTTGTGAAACTTTGGGTAAACTCAGGCCGTTTGACTCTTTTACTTGGAAATACTACAAAACTCTGTGGTTCTTTTCATCTGGCAAAATGAAGGAAACAATTGTGCTGCATTCCTTGTAAGTGTCAGCAATTGCACTTTACTAAGTGAATCTCAAGTAAGACTGGAGTAGAACTGGAAAATAAAAGCCTGCTCACTGGTTTTTATGGCTTTTGAAGTGGATGCAGGTTCAGGATGCGTGTCTTTGCTATATTCTTGTAGTGACTTTTGGGAAGTACTTGAACTGATGGGCTGCAATCTGAATGAGTAAAGACATTTAAAACATATCGTGCTCAATATTAAGGGAAGCATATACCATAGGTTTGCTCAAACTCTAGTTGTCTTCAGTAGGAGCCTGGAGTGCTATCTCTCTAAATTACAAGCAAGATACTGTTCCAAGTTAAGGTAATTTGGGAACAAAGTCATTGGCAAAAGTCACTGTAGTATGGATAAAACTGTAACAGGGAGAGTAAAAGAAAGCTTTCTTCTCATCATCTTCTGCCAATTTTTTTAGTACACAGCATAGAGCTGTTTAGTACAGAGCTGTGAGGGCTTGCACAGCTTGTAATGTATTGATCAAACATCTCTGCTGACCTGAGGGAACAAGAGTCCACTGCAGTCCATGTATCTATGCCAGTTCACTCTGCATCTTCTGGGAAATTCAAGAAGCAGTGCAAAACAGTACAAGTTGCCTTGAAAAGTTTCTTCTTTTCTGAAATAGCAATATTCACTAATCAACAATTGCCAGTTCCCTTTTTGCCTACCCCAAGACCCTTGTCCTTATCATTTCTGTGTGACTATAAATTGATCTCTGTAACAGGTCCAGAAGATTAAAAGTCATCCAGGCTGTCATAGGACACAGAAACGTGCCCCTCATTCCAGAATTGAGAGGTCCTCAGGGAGGTGCTGCTTTGAAGTTAAATCAAGGTAACTTTAACACAAGTGTCTCACCAATCTTAACTGGGCTGTGCTCAGGAGTCATTCCTTGGCAGTCAGTTTCCTAAAGTTCCAGAGATATTGTCAAAGAGGATTTTTAAACAAAACAGAAGTTGACTTAACAATAAAGACCTTTCTCTGCATTGAGGTATTCCTAGGAACTTGCTGGGTGGAATGAGCAGAAGCCACATCAGCTATGGAAGCAGAAATGTTGTTTAATATCTAATGTTTTTAGATATATGACACAATTGTTTTTTTAATGCATGCTGTATTTCCATGGTCTCCAAGGAGGATGTGTAAATATCATGTCACAGTTCATGTGCCAGAACATCAATGCCAACTGGATTTTCAGGTCTGAAGTTTACTTTTGTCTCTTCAGATAAGACAGAACAACATACATCAAGTGATTTACAGATGTACCAGTAACTGTCAGCCAAACCACGATGCTTCAGGATTCAAACAGCACTAAAGAGTCAACCTACAGTATCTCACAGCATCTGTCAGCTTCCTCGGGTGAGCCACATTCATCCCAGGTACAGCCTCATTCACCAGCACTTACTTAGTACCAAGAAGCTGCCTTTGGCACCTCATACTTTCATGCTGCCCTGCAACTCTGGATCATATTATTCATTGCATTGTAGTGTGTGCAGATGACCAGAGGTTGCTTGTTTTCTGGGGAAAGATGATATGGGAGTCATTCAGAGCTTCTTCACACTTCTGTCACAGCAACTTTTGGGATCTGAATAGCTTGTTGCTGTCTTTGAAGCCAGCTTCTGTCCACACTTTAAAGCAGGAGATAGTGATCAGTTTTTAATGAAATAAGGAAGAATTTGAAACACTACTTCTGGATTAAAGAAAAAGATGTGACTTTATTGGGAAAGTATACTCTACCTCTCCTCTGAAAACTGTTTCCACAAATGTACACTAATCCAGCTAGCACAATCATCCATTTGAACAATAAGCCCTTAGACACTGCTTTCCTTCTTCCAGATGACTTTCCTAGCCCACCTGGGAAATAAATTACTGAGCAGTGCTAGAGTTAGTAAACCTACATACACTCATAAAAGTGCAAACCTAAGTGTGATCGTCAAGTACTTACAAGTCAGTAATCGCACCCTTAATTTTTAGAAGTAATTTAGAGATGATATTATCTGGACACAAAGGTCTTTCCTTTTCCTTTCCAAATATCCCATTATAAGGTAGTAATAAATATGAAATTAGCATCTGGCTGAATGTTTGCTGAAGCCAATGGAAAGGCTTTACTTAATCCCAGGGCACTTTAGTGGGAGCCCTTCAAACCTTTCCACTCATAGAAGCACCTATGTCATAAGCACTTTATAAGGTCCCAGTGATATCACCCCATTTTGTAGGATATAGCTACAGCCTTGAAATTAATAATATGCTGAAATACTTTGCAGAATGAGGATGCACTTAGAGCCAAGTATAGGCATAAGGTCTGTGTCAGGATCTTAATGTGTAGCAGACCACAGTGTTTGCTGGACACAGATCTTTTGCTGTTTAAGCTATGAGTATTAGTTGGACTTTTGGAAAAAGCATCTTCTGGCATGTTCTTAAAAAAATGCTATGAAAGAATAGTAGCTAGAGGTGTTAGGATGGACTCTTTCAAAACCAGGCTCTTGTCAAAAGTGATATACTTATGTCATTCTCCCAGTTTACTCTCAAGTCATGCTGGTGCTGTACATCTGAGTCACAGTCCTACAAATTAAAAGGTTGCACTGGTTCCAAGATTCATGACCACAAAGAAGCCTAAAGCTGCAGTCTGCTCCTGACAGCTTTTCTTTACACCATTTGTTTTTCCTTTGCAGTTGAAGGAGCCTCAGCATGTTTGAGTGGTTGTGCACTCGCCGTGCACATCGTCTGCAGCAGCCAGAACAGCCGCTCAGACGTTGGCTTTCCAACGGGGAGTTTCCCACGGCGGGAACAGCCACCTTTCCAGCAAATCACAGGTGTTCTCCACATGGCATGAGCAGGTGAGAGCACGACTTTGCCAAACTATGATGAAGTTTTGGTAGCTGAAATCCAAAATCCGAGTTTGGCCTGAGATCTGAATCTGGCACTTTGCTTTACCCTTCGCTCCGAGCCAAATCAAACTGCAGCACGTCACGAAAACCAAACACCACTGTGCTCTGCATCACTTAAGATCTGGATCCAGATATCAACTCTGATGAGGAAGCTCCTCTCTGCTTGTTACAGTGATGCCAAGGCACAACATATTCCCTCATTAGCTAGGGGTGGTAGCGCTGTGAGAGAAATTCCAACACTTGAAAGTCTGCACCTGAATGTCTGTAGGAAAGAAGCTCAAACATTGAGAAGGCATCAGAGGTGTGATGAAATTGCCACCCCAGGTAGCTTATAAGAAAAAGACACGAAGGAAACACGTAAGTAAGGCTTATGGGTGGTTCACATTCTGAGGCTAAGCATCCCTTCTGTCTTTTTGGCTCCTGAAGTCTCTTGTTATTTGTTTAAGAGCTGCCAGGCAGACAGAGTAGTTCATTCATTCCACCTGTGCACCTTTGAGGGAAAAGAAGTAAATGCAAAGGATGTGTTGCATTATTCTTCAGGAAGTGCTCCTCACCTTGCAGCAAGCTCTGCTGCAATCTCATGAGCAGGACCTCTGTGGTGTGTCAGCCCACCAAAGCCATTGTGCTGCCCAAGACATCCCGCTCTCCTGCTCTCTCTTGCACTATTTTTGTGCTTGTTTTAATAGGGAAGGATTGAATTTTTTCTTCTACTGTCTTTGGCACTTGTGGTGGAGCCTTTGATATGGAAAAAGGCTCATCTTTCAAATGCCTGTGGCATTCTCTGTGAAAGGTGATTTTTAAAAAGCCATTTCATTTTGCTTCCTGGCAGTGGTATCAAAGGAACAATCAGTGCCTGATTTAGAGCCAGAATTTTATTTCCATTATAATAAATAGAAAACAATGGCATGCTGCCTTATTAGTTATTCACTTTCCAAGTCAACAAATTCAGAGGGTTGGGATGAGATCTAACCAGAGATATGCTTTGATGTTTTCAGTTTGGAGAATTGGTCTCCTAGCCAAAATGCTGAGCAATGCCAGTTCTGGGAGAAGAAGGGAGGAAAGGAAGGGCAGAGAGGAGGGAGAGAATTGCTGGAAATGCAGGGCAGGGAGTGGCTGCTGCAAGAGTTAGGTATATTGTGGCAAGACAGTGTGACTGGTTATAAGAAGACATTGGAGTGGTGATTATGGTGCTTTGGGGTCTCACATCAGGTGGAAGATGTGCGAAGAACAGCAGCCATCTCAATTTCAGTGCAGTGACTTTGATTTATGCTCATTGAGGATCTAGTTCAATACACACTCAAGATCTGCTGCTGTGCTTTGGAAAAACAGCCACTTCTGTGCTGTTTACAGTGTTTTCTGCATAGGAAATTAAGATCAACTTGGCAGCCAACAAACAGCCAAATAAGTCAAGGATTCCCTGTTGGCTTGAATGTATTTCACCAACGTTGCCAGTACAATCTAAATATCTGTACTAATTAACAGAGCAGGAAGGCTGAACATGGTGTGGAGCAATTGATCATTGCTTGTTTATTAGTCATGTCTGTCACGGACAAGCCACTACACTTGTTTTGGATTATTATCTGGAAAGTGTACAGGCACATTCAAACTGTATCTTTTCTCATTGAATTGATGCTGTAAACTGTCCAAGACGTTTGTGACAAAGGAATAGAGACAACAGGATCTGAAGCAGGTTGTTTGCTGTAGTGGAGAACTGCCTGTATCTTGTAGGGGGACATATAGCTGCTGCCTACCTTCAGACTGTGATTTGAAGGGAAGTTCTGTAGGGATTTGTTAAAATCCTGAGAAAATGGCAAAATTCTCCAAAGCAAATGAAAACTTGCTGTTCTTAGGAGGAGCAAGACAAGTTGCAATCTGTTTTATAAGAGGTATTACATGGTGTTCACAAACCGTTGTCTATGAGGTCACCAAACACAGTATAGAAAACCGAAAATACCTGTTAGGAAGAAATGTCTCCTCAGAGCAAAGATATTTAGTAATAGTTTGGTGTGCAGTTGTCATACTGCCCTTAAATAGCCAAACACATAGTTGCCATGGAGAAGAGAATCTGAAGCAGGTGATATCTCACAAAAGATTACTTAGTACTTCATTGAGCTGCAAGAATCTGTGTGGTGATGATGATGATGATGATTTCCAGAGAGCAAAGTCATTACACTACATCCAAGCATCAGAGAGTTCCTTCTAGTGGCACTTTTCAAAAATATCTGCTTATAATGACCAGGACTGGCAGCCTGTCACTTGCACAGGTCAATTTTCAGTGCAGAATAGCACTTTCAAATCCTGCTTCAGCAGTTTCCTCTCCTTTGAACCCTCTTTCTTATTGCCAGATGCTCAGTCACAGTCTGGCACTCAGTCTTTCAGCCTTCCCATAAATGGAAGCAAATTTCCACCAAAAGCTTCCTTGGGGGCATAAGGAAATTAGAGAAAGAATCGACCTGGAGTCCTCTCATGTAGTTCAGTCAGACACTGCAGCCAAATTCTCCTTCCTGTGCTCTGTTGCAACACGATCAGCCTTTTTCCTAGCCTAGAAATGCTGGCTTCTTGCTTTATTCCAGCCACTCTCCCTTCAGTAGAGGCATGTGATACCTGCCTTGATCCTCCTAACCACAGTAACCCAAAGCATCCCACAAAAAGGGCTGTGCTTCTTGCCCTTCTGCATTTTAATCATTGCCTTCTGGACAGTAATAGATGATACTGAAATTATTTCAACAGACATACGAGCTTATCCTCCCTCTTTTGAATGCTGGTTCTCTCTCTGTCTCCTGTGCTCTTTTTACCCTGTCAGCTCAGTCTTTCTGCTGGCCCCCACTAAGTCTGTATGTTTGTAGCCATGGAATCCTAGAGTGCAGTGTGTTCCAGCAAGAGGTGGTTTGAAGATGGTGATGGCTGAGGCCAGCCTGGATACTGCCTCTCCTCTTACTGAATGAGGCATCATATAGTAAACAGTTACAGTGAGGAAGATGCAACTGGAGCCATCACACAGTTTAAAGAAGAAAATAGTTAGCTAAATGAATTCTAAGAAAGAATAAGATTGCTGTTTTGTAGGGCAATAGGAGCCATCTCTGACATATTGCTCTTTTTATTTGTCCTTGCCGTGAGATCAGTAAATACTCCTATTAAGGCATGGAGTGCAAAGGCCTTCACTGAGGCAGGTACCTTGATTTTCCACTGCCTTGCCTCTAAACTCCTGCATAGCAGATAACAGCAGGCAAGGAGTATTTTTCTTTCCATCCCACAGGCATGAAGGACCAAGCAGCAAAACTTTTGGGTGAGGTCCTCAAGACTCATGCAGAGGATCTGCTGAGAAAATAGGAACTAAGAAGAGGTATTGTGAATCTTTAACTCCTGTTCATCCTTGTGATGCAGTCAATTCCTACTGCTATGAAATCCCACTGAAAGCTGTGTAACTACACATGGATAGGTGAGAGACACTGCCTATTCTTTTTTATTCAGTCACATTAGATTTCCCTGAAATCTCTTTACCTAACTGCCAAACAAAGCTTCTCAAACCTGCAGCCAGTGTTATTTTGTCAGGGCACGGGGGTGAAAAGCCCAGCCATTCATTCAGCAGAGATTCCTTGGAGTATCTTTAAGATCTTGGATCACATAAAACAGTCCCCTCTCATAAAAGACACACACACAAAAAAAAAAAAAAGTAAAAGAGAAGCACACAAACTTACCATTGTTGAGTGTTTCTTTAATAGAATCAGAAACAAATTTGTGACCTTGTGGCCCAGAGGTGGGAACACCATCTATAAACCTGTCCAGACATAGAAATGCATTCTGCCTGTCAGTAGGAGATTGCCATTGAACATGGAGATATAAAAAAAAAAGCTGCTCTTACATTAGGCCAACATTTTTTAAATGCCACTGTTCACTTTATATGCTGTAAACCTTGTTAATGTTGCTAACAAGAAAGTTACAAACTCAAAGCTGTAAAAAGAAAGAATGCCACCGCTAACTTAAGAAACATGCGTGAGAGGCAAACACTCAGAGACAAGTTCTGAAATGGCTGGTGTCCAGGCAGGGAGGAGGAAAATAACATTAACCTGAGTTGTTTCTGATGTTGTGAAAGCTCCCTCTAGTCAGCAAAATTGTCTCCCATTGAGTGTTTGACTTCATTTCAAATGGTTCTGGAGAATTCCAAACTGTGGCATAGAGGAAGTGGCCAATTGTTTCACAAGTCAGGGTAGGTTGGCAGCAAGGTCCATGCCAGCAAGGACAATTCAGCCCAGTTTGGGGCTGAGAGGGAGGGAGGGATGTTCCTTTCTCTCTAACTCAAGAGTAATTCTTTTCTGTTAATGTGGCAGCAGCAGGGAAAATGTTTCTATCAAAACAGGCCACCTACATATCCTGGCCTCTACTGCTGACTCTGGGTCCAAGTTAATAGGCCTAGTTTGTGCCTATTACAATCTGAGACATATCATGAATCTTTTTGACAGACTGGACTATGCTGGTTCAGGGGCTAGAACTTCCTGGGATTATTTTTGGCTTTGCATTCTAACTACTTATGTTTTGAGTTGTTTATCATTGCAACTTTTCAACTGTGTAATGTAGTGTTGGACTTTCTGACATCAGGATTACGTGGGCTTGCCTCTTAGCATTGGCAGTTCATTTTGTGTCTTCTAGTCTTTGCTTGTGAAAAGCTACATGATTTCTTTTCCTAAATTATGAATTCATAAGTTATGAATGGAAGATTGTGAAAAAGATGATACTTACTCACACAATGGACCTTTGCTTACTGATTTTGGCAACACAAAAGAATATCTTATACACTTATAAATCTAGAGGAGGTTATACAGTAGAGAAAGCTGGAAGAGCAAAAGAGGTGTTACTTTCACCTTCCTGTAAATGCAAACTTTGTCTTTTTTCCACGAATAAATTCTGTACAGTCATTTTCCCTCCTTGATGTGGGGGGTTCATGTATTGTCAGATAGATACGAAGCAAACTCCTCTTTGCTTAAGCATTAATTTCCTGACCTCAAACTCTGTTTATGGAAGTTTTATGGACTATAGATCAGCTGCTAATAAAGGCAAACTGGTGGCTTAACCCCATAAACAGCAAACACACCTTCCTCCCCAAAGAGATCTGTAGAAATAGGAACAACTTATCAGGGCCATGAGTGTATTAATAGGCTGTGATTGCCTTGATCCAACCATACCTGGGGCCAGCAGTTACATATGAGAGCCCCTACCTACACACCTCCTCATTGGTGGGGAGATGCACTGAATTTCAGGCTTGGATAATATTGCAGTCCCAGCAGAAGATGCACTGGAGATGAATGTCTCTCTAATGCTGAAATTAGCCCAAGAGAGAGCTTCAAACCTCCTTTTAAGAGGTAGATCACTTTCTGCTGTGTCTCACATTAGAAGGTTTCAAACAAATGAGCGTGTGAACCACAAGACCCATCTGATGTGAGGCCGTAGAATTGGAAACTCTTATTTCAAGGCATAGATCATGCAGGGTGGTTGTCTTGTGAGGCACTAATAACTGTACCAAAACTTACCAGAACAGGTAAAACTGTTAAAGACTGTTAATTGTGAAAGCTAAATGGCTTCTATTATAACAAGCATCCTCTTGGCAAGGAGTTGCAGAGACCACAAAGCAAACTGCCTTTCTGAAGCCTTTAATGTGACTCCAGATGGGGCAGATGATGATCCCCATCACTGTGGCTTGACAGTTACTGCAGCCCAAAGCTTATGAAAAGCTTTCTCAAGGCATGGAGCAGGGGTTTGGGCATTTCATGCCAGGGTTTTGGGCATTTCATGCCAGGTATTTGAACCTGGTGACTGTGCTGTTTTGAAGTTGTTGGTGTGCATGGCTGCATATTCTCTCACTATAGATTTCACTATGAACACATGGATTTTTAGACTGGATCAGTGGACAGTACTCTTAGGTGGAGCAGAAGAGCTACAGGATGAACAGGAGGGTGGTGGTGAGGACCTGTCTCCTGCTGATGTACTCATCCACCTGGTGTTTGAGTGGGACAAGGGCTGAGGAGGGTTAAGCTAAAAGGCAGCTTGAGATTTTTGAATCCTTATATTCTTCCTTTGACAAGATGAATGTTATCACTGTGTTGGGATTACTTGGAAGGTATTTAGGATGAGCCTTGTCATGTGCTATGAGATAAGTTTATAGGTTTGAATAGTGTTGCTGGCAGTGTTTGATGTGAGAATATGCATTTAACATGGGCATAAGAGCAAGGTGTCTAAGCTACAGGCTCCTGTGCAAGTCTGGAGAATGCTTGCAGAGGCATAAAGTCATAGCTATTAAATCAACTGCTTGTTTGGCTTGTCTGTGGAATGCTACATTCAAAACAGCATAAAAGCAAACCTTGGAAAAGCTCAGTAAAGACTTTCTTCACACCTTTCCTCCCCTTTCAGTTCTGATTTTGGAAAAGCTGTCTCTGGGACAGCTAGAATCCATCAAGGTCTAGGAGGTACTTCATAAAAGAGGGCAACTTTGAGGACTGATTTTGGAGGATTTCCACTGCAGTGCACATCAGAAATCACTGCAAGCAGTACATGTGAGCTCTGAGAATGCACATACACGTGTGCTCCCTGTGTGAAGGCAGTTACTTCTATGTAGGTCACTTCTTGACAGCATAAAATGCTCACTTAAGGACAAGCCCTGAAAAGACTTCAGCTTTCAGCATCTTCCAGGAATTTAGCAAGATCTCGGGTAGCTCAGCAGCTTGCAGAGTAAAAGCCTGGTTGGTGTTACATGTTCAGCTTCTCAAGTATCATCATCACAAGCTTTATCTGGGCTGTCTTTATGTGTGTTGTGAGTGCTTGGATTCTTGTCTGTCTTCAGCAGCTAATCATAAGGGCTTTTAATCTTCTGAGTTTATGTCTTCACTTCCAGCCCCCCCATGTTCCTTCAAGTGATTTTGTTCTTTTTTTTCCCTGTGGTGAGGACTAGCAGTTTACTTGTCCTGGCTTTGGATGGTTTTGTTTTTCTCCCTCATCCAGACCATTTGTCACTATTTTTGGTAAAACATACTAAACACCCCATTAAAGGCTACAGAGCCAACCTTCTTCCACCATGACATAACTAAAGGAGGGAGCATTTTGCACTTTGAAGAGGATTTGACACCAGCTTTTAGCAATGACTTAATGAAAAAAGAAACCACCTTAAAATTATTCCTAATACAGATGAATATATTTCATGCTCAACCCATAATTGTTATAACCACCTATGGGTCAGAAGTGAGAAACTGAGGGGATGACAGCAGTGTGCAGAAAGCTCCATGCTTTTTGATTTAAACATAGCCAGAAAGAGTAAGTCTTTAAACCTTTGAGCATGTATTCAACTTCCCTTCCACATTGACAGGAAAATTACTTTGATAGTCCTACCCGTTGTGAAGGAGGGGAAAGTACACTTCCCCTAGGCTGTTGTAATGACTAGACTGTTTCAGAAGATGGTTGTCTTTCTCCATATAGAGGTGATGTACATGATTGACAACTAATGAATAATGAAATTGATTAATGATTGACATTTAAAGGTCCCTTCCAACCCTACCATTCTATGATTCTATGATTACACAGTCAGTGAGGATGATATATGAGAACTATATTGTTGAGGAATGAGGAAGGTAGGTAACCCAACAGAAATCTGCTCCTTTGTTATATGGCTGATGAAAAAAAAACACTCCAGCCCTTTTCTTCAGCTCTTCAGAACTGAAAGAAAATGTGATGCAACTTTTTGGTCTGTTTGAAACAATCACCTATCTACCAGACTCACAGAAAAAAAATAGTGGAATTTTAGCAAGAATATTTCATTTTCAAGGGCTGCTGATTACAACTTGGTGAGAAATCGTTCATTGTCCTCCCCTTTCATATCTGTACTGACTGCAGTATGTGAAGCTGTATTGCCAGGGTAACACGCTGAGATGCTGATTTTTGTTGGAAGACCACACTGAAAGTGGCAGTGAAATTGGATGCAGCCTGAGAACCATCATAATCAGGGCTTTACCACTGAAACCTAGGAACAATTTTGTGGAGGGTCACGTTGCATCTTGTCTAGGGCTTTCACAAATTAAAAATCCATTTATATATGAATTTTCAATCCAAGCCCAGCCATTCTGTGCTTTGATTTACAGCACTTGCATTTTTTCTCTTCACCTCAAACATGGACTGTGTTCAGCATTCTCATTTGAATGTACACCAGTGTAAGTCCTGGGAAAGACATTTTCTTCAGCACTCAAGCTCTATTACTGCTGCTCAATTTCTAACACAATAGACTGGATTAGATATGAGGATGGTAAACTGATGAATTGTTGTTATTGGAAGCCCTGTCTGAGAGGAACCAAGGCAGGTGTGATCCCCGAACTTTCCAATGGAATGTATTGCTGTAGATAATCTTTTTGCCTCATTTTCCTCTCTTTCCTTTGCCTCAGGAGTTTTCCAATTGGATTGTTAGGCAGGTCCCAGTGTTTCTGCGTGTATTAGGTTTTTGTCTGTAAATCATTGCTTATTCAGATTGCACTGCTGAGGCTTAAGTGTTGATGAAAAACTTTATCATAGAGTAATGGCTGCTGTTAAATATCAAAGGAAAAAACCCAAAACCCTAGTGAGGGTGAAAAAGAGAGGAAACTATCTCAGTAACACTCATTCAGGTGAATAACATTCCATTTCCAAAATCAGGATGATTTGCAAGCAGATGCTGTAAGTAGGATTTTCTTGTGCATTGCAAGAGGAGCTGTGAAATTCCTTTGATTATAAAGCCATTTTTTCATTTGGAAATTCTGACCTGTGGCACATAGAACGTTCTCCAGGTGTTGCAGGCTTGAGTAACAATTCCATTAACCACTAATTTATAGTGCTCATGACTCTGGAGGTAGCAAGGGAAAGGGCAGAGGCTGTGGTTGTCTCTAGCTCAGTAGCCTTTTTTAGCACTTATGAATGTAACAGCTTGGATCCTAATGAGTCCTTAAAAATCTACAGTTCCTAGAGTTTCAAACCCATTTGTCAAAATGTACACAAGTGGGCATCTTCAGTGGGGCTTATTCCCAGCTAGAAATCAATTATGATTCCAGAATCTCCAGAAACTGGGTCTCCTACACTGATTCCTTTCTCTATTCAAATACATGCACCTTACATTACTTAGTGACAAACTCTTTCTTCTTCTCATTAGAATTTAGGAACCTGTCTGGATTAATCACCCCTATGCCCAGAGGCATCTGCCTTTCAATGCCTTCTTCACTCTGAAACAGTTGTGAGAAATATGAACAACTTCATGTCAGCATGAGAAGTAGTCTTGGGACCAGATACAGGATCTGTAGGCAAAGGAACAGTGAGAGAAGACAGGTTATCCATTAGCATGGTCCAGTGTGGAGTTTATTGGGTAGGAAGGAAACAGTTTCCATATAGTCACAAGTCATTGAAAAATTACAGGGAAAATATCTAAAATTTGGTTTCACCTGCTGATGGGGCATTTTCTCCTTTTGTGAGCTCAGTATCTTCCCAGCACCTGAGTGGAGGATGTGAAACAGGAGTTAGTGACTGACTGCTTTTCTGGTGCTGTGGATGTTAGCTCACTGAAATTCAGTGATATAGTAGCAGCAATATGTATTTGTATGTGGATGTGTAGAGACATTGTGTTCAGCAGAAGGGTTAGCTGGGTAGAAGGAAGAAAGCAAACTCTTTTTGTGCCTCTGGCAAACTTCCATAACTGGATCACCCTGACGGGATAAGATTTGTTATTTGTAGAGCAGTGGTTGCCTGGAGAAATGCTGTAGCAGCGAGCTCAGCTTGTGTGTCTAGCAGCAGCCTTTATTAATTGCAGCAGTGGGTGGAAAATGCATTATCCTCATATATTACTGTTGGGGGGGTTGTGGTATCCATTCTCCCAGAGTTACTACAGGCTTCTAAAACTCTATCTGCATGGAATTTACTCATCATTCTCCTTTCTGCTTTCCTTGTCTTGAGACATTCAGCATTGCCTGTGGTCCCACTAGCAAAGATGTGGAATGGCAAACGATGCAACAAAGTGGAGGAGATAGTTTTTCAGTAGTCATTCAACTGCCCTTGTGTCTGCTTCTTTTTCAGTTAAAAACCCCAAAGTAAAACATTATTGTTTGTTACAGTATTCTAAACGTTTTCCAGTGATCTTCATCTTCCCTTCCATTGACATGTCTGGAAACATCTATGTTTCACTACTACCTGAACAATTCTGCAGAGGTGCCTGGTGACAGTAGATACAGGAAACAGCATAACCTGCCAATGCCTTCTTTATATAGCTGCCTGTATCTGCCCTCAGCAGCAATGCTGGCAGACAGTGGGAATTCAGCATTTTCCCAGGGGCTCTGCAGGTGATGTTACAATGAGGAGGGAGGGCTGGGACACGGAATACTTGAAAGAAATAATTCCAGCAGCCCCAGGTGGCTGTGTTCCAAAATCTGCCACTCCAGCACAGGTCATCTAGATGGATGAGAACCAGCCTTGGAAGGGCAAAGCTCAGCACTGACTTCCTGAGGGAAAAGCTCTTTGTTCTGTGTACCTGCAAGACATTTATGTAATGTTTCTCTCTGCATAGCACATCCTCCTGCTGTCTGTTGTTGGTAGTTACAGAAACATTGACATAGACATAGCATGGCTAAGATCATACCTTGCTGGTTTTGAAGGTAAAACTGTCTTTTGCCCTGTAGGAACCTACAGATACATGGAGTATTGATAAGTAGATTTGAGCTCATATTAACTCTGAGGACAAGGGTCTTATGTTTTTATTCCTTCTCTGTGAAAACCTACAATGGAAACACCAGAACTCACAAAACTTGCAACACTGAGGAAACTTTGCCTCTGTTTTTGGCAGCTCTTCCAGCTGTATCACTAACTTGCAACAACCAGCACTTTTTTCTTCAAGCACAGATGGGAATCGTGCTTTTGAGGGGCAAGTCTTTTGCCTGAAAACAAATTAAAAAGGCTTCTAGCTTTTCTTACTGCGGAGAGAAACCTGGAAATGAGAAGTTGTAAGTTTTGGGAGAGAACTCCAAAGCTATTGATTTTGACATCTTAAAACTTGAAGATCTGTCTCCTGAGAGAGCCAGTAAGTGGAGTGGTGAGTGGTAGTGAAAATTTCAGATCAAACACGTGTAAAATGTGGTTAACTTGAAAACAAATGCTTGCACTTCATATGTTGGACTCTGATATGAATTGATATGGCCAACAGTAGTAAAGCAACCCTGAGTTCATCTCAGCCAACGTGTGGAAGAGTCTGAAAAGCATTAGCTTTTAGTTTGAGCCCACAAGTAACATTTGGCCTTTTTACTTCTAGTGGTGCCATGTGCCATTTTTTTAACATAAGGAACAGCTTAATTTGACTCTTATCTTCAGAGGCTTAAAGAGGAATTTGGTCTAGGAGAAGACTGTGCAGGTTTCTTTGCCAGAGTTACTTGCTCTGTTTTACGAGTGCATGTGATGACCTGCGTGTCTTCATACAGGCTGTTTACAGCACGATTACAAAGATAAATGAAACGCGGTTTAAAGCTGTTACATTCCAGTGTCCCCTCATTGCACAGTGAGTCATGAACTCTGGTGAACAAAATAACTTTGGAAAGAGAAGGGATCTATAGTGCATATCTTCTCATAAGGGCATGACAATTCCACTAAAGGCTTTCCTTTAGCAGCAAAGCAACAGCATCCTCTAAGCTTAGTTTTTAATCATGTGTCCTCCAGTTCTGAAGAGGAAATTCTGCAAACCAACTCTGAACTCAGGAAAGGGAGGTACCAGCAAACTGGCTGTGCTGAAGGAAAACACAAAAGGTAGAATATAGAAGGCTCTGCGCTCAGTCACGCAACTGCTGTGAAAGCTGCAGCTCGTGTCCAGGTCAAAGCAGCGTAGCTGGATGCAGAACACTTTTGCCAAAGAGCAGAAGCTACCAAGAGCTAACGCAGATGAGCATTTAGAGATTGCTAATATGAAATGCACACTCTTTGTATCAGAGCACCAATGGGTGGGGTGCTTCCTATGTGTTTTCACAGATGGAATACTTGTTTCTTATGGTGACTCACTCAGATTACTGCTGCAAGAACCAAGCAAAGGTGAAAGGGTTTCTTCTGCCTTTTCCAATTCAGCTGCTGAGCATGTTTATTTCTAGACAACTTGAACTTTGAGTAGCATATACTGTACTTTATATTCTGCTTGTTGGTCTCTCTTTCCAGCTCAGCCTCTGATATGTGATAAAAAGTTTGACACCTAATGACTTACTAAATGGTTAAATCCTACCATAGCACCTGAAAATTATATCTGTGTCTCTAGGTGGATTCCTGGGAGAGAATTCACTTTAATTCCCCTTTTACCTTCCTAGTTTTACCTTCCCTTCTTCAAGACCTGACAGGGAAAAATACAAAGTTGTGAGACAATCGATAGAAAACCTGTGTACGTGTAAGTCTAAGTTGCTGCATATCAAGGAAGGAAACCCAAACTTAGAACAGCGCTGTGAGTTATGTGCTGGGAAATCTGGGTGGTGGTTGTTCCATCTAGCATTTGAAGCATAGAACGAGAAGATTGCAGGTAATGGGAATCTTGATGCAGGCAATGAAGATGTACAGCTCTGTTCTGTGGGTGAGCAGAGCCAGGCTGCCAAATTGATGAATAATTTTGTTTCTTTGAAAGGAATTAACTTGATTAACCTTATACAGACAAAGGTTGTTACAGCCAGCATGGGTCAATCTGTAGACAAAAGCTTCAACAGGAGTTCCACAGAAGACACAAATGTTTACATCAAAGTAACACATGCATGTTTATGCTTCAGAGTTAGTCATTAAAGCTTGCCAGCATGTTTTGTGTAGGTTGGGAGTAAGGATTTCTGCCGGACTGTTATGGTCTAGCTGGGAAACATTGTGCTGTTCATATGAGTTTTGTCACTTCCGAATGGATGTGACTGAAACTACTTGGAGGAATTATTGGTTGTAGATGGATGGATTTGATGATTTGCACTGGGTAAGAAAAGATTGAATAATTCACATTCTCTTTGTAATATATTATTGGCTATCCATTAAACCCACACAAAGGTAGAACAGCTGACACGGCTGGGAGCCATTTGAGCCTCACCTCTGAGATTGAGGTGAGGATTTCTATCTAATGCCCTGCGCTTGAATTGTACAACTTCAAATCAGGAGTCAGGGCAGCAGCTCTCTGGTTTGATGGAGGAACCTGGGGCATAATAGTGCTTGAGTATTTTATTTATGGTGTTACAGGGAACAGTGCCAGGCTGATTTTGACTTCTCACTTTATCTAAATTGTTCTTCAGTGTACTGACCTGCATTGTCTTACTACGGGGTAGTAAAATCCCAAACATGCAGACCCCAGTATTAGCATAGCCAGGCTCCATGTAAAAACTCACAGTAAATCAACCTTGCTGCAGCCAAACCACATGTAAAAGCAAGCTGTGAAACAGACTCAACATTGCCAAACCACATGTAAAAGCATGCTGAAAGCCACCCTCTGCATAGCCAAATTACATATCAGCCTGTGACGGAGAACAGTCGAGGTTTGTGTGTTTATTGAAATAACTCAAGACTGCAGAGAATCCCCTTGCACAAGTCACCTTCTCTCCCACCTAACATCTGAGCAACTGCATCCAAAGATGCACCAGACAGACTTTCTCTCAAGTCACTGGGTAGGAAAAGGGGCTTCCAGGAAAACTGAATACAGCAGAGTGGACTTGGGATCAACCTGCTCCATGTTGAAAGTAGTGAATGAGCAAAAGAATCAAGCTCAGAAAGAGCAAAGGAATCATTTTTTCTTGTCCAATTTAGAAGGAACTGTAATGCTGAGTATTGCCACTAACACATCCTATTAACCTCTCTGACCACAAGAGAGAGCATAAGTCAGTAAAGGGCCAGGAAAAAACCATCTGGCTCCTGTGATTCATCTTTCCAGCTAGAAATGAGTGAGATGCAATTAGTAATCCCATTTTCAGTTCTCCTGACTTCAAAAAGCCATCTTAGAAATGTTATTAGATAAGAAGGGAAAATGATGAGAATTGAGCTCCCAGTTCAGGGATGTTTCATTAACTTTGAAATGCGCCGAGCTTTTCAGTGGCTTTTTGTGACACCTTTCGTGTATTGTCATCGCTGCAGTTAGCTTTTCATGAAGTCCTGTGGGGGTTTACAGGCTTTTTTTTCCCCCCTCACAGTAGGTCTCAAAGTACTTTACAAAGGAGTTCAGTATCATTATCTGCATTATGTAGCTCTAGAAAGTGTCACGGGGAGGCAGGAAAAGACTTGCCTGAGGTCAGCTTGCGGGAGGTCAACGGCAGCCCTCGCTGTGGAACCTGTGTCTTTTGAGCCCACACTTCCAGCTATTGAGTATCATTCTTGGTTATCTGCTGCACTGGGAAGTCCTAGTAATGGCTACTGTTTCTTGCTAGCTTAATAGAAGCCTGGCAAATCAACAGTGTTTATGGCAGCAGGTTTCTTTTATCAGTGTGAAATAGTCCAAGGCAGCTCACGTCGGAAAAGGCTGCTCACAGAAGCTGGTAGAAACGCATCTAAGGGTGTGCTCAACCAGCAAGAGTTAGTTTTGCTTGTCTCTTGCACTGTTTTGTTTGAACATGTTGCTGTTTAATATGCCAGTAGGGAGTTTGGGAACTGACTTCTGTGAGATAATCTGGGATTCCTGGCCTTTGGCACACTGTATAGCTGTTGAAATCGAGGGGTCACGGCTTCCCCCCGCCATGTAAAACAGAAAGGCTTGACTGCCTTTGTGGAGAAATGTCAGTGTGTATAGAAGTTGAGGATTTGCCTAGAGGAGTGAACTTGGTTTCAGGGTCTATTAATCTATTTAAACCACTTTTAGATTTAAAAATGAATTTGTTTCATCAATAGACTTTTATTTTTCCATTTCCAGTCCCCTGGCTGAGCAGTCTGTCAGGATATCAATACCATAACTCATTTACATGCCTTGCTAAGTCCTCTAAATGCAATATTTGGCAGCTCATTTTTCTCTTACTCATTTCAGGCTCGTCCCTGCAAATGTGCATGATTGAACATTACCAGTAAACAAAGAAGTGTGGAGCCAGACTGGTACAGAGCAGTACAAGGATAAGGTAAGGTACATGGCTGCTTGCCCACTGCATAGTCCTGGCTGATACTTGTCCTGTTCTAGTCCCACTTGCTAGCTATTGCCAGGTGAAAAGAGGGTTCAAGAGTGAGCCTTTTAGCATGTTTTGCTGTCATTTACACCTTTCTGCTCCTGTGGAGAAGGGCTATAGATTCAGGCCTGTGAGCAGCCTGTGCCCTTTATTTTCCTAGCTTATGCTTTTCAGCTTGTCAAGTCCCTTTTTCTATCCTTAATGGATTGACCAAAGCAGCAATAACTGCACCATCAGCCAATGTTACCTGGGTGTCTCCTCCAGGGCAACGCCATCCAAAATGGAGAGGAGGAGTTGAAGGATGTGAGTAGGATGAAGTCAGCCCTATGTGTGGCATCTCTCCAGCTCTGGCAGAAGTTGGTACACTTGGTGGACGCCTGAAAAATCTCATGATTATTAAAGAAATTGTGGAACAGTTGATGTTTAAAAGCAGAACAGAAATTCTCTGGAATATGTTAAAAAGCTCAGGATTGTGTCTCAGAAGTAGCAGCTAATGTATTTGCTGTTAACATGCGACATACTCAGGCAAAATATTTTCTCAGGATAGCGCTGATGGTGACAGTAAAAGTACTTAAAGTAAGATATGACATAAACCAGCCCCAGCTCTCAAAAGCAAGTGTATTATGACTAGAGGGAAGAAAGAGCAGGGTAAAAAAGTAAGGGAGAGGAAATATTGATCTATGGCATGAAGATCCAGGGTAAAATCCTGGATGCCAGTTTTGCTATTGATTGGAATTGTTTTAAGAACGAGTGTAAACAGGTAGAGGGGAAAATATGTGAAAGGGTTTGAATGTGGAAGATTAGCTTTTGCTGTCTGTGATTATGCATTTGTATTCTATTCATGGCTTCTGTGCTGTTCTGCTGCTCCCTGTTATATCTGTATATATGCTTTTACATCAAATTATCTGATGTACTTTAACAACATGTGTGAATGTAAGAACAAAAAGCCAAGCAAAGCCCACATCTGCTCTTGCCAAATCTTATCTCTTTGATATAGAAGGTTAATTGTGAGCACAGCCACAGTGTGGTTAAAAATATTCCTTGTCTCTGAGAATTAGACTTTGCATTTGGCTTTTAACTATCTCCTGTACCAAATCTAACATGTATGAGAATATTCTTCTGCTTTCTGAAGCTAGAGGCTCTGCAGATAATAAGGTAGATATGTATGTCTCAAAATGCTTTTCACTTCAATGCTCCATCAAATTGCCATGGATAGAATTGTTTTTTTCCCCACTTGCAGTTCAGTGGGAAAATCTTTCCTGGATCTCAGCAAATGCCCCAAGCCAGGGACTGATTTTGCAAGGTCAGACTGAAAACATCTCTCCACACTTACTTAAAGCAAGGCACAGCTCAAACCCTGCATTGTCCAGCTGTCAAAAGTCTGAAGTGGGAAGATAGTTCAGCCACAAAGGCATAGAGATTGATCAACTAGAAATACATCCATCAGAACTCAGGAGCTGAGGTGTCTCGGGATCCATCTCTCCAGGCTTTTCAGCAACCATCCCTGCCAGAAATACAACAAACACCCATTCTTTTATTAGCCCCTTTGGTATCTAATAAGGCTTGGTTTGACAGCTTCAGCTTCTGGATTGCAGTTGCAGCAGCCCTGCTTCTGCATGTATGCTCTTAAGATAGGAGTCCGTGAGGGCTGGCCCTGTTAAATGCTGAGACACTGGGACAAATGGGCTCAGAAATGTTTTCTCTTCAGTGAGAGCTGGGAAAGAAACTGTAACTGAACTACTGTACCTCCTCCTGTACCCAGGAGAGAAAACCCATGAGGATTTCTTATTAGAGACAGAAAATTTAGGAGTTTAAAGCCACTGTGTCTGTAAAAGAGGAAGGACACTGTTGTCATGCCTTGCTCACCTTGTACAGATTGCTTTGTACAGATTGTACCTTGCTCGCCTTGTACAATTAAGCCTGTATCCACCTCCCAAATCTTCCATGGATGGAATGCAATCTGAAGGAGCAGGAGCACATCCTGACCTTCTGTTCTTGGACAAGAGTTGTAGACCCAGCACTGAGGAAATTACATCTCCTGATGTGTGAAGAGATGGTGTGGGGGTGAACTAAAGAGGAAATTCCATGAAAACCCATATGCAGAGAATTTTCTGACTAGCTGGAAGTGGCTATCAAAATGGGAGCAAATTCCCATTTCCATCTGGCCTTTCTTAAAGCCTGCAAGTGCTAGCATGATTCAGACTTTCATTTAGGTGAATGGAGAGATTTGCTGAACTTGTCCTGCTTTGAATCAGGCCCAAGAAAAATCCCCACTTGTTAGGGGTTTCCTCTCCAGTTTAAAAATATCTTAACCTCATCAATTACCTTGATACAGAGGATTGCTCTAACCTTCAGTCCTCCAATTTCTAAGCCGGTCTTCAATCCTTAGAATGTGCCCTTTGCCTTCATCCATACTTCTTGGCCAATCAGACCTGTTTCTTGCCTGCCTTTGGGGCAGATAACCTCAAGAAATTGGTCAGGGAAATGGGATGGATTTGCTTCCAGAAGCAAAGATGCTCAGATGACAAAAGAAGTGCTTTTTGAATGTAAACTCTAATTATCCCTGCTTCTTTTTTTAATATCACTTTTGTTATTTCATACAGAATTATCACCTTTCCAGAAACATTCAGTGACCTCATTCTTATTCTTGAATGGGTTTATTTCCAAGTCCATAACTTGTGTTCTCAGTACTCCTGAAAACAATTGGACCCTCGACTATCAGCTCCTTGGAGATTGCTTTATTTTACGTGCCTCATCACCATATGTTCTGGGAAGATGGCCACAGGGTCCATGAAAGATAGAGGAAAGCTTGAAAGTGCCACTTCTTAGTGATATTCTCCATAGTATTCCCTAATGGTAGGCTTGCAGCAATGTAAAAAAAAAAAAAGGTAATTAAGAAATTTACATTGATCAAAGCAGCTAATCAGAACAAAATGTTCATTTCTGTCTCCTGGTCTGTTTCTTTTTGGATGGAGTAGAGTTGCTGATATGTATGCTGGTCTAATCCTTTAATGGAGGCACAAACTTTTGAAGACTCTCTCTCAGAGGTGCTATTACCAAATATATGCTTCTAATTTAACTTCTCATGCTGTATTACAGTAGCCTGAAGCAATTTTAGGTGTTGGGTTTGTGAGAAAAGCCCAGTGTTGATGTTTATCAGATGACCTTTGAAAGGGTAACGTGGGGGTTATCCATTGGCATGATTAAGACCATATGCAGGTCACTTTTCCCAGGCATTTCTCACTGCTTTTCAAAATCCCATCTATTTTTACCCAAATTCAACCAGGTACCTTTCATCTCTGGTGTGTTTATGGGCATTACAGGATGAAACTGAAATGTTTACTGCTTTTGGAGACATTTCTATTGGAAAAGTCAAGAATGATTGCATGAATATATAGTGTTGACACAATGCCATTTCAGATAAAGTTCTTTATTTTTGAACACTCCAGGAGTTTTCATCAGTTTTTCCTTTTTCTTCTCCCCTCCATTGTCCCTTCTTACAAAGGCCTCTTGAAAGACTATGGAAAAGTGACTTTTCCATGTGAGTTTCAGCTTTTAGTATTGAATCTGGACTGACATCAAAACCTAAGGCTAAGTGTAGCTAAGCAATCCTTATGCTCAGTCTCAGCTCCTCTCTCAGAGATATGACACAGAGGTTTGGTGCCCAGTTCAAGCAATGACCTTGCAGTGATGTCCTTCTATGGAGCTGCTAAGAACTGGATTTTTTGAGGAATCCATTATTTCTGTTGTAGAAGAAAAAGACAAAAGACAAACCTCAATGTTGTGCCTATGAGTATCATTTTATCTGTTTGGAAAGTATTTCCCTGATGGCTCGTCATCTCAGTAGAGTTCTTGCTGAGGACCAGATGACAGTGATTCCTGCAAGCCTTTGAAAACATATTATTAACAAATACTGTGTTTTGTTCTTTTGTTTCCCTCTTCAGGTGAAGATTTTTGTGTTCCTGGGTCTCTACACTGAGATGGAACAAAGAGATGGCATGGTAAGCACTACTGCAAAGCAGAGTTTAGTACAGGCACAGATATAAAGGCTAGTATGGTGCTTAGATGGTGGCCAAGGACGTAGGTGACAAGGCAGATATATGAACACTTTAAGAGGAAACAGATCAATTACCTTATGAAGTCTTCAGGTATGAAAACTAGACTTAAAAGAACGTTTTCAAAGGATCAAGATCTACTCTACTTTTGTTTGTGTAAATAATACTTATGACCTGGTATTTTGAGGTAAGTTTACAGCATGGGTTGTCTAAAATAAATGAACCTTGGTGCAGTTAATATTGAGCATTGGGTGATATCTAGTTTTTATGCCCTAGATTTGTAGTTCATTATTGGGAAGCACCACTTAGTCTTCTGTCACCAGCCATCCTAGTGCTGAAATAGATAGGAGATACAGGGAAGAAGAAACTCAAACCCCAAGGTTAACTGTGTGTTGCCTTCAGAAAGAAATGAAGGGAGAAGTGTGTGATGCCACAAAAGATACTAATGCAGATAAAAGATGTCATTCCTGATGACTTATTTTCTAAGGATCAGATATTGTTTAAATCTTGGCTTATGTGAGGGTACAGTGTAGTCAGACTTATTGTACTTAATATGAGGTTGCACAGTGAACTGAGGGGCCTGTGACATATCAGAATAAGGGGAGGTTGTGGCTCATTTTACTTGAAATGCTATGAACTAGTGATGTCTTTACATCAGAAAATGAAGCAATTGTTTCCATGGGGTTAGGGTGCTTATGTCAGTGCCCTGAGAGCAATCACAGACTGTAGTGCTCCTGCTCAGCTTTCCCAGAGCTCCTTACCCTGCCCGTGGCCCAGGACCCCATTTCAGCTCAGCCTCGGATTGTCAGACAACTGTCTTATGAACAGGTACCATTTCATTACCATCTACTATCTACCAGGTTCAGGACTCAGTTGCAATCAAACTACTGTGCATCAAACATACTGTGGTACTGATCCTACAAGCCTTGGACGTGGCCAGTGCAAAGCAAACCTCTCTGCCCTTGTGGGGTAAAACAAGTGGCATTGCTGGCATGTCCTGCAGGCTGAGAAGTATGCACAGGAGCAGTCACCACCACACAGACAACATGCACTTACATGTTAAGCCACAGGAATGTGATTATGCGGCAGAGTTTTCATCGGCTTATACTACAAAGGCAAAATGCTGTCCCCACCAGTGGCAAAACTCCTGCCGCCTTTCACACAACCACCATTTCACCCTTCTGATCACCAGCGCCTGCAAGCCTGACCGCAGAAGCTGCAAGCTGACAACCTGCCTGTTTAAGAGGACTGAGGTGTGCTGTAAGGTTTTGGAGGAGTTTGTGGTGGTACAATAACCACAGATGCCAGCAGACAGGTTTTGCATTTTCCATTACCCTCACAGTAGCTACTTAACTTAGAAAGCATTACATGGGTACAGGCTTTACTGAGGAACATTTAAGGATCTCTCTTTAGTCCAAATGTATGAATTATGGAAATACAGCATGGAAATGGCTTGTTCATAAATCTAATAATAACTGTGAATAATACTGCCTCACCAGTTGTACAACTCTCCCTGCCTTTGTTCTCCAGTAGCTTGTAAAAGCAATCAACATCAACTTTAGGGTGGGATTTAGCATGGGGATTTGGACTTCTTAATGTGAAAGAAGGCTTTGAAAATACTCAGTCTTAGCAAACAGCAGCTAATTACAATTTTAACAATGATACAGATAAGCAGATTCATATCTCCACACCCAAAATATTTATATAATGAATTAGTTGATTGTGTTTTATCTTCTTCTGATGGGTGGATTGCTAGCTTTTGCATTTGAGCAAGCCTAGGGGAGCTCTCGTGCAGCCTAATGCCAAGAATGTGTTATTTCATATTCTGTTATTTGCTTTGGTTTTGATGTGGTGAGAGCAAATTCCCCTACAATCAGCCCTAAGTGGTTTTGCAGTAAGCAAGTCTTCCAGTGCTTGAATATCTCTTGTTAGAGATGAGGAGGGGGGAAAGGATCTCTTTATCTTCTTTTTGTAATTGAGACATTTCTCATCTCTACAGAGAAGCATTTTGCTTTCTAAAAAAAAAGCAAACCAAAAGCAAGCCCAAACATTAGAGCATACAAAAATTAATTCTGGTGTCATTTTATCTGCCTCATTAGGCCTAAAAATAGCCTGTGGGAAGGAGGACCAGCAGCCTTGAGTGTCTGAGGCAATTTGTATCAATTATTTCCCAATGTACCAGTCACAAGTGAAAGCTCTTGCCTGAGTGCCTCCATTAGCCAGGTGTCAGAGCTCTGTGTTTTCATTTCAGGCTTTTCTCTGGGAACAGGGTGTGTGCACACCAAAAAGCACCAGGGAGGAACTGAGGCCTTGGCTGATCCAGGAGGGTGCCCAGAGCAGCTCTCCAAGCCAGGTTAGTGCCTTCACTCCTCTGTCATCACCAGTCCCTGAGAGCAATCACCACCCACCAACAGTTCCTCGAGATAAGACCGAGCCAGCTGGGAGAAGAAAGCCTTTGATATTTCCTTGCCTTGCTGAGTAAGTATGCCATAACAATAATACTTTGAACTTTTACAGCACCTTTTCATACCAGGGTCTGAGTGCTTCACAAACATTCATTCCCCAAGCCTCATACCACCCATTCGAGGAAACAGTTTTTGGATTGTACCACTTTTATAGGCCAGGTCTCCCAAAAAGCTCAGCACCCATTTTGCCTGCACTAGAGAGACTATTTTCTTTCAGTGAAAGAACTGCAGCATCTGGATTGCCAGTTCAGACACCCGTGGCCAGTGTCAGTAACGTCTACACAACTCTTGCCCCAAATCGCTTATGTCTTGGACTTCTGCACAAGTGCACATATAAAACTCAAACACTTGTAAACTGCTTGTCTCCTGCTTATAACTCAGAGACCCTCATGAGACTTCTTCTGATGAAGCAAAACCTAGTTTTTGTCAGGCCTTCCTGTTGTCTGAAGCCGTTTTATTTAGCTGGTATAAAACAAGAAAAGTAGATATTTGTTTTGTTCATCAGAACCATTTGCTATGATTCTATTATGTTTGGAAACAGAGCAAGAACTTACTTGTCAGAGTTACACAAAAAGAGAGATGCTACATCCCAGATAGGCATTGTATTTTGCTTTGGTGAAGCATGCAACAGGATTAATCTTTGATTTTTGTCTCCTGTCTGCTTTCTCAGTGAGAAAATATAGTCAAAGCCAATTCTGGAGTTGATCTATCTCTATGGAAAGTTGATTTTTTAAGTGTTGCCAAATGTCAGTGAAGAATCAGAGTTAAGGTTTCCACACTAAGAATAACTTTGTCTTGTAGGGAGGGTGAGCTAAGAGTGCACTCTACAGCCCAGAGGACGATATATGTGCCTTTCAGTTACTGATCCATTCAGGGAGTATACACAGGTTAATTTCTGTAAAGGACACCCATCTGTATAGCATTCAGAGTCTACCCCCTACCCACGTCTGGCCAGAGCACCAAAAGAGTAAAGCCTTTAAGGTTTATGTGGGATACAGCATTTGAGTCTTGTTCCAAAGCAGAGCAATCCACTGATGCCTTCAGCTCTCATTTCTCCTAATGCTACTCAAAATTGATGAATCCCCTTGGCCTGATAATTTTTGGGCGCTATAACTATGTTGGTTACTCCTGGGATTATTATAAAAGTATCTGTTCCTCTTCCCAAAGTACACCAAAGTCTTTGCTCATTGAATTCAAGGCATATAATTCATACGTTTGTTGCGGTGACCCTGATCTCTTACAATTGAAAAGTAAACTTCAGACATACATTTTCTCATCCAAGCCAAACTTCTAATATTTTGATATTTACCTGTTACAAATCATAAGTGCAGAGTGAAACCAAAAGAAAGGGGAAATGCATGGTGATAGCGCCAAGCTAAAACATGCCAAATATATCATCTCTTCAAGTACAGATGGACTAACATGGAAAACACCAGGCAGCCTGATAATTGGTTGAACTTCCTTTAAGATGTACCCTTGGGAAAAGACAAAAAGGCACTAAAGCCTGAATTTAACAAAAAGAGAGAGAAAGAAGAAAGAGTGTTAAAACTGTTTGAACAGTCTTTGAACTGCTGGAAAGATGTGCCCTCACTTTATTAACTTCTGCAGTTCAACAGCTGCGTTTCTCACAGCTCACATCTCAGAGTGGCCCAGCAGAGGTGACTGGGCATATAAGAATAACACTGAGGGGAAGGTATGCATGGAAGGTGCTGATCTTTTGTCTTGTGTAGAGAGTTGGAATCATTTAGCAGGTAATCTCCAATTTTGCAGAGAGAGTCATTCATTTTCAAATTGACTGTTGCCACAAAGTTCTGACCAGTCCAACAGCTGTATTTCTGAGCAGTTCATGCTTTAGCTTCAGTGCTCAAAAAAAGTCATCATAATTAAGGTGAAAGACATTCAACTCAGCATAGCCCCAACTTCCTTGCAACTCAGACTGCAACCGAGCATCAAGTACTCCAGCATACATCTGTCCTCTAACTAAGCTGCTCTGTCACTGCCACGGAATGGTAATTGTCCTTCCTCTAGAGAGTCACAGCATCAATAAGGCAATTGGAGGTGAAATGATAGAAATCAATCTGCTTCTCATTAATAGGGGAATAGAAGTATTGTGGGGAGAGGGATCGATGAAAGGATGAGAAGTGTTACAAATCGGTAAAAACAGGGACTGAAGAAGGAAGTTAATACTTTTCAGAGAGTTTAGAATAAACTTTGGTGTCTTAGGTGAAGACTGTTACATTCTGAGCATACAGAATGTCTACAAGCTCAGGGAAGGTGTCTTGTGCAGTCTCTGAAGTGATGCAAGTGCTTTTCTGGTTTTAGAGATTTGGTAGAGTTTTTAGGTAAGAACTTTTCTCATCTAATGAGCATCAGTGTATGTAGGTGTGCTGCTAGTGAGCTGCTGAACAGGGACACAAATTCTAGTTACATTTGTGTGCATTTATATTTGCTTACACACACACAAGCACAAAGCCTTTTAGCTAGCATATTCCTATATTTGTAGCCCAAACTATTTGTAAGGAGCAAAAACTGATTTGTCTATAAGCTGAAATAGGGATGAGGAGATTTGTCATTCTGGATGTGATGACAAGGAAATTATTCAAGTAGTTTTGGAGCAACTAGTGCAGACCCAAGAAATGGCATGGCTGTGCTGCTGGGAAGTCACTTTTCTGAGGCCGAGCACCTTGCATTTTTCACAACATAAATATGGCATTGCTGCTTCTGGGACGTGGGCCAGCTCATTTCAATGCAGTGCTCAGGAGCTGGAGGAAAGGCAATTTGCCACGACACCCTTTCCATCTTGCTGCCTAGCTCACTGCTGCAGTTACAGATGGCCAACATTTGTGTCTTAAACATTTATGTTGCAAAAATAGAGCCTTTTGTTTGAAAAGTATTTAGTGCTGCAAAATATTTCCCTTCCATTGAAATTTTCGTCTCGTCTCAATTTTTAAGAAACATTTTGAAATTTCAGATGTTGTTTTTTCTCCTTTTTGTCACCTTCCTTCTGTCTCTCACTCTGTTTCTGAACACAGTACATGTTTGCCAAGGTTGGAGGATTCAGGGGGTGGAGGAGAGGTGTCATTTTCTCTTTTTTTTTTTTTTTTTCCCCACTTGGTAATTATTTAAAGCTTTATCTATACCTTTAGTGAAGGGCATTCAGACTTTGACTAGCACAAATTTTCAGCATCCCACCACACCTCCTCGTTGAATACATACAAAGCAATTAGAAGGTTATTTCAGAGTGATCTTGGCTTCTCCTTTACCTGCTGTGTCAGTTTTCTGAGGCTTGCAAAACTGCAAGATGGATGTAAAAATAAGTAAGCATTTTGTAAAGTTGGGGCATTGGATTCTGTTTCTTACAGATACTGGCAAATGGAAAATATTGTCAGGGAAGAAACAGAAGTGAAACGTTTTACAAGAAAGAATGCACTTTGTCCCAGTTTGAACTCTGACATATAAACTGCTTTAATATGAAATGAGTCTTTAGAAGACTCCACCAATTATCTCTGCACCTTATACATGCAAATTGAGAGCAGGGTCCTGACAGGCTTTAGCTGAAGAAATCTTGTCTCTTCACAATTGGGCTACATCCCGAGTCAGACCACAATGAGTAGCTTTTAAATTCCTGGTGAGCAGGAATTTCTGAGACTATTTTCTTATGAATACACCAGAACATGTTGCTTCTAAAATAAAGCCTGTTTCCTCAAAGCTCCAGATTCCTGGGCCTGCAGCATTCCTCAAGGAACTGAGATGTACATGTTCTGTTACTGAGTGTATTTGAGATGTACCAGTTTATTTTTTGACAGAATGTGTTGCCAAGCTCAGTGACAGTGTATAGAATTCAACATGAGCTGCTCCAGCACAGTAAATCTGTATTTTACAACTCTGCTTTCTCTAAAAACTGGAGTGGCTGAACTTTGCTCCTGTCTGCTTAGAGTAGCCAAGAGATTTGTTTGACGATTGTGTTAGAATTTTTGAGTAATTTCAAGTCTTGCACTGAAGCTGATGTGTGTCTCTTGTGTTCACTTGTTTCATGCAAGTTCATTGTTTCATGGTGACACAAACTATCTCAGGTCTTGCAGAGGTGTTGTGTGAAAGGAATTGATTCTGTGTGCCACTCCAAGAAATGTAATCAAGAAAAACCTTGTTAAGAGAAAGAGAGCAACCTTATTCATGCACAGTACAGGCAGCGGATGACATGCTGGAGAGCAGCTCTGTGAAAGAGACCTGGGAGTCCTGGTTGACAGCAGACTAAACATGGGCAACAATGTTGGGCACGAAGGCCAATACCATACTGGGGGACATGAAGAAGAGAGTGGCTAGCAAGTCAAGGGAGGTTCTCCTTCCCCTCTACTCTGCCCTGGTAAGGCCACATCTGAAGTGCTGTGTCCAGCTCAAGAATGATAGATAACTCCTGGAGAGAGTCTAGCAGAGGGTTACAAAAATGCTGAGGGGACTGGAGCATCTCTCTGATGAGGAAATACTGTGAGGGTGATTTAGCCTGGAGAAGACTGAGGGGAGAGCTCATTAACACAAGGGATAATGAGCACAGGCTGGAACACAGGAAATTCCACTTGAACATGAGGAGAAACTTCTCCACTGTTCAGGTGAGGAAGCCCTGGCACAGGCTGCCCTGGGAGGTTGTGGAGTCTCCTTCTCTGGAGGTTTCCATACCTGTCTGGACATGTTCCTGTGTAACCTGATGCAGGTGAACCTGCTTCAGCAGGGATCTGTAGAGGTGCCTTCCAACCCCAGCCATTCTCTGATCTGTCGTGTGTTTGTTCCCATTGAAGTATGGGAGAGAAGTATGAGTATGGCCCAGAGAAGCATGTCAGGTATTTAGGCACAAGTTGAGATCAGGCTTTTATGTGGGTCTTACTGGATGAAGCTCTTTGAGAGCAGTTCTAGAAAGCTCCTCTTGCATCTCTTAACACCGGAATGAAGGCCACATACTACGTGTGTGAGGTGGCTAAGGACCACTTTTGCCAGGCTTTTGTAATTTGGGGCTATTCCAAGCCACTGACTCTTTTCTGGCTCTCTGTGTGAAGATAGGAAAGGCTGCCAGCAGCCTGACTCTTCCCCCCTGCCCCGTGGTTCCACTGAGCGAGCCCAGAGCAGCCGTGCTTTGTGCTGGGTCGGGCTGGGAGCAGAGGGTGGTCACCCCGACGGGGACGGCGGCTGCAGCCTGGCCAGGCCACGGAACAGCGCGGGAGGAAGCGCAGAACAATCGACAGGGAAATCCAACCCAAAATAACAAGCTGGCCTCCACCAAAGAAAGGTCACTGCTTGAAAGCCACTGTTTGTGAGTGGGAGGGGGGCTGAAAATGAGGGAGAGCAGGAGCCTCAATGCCTCTGCGGTTCCAAAGAATTCCTTTTTTGTAAGCAAAACAATGCAAGGGAACAATGTGAATTCTTGCAGTGCTTTGGAGGCAGGAGATTAATTTAATAGTATTATTTTTTTTCCTTATAGAAAGTAAATTGGAACTGCTTCCACAAACAATAGGCATTGGCTACAGAAGAAAGTGTGAGCTTTTGCGGAGACGTAAAAATAACTCCAAGTAAGGAGCGTGCTGGCAAAGTGTTCTGTTTTCTCAGAATAGTAGGGGAAAATGCAATGCAGCCTCAACATTGGAGGAAGAGAAAAGCTAAGAAAGCAGATTGAGAGACAGAATTTGGTAAGCTTCAAATCTGCCAGATTTTGTTTCTGAAGGCAGCGTTTGATGATAGGTTACCTCACGGTGGGAAGAGTTGAAATGGATTGCAGGCTTTGACAGCATTTTACCCAAACATTTAAAACCTTTCAAAATATTGTTCTTCAGCAGACCGGTTTATTCCAACAAATTATACCACCATGTACTGTGTCCCAACTCAATTTTGTGCTCAAAGCTGCCCATAACTTGAATATTCATGAATTCCAGGCATTAAATCATGGTTTGCTGTGTTCATGTAGTACCTGGCACAGGGTGCAAGAGCACAGCACAAATAAAAACCACCCATTCCCCGCCCCCCCCAAATACATTAACCTCAGCAGCTTTAACTTTTTAAAGGTATGTACTTTTTTTTTCAGTGATAGATAAAGCAAAGTATGTTGGTGGTGTTACCTGATTCCTGACCTCTCTAATTACACTGGTGCTAACTGCAGCTAGGCAGCTTTGCTGCTGGAAAGGGTTCTTGTACTGGTAAAGCTTGTTTGGTTTTACTGAATGAAAATAAGCTGCCCAGTGTGCTCCAATATGTAACAGTAAAACACTGGCTGCAGTAAAGAGGATTTAATGCTTCAAAGCAGCCATTTTTTTTTTTTTGTTTTAGTATAGGGGAGTATCCAGTGAAGCAATAGTCACAAAAATACCAACATTGCAGCCAAAAAAGGCTTTTATCAGATGTTAAGAAAAAGAGGCAGTGATGTTTTTGTGATGGCTGTGTTGATAAATGCAAGTTTAATTACTCTATGGCATTCATTTGGACTAAGTGGCTGTATGCTGCTATACTTTACTTCCTTTTCCCATCAGAAAGACAACATTGCTGAGAAACAGATGAAGTTTATAAGTGTTTTGATATTAATGAAAGACCTTTCCTGTCGCTGTTGTGCAACATTCTGTACGTTTTAGTTTTCCTTTGACTTTTGCAATTGAATTTTTCTTAAGTTCAGAGAATGACTTAAAATAGCTTCTGGGATGTAGGTTTTGTTTTGTAAAGTTTCCTGGCGAGCTGCTAGTCTGCACTAGCAAAAAGCTCACACGTAACTGGCCATCTGAGCCTACTCCATCAGGCTTTAAGCAGAGCAAGGATGACTGTAACTAAGTTTCTTTACTTTGTTCCCTGAGATTCATGGTAAATGGAGGTTCCAAAGCTTTTTCGCTCAGAGGGAATGTTTCACTGTACAATCAGCTTGAATCCTGGCCCTTACTGGTCTCCTGGGCAGAGCAGCCTTTAAATTCAAGATCAGACCCTTTTGTGTCCTCAGGTCAGCAGAGAGGGTTCTCCTAGACTCCCTCCCTTGGCTCTTTATGGAATGGATGCATATCTGCAGCTTTCCTCCTTGGGAAACAGCAGAGAGGTTGGACTGGAGCTGTCAGCAGAAAATGTGGGTACCACTGCTCTGTCAAATTTGGGATGCAAGTGAAATTACTAACTCAGTGAAAATGGCTCACTCAGATCTCTTCTAGGCTGATATGGCATTGAATGTGACTGTGAAGTCTGCCTGGGCTGATGTGCAGATGAGTGCAAGCCTCTGTTGACTAGGGCAGTGGCACCAACCCAGGCCCAGATAACACCTCATAGCATGCATGAAGAGTGAGACAACCTTGACACGTGGAAACGGTCATCTCCAGCTGGACAGTCAGGCAAATTGTCCAAGGGCTAATGTGGATGCTCAGCATAATTAATGAGGAGGCGCCATTTCCTGCAAGGCTTCAGAGCTTCAGAACCACTCGACTTTATTTTTTCCCGCATATGTAATTGACTCTCTGTAGTGGTTTTGCCTGGGCCAAGTTTTTGGTAGCAGGGGGGCTACAGGAGTGGCTTCTTCAAGCAAAGAGCTGCCAGCAGCTTCCCCTGTAGCTGACAGGGCCAGGGCCAGGCAATTCTAAGATGGATGCCGTACCTGACCCTGACTGGGACCATTAGTGATGGAGGTAACGCCTCTGTGAATAATGGATTTGAGAAGAAGTTGCTGGGCAATTGCTAAACTGCAGCAACAGAGAGTGAGATTGTGAAAACATCTCCACAGACACCAGAGTCAGTGGAGAAGGAGGAGGAGGAGGGTTCCTACACCCTGGAAGAAAGACTCCCCTGTGCTCTGTGATGCAGCGCATGGTGAGGCAGCCATGACCCTGCAGTCCTTGGAGGCCACTGGGAAGCAGAGACCCGCTGGCAGCCCGTGGAGGGGCCCATGCTGGAGCAGGTGGATGCCTGGAGGAAGCTGTGTCTCTGTGGGAAGCTCATCCCGGAGCAAGTTCCTGGCAGGACCTGGGAGTCTGTGAGGAGAGAGGAGCCCAGGCCAGAGCAAGTTTGCTGTCAGGGCTTGTGATGCCGTGAGGGACCCAGGCTGGAGCAGTCTGTCCCCAAAGGACTGTTCTCCCCATGGATGACCCACGTTGGGGCAGAGTGTGAGGAGCTGCCCTGTGGCAGGCCCCGTGCTGGAGCAGTTTGTAAGGGACTGTATCCCATGGGAATGTCCCACACTGGAGAAGTTCATGAGGGACTGTCTCCCATGAGAGGGACCCCACAGTGTAGCAGTGGGAAGTGTGAGGAGGCCTCCCCCTGAGAAGCAGCAGCAGCAAAGTCCATCTGTAATGAACTGACTGCAGCCCCCATTCCCTGCACCGCTGAGGGGGAAGCAAGGGGAGCCCTGGCNACAGTGTAGCAGTGGGAAGTGTGAGGAGGCCTCTCTCTGAGAAGCAGCAGCAGCAAAGTCCATCTGTAATGAACTGACTGCAACCCCCATTCCCTGCGCCGCTGAGGGGGAAGGAAGGGGAGCTCTGGCAAGAGGAGGGGTGCGGGGTGGTGTTTTTAAGACAGTTTTAGTTCTCATCTCCTTGCTCTTATGGTTCCTTTAATAAATCAAACCTTTTTCTCCCTGAGTTTGTTTGCCCATGACTGTAATTGCTGAACAATCTCTCTGTCCTTAACTCACAAACCACTTGTTGTATTTCTCTCTCTCTCCTGTCCAGTTTAGGAGAGGGAGTGATATTATGACTTGGTGGACAACCTGGCTAAACCACCACGCTCTCAAACAGACCATATACCACTTGGAGATCCCTGGCTGCCCATTACAGGTAATCAATGGGTGTGAAGAGGGCTGCAGAAGGTAGTAATCAGAAAAACATGAGGGTTTCCATAGTTTTTGAGACCTGAGGAATAGGAGGAGGACCCTGAACTCAGCAGGAGTAAGTACAGTCATACAGAGGCCTGACTGTTATGGTTTAAGGTAGCTTTGATGGTTAAGGGTGTAAATAGGATAAAGAGCCCTGAACAGGAGACAAGTAGCTCTTTATTTAAGACATGACCTGGGGCATCATGCCAGGCTGTCACTTCCAGATTTGGAAGGATTTGGTGGTTTGTATGTCATGATAAACTTCTGAAAATGAACATTTCCTCTCCAGCCCACGTGAGTGTGGCCCTGGCAGTTTGTACCCTACTATTGTGCTAACCTGTATTCTCCTCCTTCCCTCCCTACTGGTGCAGCTCATTTGTCCCAGGAGGCAGCACAAGCTTGTATAGATATCTCAACAGTCTCCAGAGGGCCCAGGGTCTGCACCAGGACAGAGCCTGTCAAAAAAGTAGATTGAGACCTAAGGACCCAGCAGTGTCAGCTTTGAGAACAACAGTCGTTTCCAACCAGTTCTTCTGTCTACACTTCCAACACTCAGTCAGTCTAATTACTGCTGGGCCTTTGCCCATCATGTTGTGAAATGTTTCAGAGGTTAATTCAAAAGACAAAAAAAAAAGTCAAACTGTTGTCTGAACCTGGGGAGGAAGAAGGCATCTGTCAGGACAAGCTCTTACCAGAAACGATACAAAGAGTCCTTGTTTACTAAATCTTTCAAGTCCATAACTAGTTCAAAGACACCTCACGGTCCTCCTCATTAGAAGAGTGAAAGAGCAACTGAAAAGCCCTGAGCCTGACTAATTAAAAGCATTAGCTTTGTGTGCTGTGGTGTGGCAGGCATTTGTATGTTAGGTTTTATTTTTTTCTTTTGCATCTACCACTGGTAGAGGAAAGGTCTTTCCAGAGAGATAATTCTGCCCCTGTATTGAAATGTGAGCAAAGGAAAACTTTCTGTGTTGGATTTGGATTGATTCCCATCATTTGCACAGTGTTAACATAAAGATAACACATGCAGTGAGCATGTCATGAGTTGCTATGAGTGATAAAAGATCTTAAGGCAATTAGAAGGCAGTTTGCTCTTCAGCGTGCTCTTTTGTCTTGAAGATGTGTTCTTGAAGTATGTGAGAGCAGAGAAGAGTTAACACAGTCCCTTGCATACAAAATACACAGGGAAGGGAAACATTGCTGAATTGTGGCATTCACCTGCAACACAACTGAGAGCATCACTCAAGTGAAGATGACAGCAAGAACAATAATAATTATGGTAATAATTACAACCAGTATCACCCCCAAGCCCATCCCAGCTGCCAGGAAAAGGACAGCCTGCAGGGGCTTGACTTCTTACAGAGGAGTCTCCTCCTGAGTCCCAGCTGACGCAGTGCCTGCTCTGGGATGGCCACCACACACTGATTTCAATGAAAGCTAAATTGTATACAGTCACATTGCAAAACTGCTGGCTTGGACCATGCTGAAGCATTTCTCCTCTGCCCATGATTTCTGCAGGGGAATCTGTTCTGAATTAACTTTTTCCAATATCAGTTGACATTCACAGCCATTCACAACCTCTCCAGTGCTCCCCAAGCTTTGTATGACACCTGAGCAGTGGTGTTCACTGCCTGAATCTGGCCTGTGCTTCAGCATGAAGGAAAAGCTACACATCGATTGTGTTTTGGAGAAAAAGCCTGGAACCTTCAGCTATGAATTTCTCTTGTGGTTGTATGTCTTCAAGGTTCAATCATACGATACTTTGTAAATGACAAAACAATAGTGGTCTCATAATTTTGATGGAGAAAACAATGGCACAGGGGTGATGATTGTTAAATATGACTCTCACATCCCTCCCAGGGCCTGGACAGAGGGAGGTGGAGCTGGATCTCCCCAGTCCTTCCATGGATGTTGGAATCTGCAGCACTTGGGATCTGTGGCAAAACTCTTCCCTCCAGAGGCCAAGAGCTGAGTCTACAATTTCAAACAGGATAATCACTTTTTCAGAAGCAATGACAAGCACTCCCTGAGAGCAGCTGGTTTAAGATGGCTCAGAGGCAATGGCAAGAACATGGTTACAAGTTTGATCCATTATTCTGCTTCTGCATGTGGCAGAAAAGAGACAGCATTTGGTAAAACACTGCTCAGACACTTCGTCTTTCTTAAGGTTCATGTTTGTCTGTGTTCCCAACCTAATTTCCCCTTGGACTATTATTTTGCAAAAGGATTTAGAGGAAATTAATTACTTATTCAGAGAGAAAACATATTTTTAGGCTGTGGAAAGTGCAGAGGGTACATTTTAAGGCCCATGAACACAACTAGGTCAGAAACTGAGAGCTTCAGAGTTCATATTGCAGTTATCTGCAATGCTGATTTTTTTCTGCTCTTGTTAAGTACTGTGCCCTGGGGTACTGAGCAGGCTTTCCAGGCAGTGAAAGAAGCAGATCTGAGGAAGGTGTGCTGGGTGCATCACAGCACAGAGAGGTTTTTTGCTGCCTGCCAACACTGATCTTGCACTACAAACTGGTCTGCTGTTGCCATCTGCTGGAAAAATTCTCATGTAGTCAAGGAAGAGTGGTGGGAAGGAGTGTATGTTCTTATTACACAAATAGTTGTGTCTTTTGTGCTTTTTAAAACAGGCTGCCTTGTTTTTTCCCCTACAGGTCCTGTATGAGCTGCTAAAGAGCTGCATAGACACCAGACGTGTACACGTGTGTGCTGAGCACTGGGCAGGAACCACGGAGCTCTGGGACCCATTCGATTTCTCACGTACTCCTACTGAACTCTGCACAGTAAAACACCTTCAAAAAAGACCAAGGTAAGAGCAAAGCCATTCCTCCCTGAAATGCTTGGTACTAGAGAGCAAAAAAACTCTTCCAAAGTAAATTATTTCCTTTCTCTTGCAACTTTTCTGTTCCTCTCATTGCTGTTCTATGCCCACAGCATGTGTAACCTGGGCTGTGTCCTGCACATGTTCACACAGAAACCACACAAACTTTCACACAAGGGAGAAGCCTAAGGGTCTTGTCCGTCACAGCATATTAGATCTAGAGTTTATGTCCATTTCTATGTGATGTTTTCACTTATTTCTTAAACTATCATACCTGGAGAAGTATTTCTGCAGTCTGCTCCCATGAGATTTTTCAGGGGGCAGTGCATATAATTTTCCTCCTTCTTGGATAGCTTTTGGTCACAATAGGAGTCTTCAAAGATCCTTTCTTTAAAGACTTTGTGGCTAATGACTCTGTAAAATGTAGGAGTACATAATATTGTGGGACAGACAAAATCTTTTGCTTGCAAGCAGCCTTAAGACAGACATGTTACTAATTGCCACAGGCATTCTTAGCACCATGTCATCAGGCCCTAATCTAATCTGACATGTAATCTCTGTGGCGTTAAATCCATTGCTGGTGGCTGATCACCTCCAGCTTGCAGGACTGCAGGAACCTGAGCTGGAGTTAACAAAGGCAGGAAGGTTTTAGAAAATATCTCTGCTGTTGACAAGGTTTTAAAATCATGTACTGAAGTAGAAGTCAATGGGGCATGAATCCAGCCACACTAAAGCTGAGAATAGCAGGACCTGTGACCGTTTTGTCTCTAAGCTCCACTTACAGTACATATATACCATACCCTAATGTGCCTTTGAATTCCAGATCAAGGGATATTTAAGGCTTAAACCCTGGCCAGAAGTGTTATGGACTTTTTCAGGTAACACAGGGGATTGTCACTGCCACTTCAGCAGGTGGAGAAGATTTAAAGGCAAGACAAGTTAGCCCAGACCCGAGACAATATTGGCTGTGTTCATTGGTCTCTAGTTGGCTCAGCATGGGAACAGAGACAACGTGAAGGTTAACAGAGGTTCTTTAAATAATAGACTTGTATTAACTTCCACTGGCAGAACTAAGCATCTTCAGCTATGCTGATCCACTGATTTCAAACCAAGGTATCTTTTCTGTAGATATCAGCCACTGCATCAGCACTTCTGTTATTTGATCCTACTAATGAATAGATACTTGCTGCTCAGTTTAGAAGCAACTCCCTTAACCTGCTTTTACCCTCCATGCAAGGACTATTTTAATCAATTATGTATCCAAAAGCAATTATGCATCTTAAGGGTATATTTCTCTTCAGATTCCAATCTTGACATAGTAAAGATGCGTAGGGAAGGCTTAGAAGTATCAGCCCATCTGCTGTTTCCAAGCTCCTTCTCTATGCTGGGATAATAACATGTACAAATGGATTCTGACAGCCTTTCAAACCTCCTCTCTCCAAGCAGGTCTGCTGCTTCTGGTTTAAGCTTAAAGAAGGCTTTAAAAATACTACTAGCATGAAGTTACTTAACTGTTTAAGTAGAGAATGGCCTGCCAGCTTCTATGAATGGAAAGTCCCTCAAGAACTCCCTGTTTACATCTTGGTGCTGCCAGGTTTACTGAATATGAATGAGCAGTCTATAAATGTCCTTGGAGCTAATTGTGTGCCTGTTTTGATACCACAAAGACATCAGGTGGTACAGATCTAGAAGAGCAAAGTAACACTGGATGGACTTTAGAAAGAGTAGTTCTTTCCTCAGCACTGTTGCTTGCACTAATTTATCCAACTAGAGTTTTGTAACATAATCTAAAAAATGTACCTATAAGTTGTGCCTGTTGTGTTGCTCCTGTTACAGCAAATTATTTTGTCTCACTCAAGGTGAGCTTTGAAAAGATACAATCTGTGTACCCAGACAGATGAACTTGAACTCTGCAATAGACACGATGTCTAGAAGATGAAAACGGAAAAGGAGAAATAATCATAGTTTTGTACTCCAAAAATTCAGTGCCCTCACCCCAACAAAATCTTACTTTCCAGCCTGTCAGTGCTGGCCCAGATAGGTAGAAGAGTTGCAGACGTGATATTTCTTCAGGTTCTCATTTCCTGTAGATGCCTGCACTGAAAGTCTTGGTAATGGAGGTGTGCAGGTGTAAACCAATTTCCAGTGGGTAGGAAACTGTTGCAGTTCAGCTTTTGCTGCTAAGCTGTGATCCAGAATGCACTGACTACCTAACACAGTGCAGTTGGTCAAGGGGACAATGGTTCAAGTGACATAGGCAATACAGCTAAATAAAACATCTAATGTGATTTTGTTCTGGACTGTGTATCCAGAACTGTCTGGGCTGTGTATCTGAAACATCTACCCATAATCTGGTGTCTCTTAGCACATGCTTGAGCATAGGTCAAGTAAGAAACATGCACAGGGCTGTAGGAATATAATTCTGAATGGAACCTGCCCCACTGAAAAGTTCAGAGACCAGTCACTTTCCCTTTTCTCCTTATCCTTCCTCAGTCTCAAATATATAGGATACTTGGCAATGTCTGCTGGTAGTTTTAATTGAGTCCTAATCTACTGAAGTTTTGATTACCATTATGTAAGATTTAGACACCTGATGTTTGGTGTAGTGTTTTTTTCCCAAGGCTGCACCCATACTGTTACTGGATGTGGAAATTGTATTGGTGATATTCTGAAGGCAAGTCGTCAGGGTGTCTCTTATTATCTTGCCATTCATGAAGCCCGAGGCTCGCTTGTCCTGATTAGATTTATGATGTGGAGGAGCTGAATTGCCAGCTCATATGGAAGTTTGCACTTACTGTGGAGTGACTTATCCTGTCAAATTTGGTTTAAGTTTCTGTGTCTCTGCTCCATAAAGACTGACATGACCTTGTTGTTGGGTAACCTTATTTCTGCAGTAGTATAAAAATACTACTTTGAATACTTAATGTTGTTTAAAAGACTCTTTAAAAGGTATCTAAAATCATGTCAGAAAGGCAGAAAGAAAAGGGCAAGCATATATATGATACTGCATCCTCTTTGTATAGTTATTTTTCATTCATGAACTTCCTGATGGGGATGTGGTTTTATGTATTTAGTGATCCTTAGAGGATTTCTTCTCTACATGCATTTAAGCTGTTTATGTACACACCATCCTCCAGCAGTGACTTCCACAGGCCTCCAAGTCACTTAATGAAAAATTGTCTCCTTTTATTGCTTTAACTCTTATACTCTGACTTGCTAGTCGTTATTCTTACATCAGTAATGATGCTGAACCTCCTGGCTTTCCTCTTTCTTCCTTTACTTAGCTGTTTGCTTTCAGGACTATATAAGAATGTATTTTGTCTTCTCATCCATGTTGAAAGCAACCTGTTACAGTATCTGTGGAAAGCTGAGCGTCATGGTGTTGAACAGAGCAAAGTCTTTCAAGCACCTGTTAGCATTTGCCACAGAAATTTGCCAGCTCTCTTCTTTGGCTGGATTCCCAGTGGCCTTGTCAATGTCCTGTGGAGTCACCAGTGGCCTCACCAAGGTAATGGGCTAAAACTGTGGCAACAGACAGTTGGCCATGGCTCATAGTTTTTTCTGCACCTATAGGCTTAGCCAGCATGCTTTTGCTAACACTGTTTACCTGCACTGAAATCTTGGAGGGTGCAGTTACCATTAGAAAACTCCTGCAATGAAAAAATCTTCCTTCAAGTGTTTACATCTTTAATATTGAAAAGGAGATATTAAAGAAGATAAGGAACCTTTCTCTCACAGACAACCTCTCATCCTTTACAGCATCAGAGGTACAGATCTGTTTGTGTGCCCAGCTCTATCACTATTAATTTAGTTCCTAAATACCATGGAAAACTACATGCAAGCTCTGCATGACAGTGATGGCTTCTTCCCAGAACGTGTGCACATGCCAGCACGGCAGAGCTGTGTTTTCTCTGGGACAGGCAGGCACCAGTGGAAGAATGAATCCCTTCCCAGCTGGAGCATAGGCTGCTGCATCTTGTGTAAGCTGTCACACAGCGTGTGAGGCAGGAAGGCACTTTCCATCAAGGGCTAATGGCACTACAAGATCTTTTGCAGGAAAGCTAGAACAATGGAAAACCAAAGTAACCTTCAGTTTCTCCCAGTAGGTTTGGGAAGGAGGTGGAGGAGGAGCAGCGCTGGCTCAGTGCCACAGCTCTGCATGCAGTGGGGATGGAGAAGCTGCGATAACGTGTCTCCTTGGCTGAGGCTTTCAAAATAAGACACTCACTTTTGTGTTGTATTTTTTCAAGCATTACATGAAAGTTCCTCTTGGAAGGCCAAAGGCAGCTGTTTTCTTAGGACAGGGAAGGCAGGAAGAGGCAAAGCAGGCAAAAACATCAGATAAGTCTGGATAAAAAACTTGGCTAACCTATTTTTCCCCTCGCTTAAACAGCCAAGTTTGAAGCACTCTGCAGAGCTCTGCCTAGGAGGAATAGCCAGAGCTAACCACTGAAAAATGATACCCCTGCTCTGGTAGGGACCACTGCTCTCACTGCCTTGATGTGGGAACTCCTGAGATCCCATTCTCTGTGGGGGAATTATTTCTCCTCTTGTCCAGGCATCTCAGAGATCTAAAAACCCTCAACTCTTGCCAGCTCTTAACACTGCACTTGATGTTGGCAAAACAGGACTTGTGATAGACCTCAGGTGCAGGGACTGGGCATGCCAGGAGTTGGCGGGGCCAGTGACTTCATCCTTGCTTTGAGTGAACCCTTGGGGGTGGACACCTGCCCTCGTGTTTCACTCTGGGTATCCTGGAGCAGAGCCAGGTCCATCCAAAGCTCCGGGCCTTGCAGGCTTTGGGGTTTTGCAGTTGTAGTGCCTTGTCACAAGGTGGCAGGGACGTGACACTTTGTGGCAGGCTCCAGCTCAGCCTGCCACAGGCACCCTCTTCAAAGCCTCGCTGCTTTCCTCCTTGTTATCTAAAAGTATATGGAGTCCCCAGCAGTCCTCTGTCATGTTCTTTGAAAGTGTCCTTGGGATAGCTCAAAGCGAGGATAATTAGTTATTTCAAAGCTTACACAGTTTACCTATTTGCACTAAAAAAAGAAGAAACTGCTTTACATTCTTTTGCCTGGCAGCCATGGAAATCTGGGGAAGTGAGGAAGGGGCTGGCCTGGGCCAGCAGCTTTGCTGCTGCTTTCATGGGAAACTCAAAAGCTGGGGTGATGAAGAAGCAGGCAGCCTTCTGTCCTGAGTCACAGGGATCATTTCTCTCTAAACAGCTGCAGATGGGAAAACATTCCAGTAACTTACATACACATGTATATTCTCCTTTATAAATATTTCATAGAATTGTTTCAGTTGGAATTCTAGTCTTTAAGATCATTGAGTCTGACCACTAACCTCACACTGCCAAACCCACCACTAAACCATGGCCATCAGCACCTCAGCTACACGGCTTTTAAATGTCTCTTAGGGACGGTGACTCCACCAGCTCCCTGGACAGCCTGTGCCAGTGATTAACAACCCTGTCAATGAAGAAGTATTTTCTTAAATTTCCTTTAATGCAAAAGATTGTCTCAGGAATATTGTGTTAGCTCTGGCTTCCAAGAATGGATGCTCAGCTTCAGGCTTCTGGAAGCAGGTGTCTGTGTGTTTATAGGACCACTTCCCTTCTTTTCACGTGCTTCCCACGGTTATCTCTTACCCTTTGTGGCAGGAGTTTTTGTGATTTTACTGCTGTGCTGTCTCAAGGATGTTACAGGCTACCATGGCAGGGAGTGAAACCTTTGCCATTTCTCATCATTTTCAGCTAAAATTCTACCTGCAATGATAAAATTAGATTTGTGTTAATAAGCTACTAATAACCATCAGGTAAATATTCACTTTATCTCTAGAGTCTGAGCTGATCATTGTCTCTTTATGCTTGCTTGCCTGGCAGTCTTTAGAAACAGGAGATTTTCAGGTTCTTTTTAACCTGAGATACATGTAAGGAGAGATTACTCAGCTGTCACTCTGCAGAAAACATCCCTGTCATGCAGCAGGAGGTAACAATAACAAATTGCTGACATCCAAATTCAGCTTTGCACAAATAGCTGTGCAGGATGCCTGCTGCTGCATAAGTAGCAGCCAGACCATGGGGAATCAGAGGCGTTTACACAGTAGAAGGAAAAGAGCAGAAAATGCACCAAAGAAGAGCAGGTGCCAGTGTAAAATAATTGTGTCTGAGCTGCTGTTCCTGTTCCCTCACTTTTAGAGCACAATGCAGTGTCCCAAGCAGTGGGCTCTATGGGTCAGATGAATGTGCTTCCTGCTTCATACTGATGTTCTGTGAATTATTCTCTCTTTGAGCTCTCAGAGGTTTAAATTTCACTTGATGTGAACAAAGAGCAGTCAGAAGTTTCACCAGTTATCTAAAGCACAGACCCACAGAACCAGGTAGCTTTGAGCTGTTACATCTATTATGCCCCTTAAGTTAAATGATGAGGGCATGTAGTCCCTTCCAAACTGGTTTATTTACAGTGAGGAAACCAGCTTTGAGTTTCAAGGCAGGCTCTTAGCTGGGAGGGAGGAAAATCCTTCCATAATATATGTGCAATTCAACCATAGAACTTATTGCTGCAGAACATCATTAAGACTGGAATTGTCTTCAAGAAGTGGAGAAGCTTACAGGTGAGCAGCTCATCCAGCACAGCAGTGCACAAATGGCTGCTTTTAGTTCACTGGCTTTGGTTTAGACTCAAAGCGTATGGAATTTGGGAAGGAGATGATAAAGGTCCTTCTGTCTTTTAAAATAAGAGCTAGGGGAACAAGGTGAAATGGTTTCAGAGCATCAAGTCAGGGTGTTTCATTTCAAGAACTTAGGGTCTCTTCCATGTGATTATTATGCACTTTTGGAATTTGAGGTGAGTTTGTGTATTGGTTCAACTGAAGTAAATCAACATTTTTCCAGTGAATGCAATATCAGATTGAAGTTCCCTTTGTCTTCAGTACAGCTTTGTCATATTTAAGGGAAAAATACAAAATAGCAAGGGCTGTTGAGTTGCCCCAAGCTTTCACAGTCGAGAGTTAAGTTAAACTGTTTCAGTGAGGTGTTTGTTCTGCCTTAGGAAAATGTCTTCCATCATCCTCTGAGGTTGGTTACCTTCAGAAACAAGAAATTGGGTATAAAAGATCTTTGTGTCCATTTCTGACCACCAATTCCCATGTCTCCTAAGACTGTGCTGTAACACTCCTTGCAGAACAAACACACCTCCTGGGTCCCTCTGTATTGTCCCTTCTTTTGCCAGCTTTTGGGTCACAGGTCTCAAGAGAGTCTCCGAGTTCAACTCAGGTATTTAACACTGAAATGAACTTCCTCATCCCAGCCCTAAATCTGCTGCCAGGGAGCAGCCTCTAGACCTCAGACAGGGCTTAAGTTTCTGTCAAATGTAGATTGGGGCAGAGTGGTCCAACACACCTCCTGGAAGAACTTCCAAGAAATAGTCATGTAAAAGCACAGATGTGCTAACATCTCTGTCTTCTGTGATGTTTTGTTTGGTTTAGTTTTGAGCATGACAGGCTTCTGAAATTGACTACAGCTTTCTTACCAGCCTGGACAGACTGAGATAATCCTAAAGGAAAAACTATCCTTTCACCAAATTCCAACTATTTGCAGCTGACTTTGAAGTCTGAGATAGGAACTTTGTGTCAGAGCCTGTGAGCCCTGTTAGTCAGAGCAATTGATTTATTCATTTGAAAGCTTGTGCTATCACTGACAGCATTTTTCTCCCGTTCCTGGGAACCCTGCTTCTCTCTCTGTTCATGGCCATAGCAACTGGAAAACAGACTCCATAGGAGAAAAAGCATCAAAGAATTCCCTCTCCCAGTAAACGTGGTGAGGAAAAATGTATTTCTATATATAGTAGAAAACAATGAGGAGCTATTCATGGTCAGGCTGAAATTCAGTTTTGAGGGAGAGATTTTTCCACTAGAGGACAGAGATGGTCTAGGAGAAGAGAAACAAAGTCAGCAGCATCACGTGCCTCAGTGCTTTCTGCTACAAACCTTTCTCTTTCTTTTTATTTTCCACACCTCTCTCTCCACCTGCAATTTCTCACCTCAGATTTTTGCAGGTACCAGCACTTCCTGCTGGGAAGCTGAGTGCTCTGGACAGACAGACAGCTGTACTGGATGTGTTTATTTCCACGTAACACCTTGTCAGTTTAACAAAGACAGCACTGTAAAATCAGAGAGAAAAATGTCATATCCAGCCACCGTGTGTATATGTCACATTGCAGAGGAATTCATTGCTCTTTTCTTTTGACAGTATAAGTTTAGCCTATAACTCTTATCTTCACACTCCTGAAGCTATGTTAAAAGCATCAAGAGGTCAGCCACAAGCCTGCACCAAGACACTTCCTCTTTAAATACAAGATCTCGACTTTTGTCCTTTACATAAGGATGGCAGAAGCATCCTTATGGAGCTTGGGCTTCAAAGGTTGGGGGCAGACACAGGAGGAGGGATGGATGGAGGAACGTTGGGCACCTTGATCAGGGCAAGTCTGCTGCCATCAAAGATGTCAGTGTGGGCCTGGGTGAATTGACAATACTTTCTGTCTCTTGAAGCGTGTGTATACTGAGGGTGGGCTGAATTGCTCTTTCAAAATCCCCCCCACCACTTGTGATCTCTGTTTGCTTTTCTTCCAGACACCCCCACTTGCTGCTTTCATATTTTCTCTGAAGCATCTCACTCGAATGCCCTTCAGAAGATACACACACATTCTCCATACAGCCAAACAAGCTTCTGAAAAGGGGCTATGGAGATGACAGGAGCTTTATAAATAGAGGAAGAGGCGTGTGCAGCCCTCTACCAGGGGTGCAGGAGGCTGCCAGGCTGTGGCAGATGCACCAAGCAGTGTTTTACAGCAAACCCTTGGCCTTCAAACAGCCCTCTTGCCCTGTGGGGTGGTCCAGTGGCTGATTCAAAAGCAGCTCAGGGCTCTGTGAGGAGCGTGGTGGGAATGGGGCTGTTAATCTGAGCGATGCTTGGTGGTCTCTGCTGGTCAGGCATGACTTCAGGCTTTTCAGAGGGGATCACAAGGTTTAATTGGTGTTTTGGTGTGCTAAGAGAACACCTATGGAGAAGTGGGAGCAGCATAAATCCTGGAGAGTATCTACTACAGTTCTGTTAGCTTGTGAGCACCGAGTGATGCCACTGAGGACTGGACATCTCTGTGGCTGCCAGTGCAAATCCTCAGGACCAGCAGCAGTTGCCTGATTCCATTAAGCTCCCATCATTCAGGGATGAGCCTAGACAAGTCCAGGTTATAGGACAGGCACAGCAGGGATTTTGCCTGAGCATTTCTGGGTTGACTGTTATTGCAGCTGAGCACCTTTTCACCTTTCCCACTTGGTTCCTCACAGCACTTTACAGGAGAAATTTTACCTCTTTTTTACAGGTGGGGAAGCTGAGGCAAGGAGGTTAATCCAATGGCCAAATCACCTGAGGAGCTTGTTTCACAACATCAGCCTCACAAGCTGAAGCAGGCCATCAGCAGCATGGCAAGCTCAGAGGTGTGTGAAGCCAGTGGCACAAGCATGTGCTTGGCATCTCTCATGTGTGATAAGCATTTCATCTGGGATGTTCTGCTTTTGCTGAATTACTCTTCTTTTAATTTTAATTAGAGAGCCTGGTGGGGAAAGCTCTGCATCAGCTCCACTCACAGCTGGACAGGCATCTGGATTGATGGGCTTGTAGCAGGCTGAGGTCAGTGCCTCCAAGGAGCAGCTGCCAAGATTTTGCAGAGAGGTCTCTTTTTGAGGCTCAGCTCCTTTCCAGACTCTACTTTGGACAGTAAATGAAAGGTAAAGTCTGTTATTTTGCTGTTTGGGTGTTCTGTGTGATCCTTAGCCTTTAGATGACAAAATCTGATTTCATACGTTTATTTTAAAAGCCCAAAAACTAATGTACCACTGCTGTCTGTCTCTGTTAGTGCACATGGGGCAGACAGCAAAGGGATCTCCTCTGCTTTTATCAGTGGATTTACTGGCAAGTCAGGTAGTGCTGGCTGTGCTCAGCACTGTGGGATCCCGTGGGATCCTGTGGCTCTGCTTAACAGTTAAAGTGTGCTGAATTTGCACCAACAGATATCTGCACAGCTTCATCATTTGTTTCTTGTAAGGTTGGTGATGTGTCTTCTCCCAAACACCTCACTGCTGTCACAGCTCAGCCTTTGCCATGTGTTGCAGTCCAGTGCCTGAAGGTTTGCCTTCCTCAGGCTGCAGTGACACAAGGCTGGGCTTGACTCTGGTGCTGTGTTAAGAGACTTGTGTGTCTTTCCTGGATAAAGGGCTTGAGTGTCTCTCTCCAAGTCACACAAATAAATTTAGGGTGCTTTTATTCTGAGAAAGGTTCTGACACCCCACATTTAGTGACATAATTGAAATGTTTATTAACTATCCTTACACAGTAAACAAATATTCTCTCAAGAAGCTCTAAATTACATCAAACCCATTGTGTTATCTCACTTCTGAGAGGTATTCCTATTGCTAACAGGAGACTGGAACAAACCCAGTAACAAAAGAGTACCTGCTCTACTGAAGCCTGCCAAGTGCTGCAGAGGTACCAGGGCAGCAGTAAAGCAGCTGTGTATCTTTCTCTTCCCCTGCAGCCACAAATGTTTTACAAACTACTTCTTTCAAAAAGAAATACCTATTTGATGTAAGGAAAATTACTTCAGCCTCAGGTTAGCAAAATATTTATTGCAGAACTCAAAGTGTACACACAGTCCAGTGAAGTTACTTTCTTTTACCCTTAATTTGGAAGTTACAGACTCACTACAGAGCTTTACAGAAGGACTTGGGGCTTGCTCACCTTGTTTTAACACCAGAAAAAGTGGAGATTTGAAGCAACATGGTCCCAAAAAATCCTTTCAATGGCCACACCAAAGTTATAGACCTATGGGTTCAATGATGTCTTAGGACTGCTGCCCTTCTGTTCAGGTGCCTTTTGTAGGAGGGAAGACTCCAGTGTAGTTAAAGGACACAAAGCTGTACCTTATTTTTGGACACAGGTTTGTAGCAGTATTTGAGACAATAATTTGTGGTCTAAAGTGGTTTGGGATCTGCAACAAATTTGAAGCTCGAGTCTGTGGCTGCACAGCAGATTTCATGGGAAAACATTTCAAAGTATTTCTGTTTCCTTTGAAACTCATTCCTTAGCTACTGCTAACTTTAGTAAGGGAATGGTGTTGGATGGGGTATGGTCCTTTAGTTTGTGTTGAATAGTTTATCTTTCATTTTCCAAACTGTATTGCTGAGTGGCAGAAAAACAATAAGAGCAGTTACTGGGCTTTTTTTGTTTGCTGCAAAATGCTGATACATGAATGTGTTTGCAAAAGTAGCTCCACGCAGTCACTGCTGTTTTAATGTTCATTTACAAAAACATACAATCAAACATGTAATTGCCAAGCAGACCTAAGCAAAGGAGAATCATCTCCAGGTGTAGGCTAGAGTTCACCAGCCTTCTGAGTACCTTTATCTCCATAATTATGTGTGGGTTTTTATATGGAAGGTGAAACTGAGCAGTTTGACTCAACTCAGCTTGGAGATTTGGGATTTGTTTGAACCTCTCACCCCAAGCTCAGCTCTGAAGCTGCAAATCTTTGTGGATCTGGAACAAACCCAGGGTGAGCGGTTAACAGGCAAACTCTTGTGTGTATACACTTGTGGTCAGCAGCTTGGCTGCATATAATCTATGCAGATACATCAAAAGCAAAATGTTTGTAACAGCATCTCTCTGGAGAATAAATGAGAGAAGAAACGGTGGAGCCATTCTTGCAGCCCGTGTGAATCTCACTGTGGTTGCTGGATGTGAGGAGATGTACAGCTTTTTTCACACTGGGTAGTACGTTCAGCAGAGTCATCCTGTTTCGCTGTAGTTTGGCAGAGGGGGAGACAGCACACTGCTTTGTTGTGGGAGGTACACCTCCCTCCAGAAGGCTGAAAGCCTGGGATTTAAGTTTTCAAGAGCTTATTAAAAGTGACTGTGACTTACAGACGACGTTTCAGTCCTGTGATCGGTGAACACACTCTGAGTGCACTTTGCCCTGTGACTCTCCACCTTCCAGCTGTCCCCAGTCCAAGTTCCTTCACAGTCAGGGCAAAACTTGGCCAGGTTTATTAGGTAGCACTTGGAAAGATGTTTTGAAAGGAACAAGTTGGGAGAGAGGGAGGAAGGTCAGAAGAAGCAGTCCTACTTGGCTAAGATGCTCTCTAATGCATCAAGATATTTGGATGCTGTCATCAATGTTGATGGCAAAGTGAGCAACCCGGCATATAGAAAACAAGGACCAAGGTATTAGTACTTGTGCCAGGATTCATTGCACAATGACTTAATCTGTCACTGAAATAAGGGTCTGCAAACGTTGTCCACATCAAAGGAAAGGTGCACTTTAATGGGCTTTGGAGGGTGTTTTTACCTTCAGAAACCAGCATGTGGTGAGTTACTGACATTGGTAATTCAAAGGAAGTTTTGTGTCCCTGCTGTGAAGCTGAATTGACAACATAATAAGGGGGAAAAAAGGAAGCCTCAGTCCTGGATCTTCTACACTTTATATTCTGCAACAATAAGCAAGCCAAAAAAAGATTCATACATCAGGCAACCTTGAATTTCTTCTGAAGTTCTCCAAGTGGAATGAAAGCGAGCAGAGGGAGTGATCTGAGGTGCAAATTGGTTTGCTGGCTTTTGCCAGGCAGACTTTTGGAAATTGATTTGTTCCAGAAGAGCTTAAAAATAACTTTACATTTATTGGTTTTCAATCTTACGAAAAATATCCACTTGTACCTCTTTACTCTTGTGTTTTCTGGGTTTTTTTCTGTTTCCCCCATCTGCCTCAACGACCCTTTTCCAGGTAAGCAGAAGTACAGAGGAATACAAAGTGGAGAGGGGAAAACCCACAAGCAGTTACACAGTGTTTTTCACTAATTCAAAAAGCCTTGAAAAAGAATTATCTTCTATTTCCTAAACTTTCAACCTCCTTTAATCAATAAACAGATGAAGTTATGAATGATTAATATGAAACTGGGAAGTAGCATAAGGACAAGCTGCACCTGAAGGCATTGGGCCATGCTGTCACCCAAGCACTACATGAGAGGTGCATTGCAGTTTGCTCTGACCACTGAGAAGGTGAACTTCAGTCCAGTGCTCATGTTGTTAGTGACACCAGTGAATGTACAGTTGGAGGAGGTTGTAAAATGAATTTACACACCCTCCCTAAGCACCGTGAAATAGCTCAGTAACCATGGTCTGAATTTATAATCCGTTCTTTGCAATATGCAAAGAAAAGGGAGGGGTGCAGTGTGAACCTTTACTGGGTTATACTCCACCTTATACGTGCAAGAACACAAGAAAAAAGAACAAGAATGGTGTGGGTACAACTCTGCATCCCTACACTGCTTCTCCTTCTGCCAGACACAAGTAGCACTAAGAAGTGGTAATTAATTTCAGGAGAAAAATAAAGCCCAAACCATCTTCGTGGTTGTCTTCAGCAATTAAAAGTCACGCAAATTTTGCCAAAATGTGTCATCTTAAATAACAGCATCTCAACTTCTGCTAGGATAGCCTCATTATTGGAGACAGTGAGTTACCCTGCTTTTATTTTCCCCTTAATTTATTCAAAAAAATCTAAGAGCAGTGAAACCAGCAACTTTAAAAAAGCATCAGTGTTTACAGAATGGCAGCCAGACCTGCATCTATATGATTGCTGCTGACATATGGGTTAGGACCTTCAAGTTTTCCCAGAAAGCATGTTGTCTCAGGGTGTCTCTTGCCTAACCAGTGAGAATAATGGAAACAGTGTGAGCATAAGCTGTTTCAGATAAGTGTTTGCCAGCCATCTAGTTTTATGGTTACTTGGAGCAATCTGCTACTTATTCTTCTTTGTGAATGATATTTCTCTCTGTAAAGAGAGTTTTTGAAGGCAAGTAAGTTTTTATTCCACTGTCAGCTATAATTCATCTGTGCCTGAAACCATGTCAGCTGTCTTTGGACATGAGAGGTTCTAATTTCTTATCAACTTTACTGAGACAGTCTTTTTTCTTCCATGGTTTTTATCAGAGCTGAATAATGACTGTACACTAACAAAAGTCATAACCCAAATGACATCAGCATCTAGGATTCCAAGCCACAACTATTTGCAGAAAATAATCCCAAGCTACTAAGGTCTGGAGCCACGAACACCCATGTTCAGACACACTAATCTCATAACTGCTTGTAAGAACACCAGCCAGCAGTAAATCACCTCCCAGAAGTGAGCAGCCATGCAATCAACTGAACATAGGAATCATAGGTTTAGATGTCTCTGGTTACTGGAAACAGACCTGGAGCTTGGCCTTGGTAATCTGCTGCTCTCTCTGTCTACCAGCTCCTGGTTGGTGACCTGACAGAAGATCAGAATGGTCACCATTTCTCCCACTCACTCTGAAATGTTGCCCTAAGTGATTCCTGGGCATACACTGCTCTGCCTGGTGACCCTTGCTGTATTACTGCCAAGGAATCATAGAATCATAGAACCATAGAATGGCAGGGTTGGAAGGGACCTTTAGAGATCATCCAGTCCAACCCCCTGCAGAAGCGGGTTCACCTAGATCAGGTCACACAGGAACATGTCCAGGCAGGTCTTGAAGACCTCCAAGGAAGGAGCCTCCACAACCTGGAATATGTTTTGTTTTAGCTTACAACCAAGTAGCTCAGGGCTAATTTCAGGCCAGTATAGAAACCTCTAAGCTTTTGGGTGAATTTCTGCATATTGCTTTGCTTGGGGAAATGACAAAACCAAGCAGTATTTCATTTTAACACTTTCAAAAGGAAGTTTTCCATTGCCATTCAAGTAAAATATACTTTTACTTTACAATTTACGTTTTATCTCTCCTCTGTCCCAAACAAAATATTCTGTCTCAACTCCAGTTTTAAAAAAAAAACCCTAAATTGCAGAAGTGTTTTAACACATTGCTTAGAGTTGAGATGGGCATCTCAGACTGATTTCGAAAGGGAGTTGCTACTTGGGACTATTTGCTACTGCAAAACTCCACCCTGTAAACACCCTCTGAGGAGTGCTGATGCCATCAGCCAGCTGAGAGTCGAGGGCAATGGGATGCTGGTTCAGTATTTCATTGGATTCCAGATGTTGCCAGCCCTAGGAGGACATAATGGTGCAGAATGTATAAAATTCAGATTTAAATATGCTATATACTGAAAATGAACCCAGCAAGTGCTGTTTCATTCCACCCCAGTAAGCAGTAAACTTCACACCATCACAAAAGTAATAATCACCTGTTTGTGACTGTTCTGTGCACAGTTGTATTACCAGGAGATAGAAATGTGTCAAGAAAGATTTGGCAACTTCAAGCATGACTGACAGTGTTCTGCAAAAATCCTGACATGTTTATGTGGAATTCAGCTTGTGATACCAGTGAGGGATACTTCTGTGAGATACATCATGAAGCTGCAATGTGAGAGATGTTTACATTTTAATTACAGTGATTCAAGGAAACATTCTTCTTCTTAGGAATGGGTTGTTATTCTCATAAAACTCTATTTGCTGATAGCAGGGAAGAAACATGGGAGTAGCCTGCTGGTTTGAGAATTTGATCAAGAGAAACTGGAGAGCAGATGTATGCTATGTTGCTGGGTTTTTCACAGTTTGGAGCAACTGGCTTTGCAGATTGGTTGCTAAGAGAGTGTGGCATGGAGGTGAGGGAAATTGGTAAGCACTATCTGCTTTGGCCATCTCACCTCTGCTCTTCATGAGTGATCCTCAGAGCAGTGAGTGCCAGGCCTGCCCATCACCTGCCTATCACCTGTCCCATGAGGTGCAGAAATACCCCCAGAGCATGTCCACAGCATGCAAACCATGGGCACGTGTGGTGATATGAGGTGCTGAGCAGACTGCTGTGGGCTCACCTGCCTGGGCTCTTGCTTTAGGTCACCCTTGGGAGTTGTTTATAGATGTGTTGTCTCCAAAGCTGGTACCTGGGCTTGAAGCGTCCCTCAAAACTGTCATACAGTGAGTGTGTCTGTAAAATCATGTGCTTGGGTAAGTCCTGGGCTACAGCTCCCTGGCTGAAGGGCTTGGCTTGTGTGAAGATATACCTTAGCTGGTCACTGTAACTGCAGTCTCCTTGCATTTCTAGACACTACTTCAGACTCTAAAGGTGAAAGCCATTAGGGAAGGTTCAGCTTGCAGAATATTTTCTGGCTGATTCCTTTCAAGAGTGTCAACAAAATCTGGTAATCATGGCTATAAAGCACCATACTAGCACAGGATTGATGTGACTGAAGCAAGTTCTTATTTTATCCTTTTTATCTCCATCATTACCAGCAATGTGATGGTGTTTTGTGCATAACTAGAAGCTGTTAATTAGGCAACTGTAGCAGCACGATAACTGAAAGTGTAGGAGAGAAGCAAAAAAGATTGGTATTCATGTTTTGTTGTATTTGAGCACCTCTCAGTAAACAGGTAGAGAAAAAAAGTCCATCAGAAAAGGGCTTGTTTTCCAGAGGCTGTGTTTGGATCTGCTCAACAGAAGGATTTCTTTGTACCCTTATGAATGCTGCAATAACAACTGCCCTCCTTTTTTAGCATGTTAATCACACTAGAAGTGTTAATACTGCGAAGTATTAATACTGCGAAGTATTATAATTTCTAAGGGAAAAGAAGAACAAGGTGTCCTGCTGTTAGGTATTGCACAGACCCTGCCCAGATGTGTCAGGCAGAGAGCCACTTTGGGAAATGGATATGATACAATTCCTGCTGTTAGGATGTAGTGGGAAAACTGCTGCAGCTGGATGATAATGATGTGATTAGGACATTTTAGAGCAGGGCAGGGGAAAAAGATCAAGCTGGAATAATTGTTCTTATTTTTTTGCACACAAAAGCCTTTTGGGGTGGACTGATACCAGTCAGAAGTTCCCATCAAAGTGTTTAAAGCCATTTAAAGGGAGGACAGAAACTCTTGGAAAAACTGAGAAAGCCTGTTCAGACATTTCTAAGGACACTCAACACTTTTTCTGTTGAAGCACTCTTTTCTTTAGAGATGGGCCTAGATTGAATTTATTTTAAGAATCTGCAGTGAAGCCATTTTTTTTGCTGGACTGACCAAACCATGTTGTTCAAACAACCTTTTCTACTTTTGTTTCGCTAAATCCCACTGTGGTTTTTTTTCCTCTTCTTGCCCTCAGTGGGAGATGATTTAAAACTGTATATTTTAGGTTATTTGCTTCATTCGGGAATCTTCAAGACACTTTATATAGTTTTGCATCACACAGGAGACCCAGTTCAATCTCCAGATGAATATCTGTTGAATTGTGCATGTCTTATATCCCCAATCTGTTGTTTCAGCCACACCATGAAGATCTCTGGAGCCTAGAAGAAGCACATCTGCCAGTGCTTTCTGCTCTGCTCTTGGTGGTGAGAGCACCTAACTCTCCATGACTGCACAGTTGTTTCAGCCCCATGTATGTGAGTAACATGTACCTTGGTTCAGATAAATGTTTAATGTTTTACCTCTAGTTTAGTATAACCATTGGTTGCAAACTAACAGAAAGATGTCTTATGAGACTGATGATTCAGAATGGAAACAAAACTGTTGGCTTCAAATTACACAAGAGTTGTGTTGGGGAAAGCTTTTTACCCATAACACAGCAATGGATGACACAGACTCTTCAAAGACAGTAAGAGAGTCAAGTATGTTTTCTCTATGGGTCTTGCAGTGGATGTTTAGAGGCTCCATGTGGTCAAATATATGAAAAGCTGCTCAACTGACAGAAGTAGTTTGGCTTCTCCCTGGAGATCCTAGCTGGCCAGATCAGTGTGCCATGAAATACACCTCGGCCCATGGGGTTACTAAGCATTTTGCTTTGTTGTTCACCCTTCCCCAGCAGTTTACTTCTTGCCAGTCACTTGAAACAACCATATCAGCAATAGCAGATAGGCAGCTTCACCAGATACCAGGATTCTTCTGATGTCTCAACCTTAGTTGAGCCTCTGACACAGACAGTAGCAAGCAGGTCGTGATCAGAACAGAGTTTGCATTGATGCTGATACACTGAGCATTTATAATCACCCACATAACTACTCACTTTTCCCTGACACATCTACAGGATGCTTTCCCAACACAGGCAGATCAATCACTGTGTGAGAGATTAGGAAAATATAGTGCTATCTTCAGATTCAGCAGTAATTGCTATGTTATTTTTCAGTTTGGTTTTATTTGCCTGGTAAGAAAAAAACCTCATGATGCTTGCTCTCAAGGAAGGTGAAATGGCTAGTGGCTACTTGCTGCCTTTATACTTTTGTGTCTGAATCATCGGATGGTGTGGCCACACCTGGCCTTCTGAGTTTGGATGCTGTTCTTTGCAGGGTGGAAGCAAATGTTCCCTCTTAGACATATTTATTACTGTTTCTCTCTTGCATAATCCTTGGAAAGAAACTGTGGTAAATAATCTTCCCTCTGCTCGTTCTCTACACGTGGAATTGATTTGAGGGAACACAGTGTTTTCTTAGGACTTGATATCCTGTGCTGCCTGATGTTCCTGGAAGAAGGGCTTGCCTCCCTGCGTGTGACTGCCTTTGTTCTTGGGTGGGCTTGTTGGCGTGACTGGTGCTGCTTGCGGTGTGGGTATACACAGGCTCCCTGCCACTGGTTGGTTTCCCTCTAAAATGGTTCTGGTTTATCTTAGAAGAGATAATTGAATTGTAAATTGAATGCATATATATGATACATGAAAATCTGCACTGTTGGTTCTATAAAATTCCCTACAGCATGGCCTAGAGATTTCTGCCAGATTTTGGACTCCACCAGTCTATGAAGTCTTATGAGGAGCAGTTGAGGGAGCTGGGGGTGTTTAGCCTGGAGAAAAGGAGGATGAGGGAAGACCTAACCAATCTCTACAACTACCTGAAAGGAGATTGTGGTGAGGTGGAGGTTGGCCTCTTCTCCCAAGTAACAAGCATTAGGACAAAAGGAAATGGCCTCAAGTTGCACCAGGAGAGGTTTAGATTGGATATTAGGACTTTAAGTGAAAAAGGTTTGTCAAGCATTGAAATGGGCTG